>CM077158.1:127580498-128056598 GCA_039583875.1 Platanthera guangdongensis
TCAAAATGAGCTTGCCAGGAAGCCCCCATTTCCTTCGAGGAGCTGATGGAAAGGGCGGCAGCAGGAGATAGCCATGGAGGCGGCCATCCCGATGTTTGTGAAGAGTTGGCAAAGCTGACAGAGACAGAGGCAAAGGAGCAGGGTGGCTCAAGGCATCAGGAAGGAAGAAGGAGAGAGGATCACAGAGCTCAGGCGTTCCAAGGACAGGAGGGGCCGGAACCAGGCTGGAGGCAGCAGGGAGGACCTGTCCAAGGTCCAGGAAGAGCTCTCATCCAGGAGGGGGGAACTATCATGGGGGCCAAGGGAGGTATAATTTCCAGAGGCAAGCCCCAAGGCAGCTCTTGCCCCCGCCGCAGCAAGCCTTGGCGATAGGAGGGGGAAGAGGTAACAGGCGAGAGCGTCCAGCCCGCCGAAAGAGGGGAGGAGCGTTACCGTACTGTGACTTCCACCAGGTGGAGGGGCACGCCACAGCTACCTGCCCCGAGTTCTTGGAAGTGAGGGGCGAGAGAGGCCCTGCGCAGCCGCAGCTGCCGTGCGGTAGAAGAGGTTCTACCCGGAGAAGGTGTGAGAGATATGCGGGACCGGGTCGACGTGGGAACCCGAGGTGGTATACAGAGGATCCACGATGGTGGGGGTTGAGGCCACTCGGAAGGCAAGCCTCCATGTCATGTACCGAAGGGAGCGTTGCCTCAACCTCCCAAGACCCCACCCCCAGAAGAAAAAGATCACCTTCTCGGTGAAGGACCTGCCGGATCATGAGGATCCGTTCTGCGATGCGCTAGTCATCTAGACGGCCATCGAAGGCTACACCGTCTCCCGGGTCTTGGTTGACAACGGAAGCTCCGTCAACGTCATTTTCAAGAAGGCGTTTGACGAGATGAAGTAGAGCCAAGGAGGTGTTTTGGCCTCGGATGGACCCCTGTTCGGATTCTCAGAAGAGAGAGAGGAAGGAGGTCGAGGGTGGAGTGGGGCTCCAAGTAAAAATTGGGAGGAGTCTCGAGGAACTGCCGGTTCGTCATTGTTGACGCTCCAAGCAGCTACAATGCCATCTTCGGAAGACCCTCATCAGCACCTTCCGTTGTGTGCCGTCTTCATTCCACCAATGCCTCAAGTTCAGCTCAGGAGGGATCCAGGTCAGAGTCAAGGGAGACTCCAGGATGGTAAGGCAGTGCTACGTCACGGCCGTCAACGCCATCTCTTGGTTAGCCAAGGTAGAGGAGATGGAGAAGATCATGGAGAGCCTGAGCAGGATGGAAGTGTCGGCGAGCAGGAAGCGGATGAGGACCACCAGGCCCAGACCCCTGAGGAAGCCTCGCCTCGGCAGAGCCCTGTATGTATCTTGTCTTGTAATGAGTCTAACCCCGACCAACTGAGTCGGGGGAATCATGTAACCCATCTTTTTTCCCGTTTGAGGATGTAGGATTTGGAAAGGTTTGATTGTGTAGCCTAAGTCCTTTGCTCCGATGATGATTCCGCCGCCAAGCTCCCACTAGCTGGCTGGGTAGGTTGATCTCTCGTGGTAGCCCAAGTCCCTTAGCTCCGATGATGATTCCGCCGCCAGGCTCCCACTAGCTGGCTGGGTAGGTTGATCTCTCGTGGTAGCCCAAGTCCTTAGCCCCGATGATGATTCCGCCGCCAGGCTCCCACTAGCTGGCTGGGTAGGTTGATCTCTCGTGGTAGCCTTAGTCCTTAGCTCCGATGATGATTCCGCCGCCAGGCTCCCACTAGCTGGCTGGGTAGGTTGATCTCTGTGGTAGCCCAAGTCCCTTAGCTCCGATGACGATTCCGCCGCCAGCTCCCACTAGCTGGCTGGGTAGGTGATCTCTCATGGTAGCCCAAGTCTTTTGCTCCGATGATGATCTCCGCCGCCAGGCTCCCACTAGCTGGCTGGGTAGGTTGATCTCTCGTGGATAGCCCAAGTCCTTTGCTCCGATGATGATTCCGCCGCCAGGCTCCCACTAGCTGGCTGGGTAGGTTGATCTCTCGTGGTAGCCCAAGTCCCTTAGCTCCGATGACGATTCCGCCGCCAGGCTCCCACTAGCTGGCTGGGTAGGTTGATCTCTCGTGGTAGCCCAAGTCCTTAGCCCCGATGATGATTCTGCCGCCAGGCTCCCACTGGCTGGCTGGGTAGGTTGATCTCTCGTGGTAGCCTTAGTCCTTAGCTCCGATGATGATTCCGCCGCCAGGCTCCCACTAGCTGGCTGGGTAGGTTGATCTCTCGTGGTAGCCCAAGTCCCTTAGCTCCGATGATGATTCCGCCGCCAGGCTCCCACTAGCTGGCTGGGTAGGTTGATCTCTCGTGGTAGCCCAAGTCCCTTAGCTCCGATGATGATTCCGCCGCCAGGCTCCCACTAGCTGGCTGGGTAGGTTGATCTCTCGTGGTAGCCCAAGTCCCTTAGCTCCGATGACGATTCCGCCGCTAGGCTCCCACTAGCTGGCTGGGTAGGTTGATCTCTCGTGGTAGCCCAAGTCTTTTGCTCCGATGATGATTCCGCCGCCAGGCTCCCACTAGCTGGCTGGGTAGGTTGATCTCTCGTGGTAGCCTTAGTCCTTTGCTCCGATGATGATTCCGCCGCCAGGCCCCACTAGCTGGCTGGGTAGGTTGATCTCTCGTGTAGCCCAAGTCCTTAGCTCCGATGATGATTCCGCCGCCAGGCTCCCACTAGCTGGCTGGGTAGGTTGATCTCTCGTGGTAGCCCAAGTCCTTAGCTCCGATGATGATTCCGCCGCCAGGCTCCCACTAGCTGGCTGGGTAGGTTGATCTCTCGTGGTAGCCCAAGTCCTTTGCTCCGATGATGATTCCGCCGCTAGGCTCCCACTAGCTGGCTGGGTAGGTTGATCTCTCGTGGTAGCCCAAGTCCTTTGCTCCGATGATGATTCCGCCGCCAGGCTCCCACTAGCTGGCTGGGTAGGTTGATCTCTCGTGGTAGCCCAAGTACCTTAGCTCCGATGACGATTCCGCCGCCAGGCTCCCACTAGCTGGCTGGGTAGGTTGTTCTCTCGTGGTAGCCCAAGTCCTTAGCCCTGATGATGATTCCGCCGCTAGGCTCCCACTAGCTGGCTGGGTAGGTTGATCTCTCGTGGTAGCCTTAGTCCTTAGCTCCGATGATGATTCCGCCGCCAGGCTCCCACTAGCTGGCTGGGTAGGTTGATCTCTCGTGGTAGCCCAAGTCCTTAGCTCCGATGATGATTCCGCCGCCAGGCTCCCACTAGCTGGCTGGGTAGGTTGATCTCTCGTGGTAGCCTTAGTCCCTTTTCTCCAAGGTGGTCCCGCTGCCAGGCTCCCACTAGCTGGCAGGGCCGGTGGTACCTCTCGTGGAGACTAAGTTCTTTGCACCACGAGGCCGTCTCGCCACCCAGGCTCCCATTAACTGGCATGGCAGGTTGACCCCGAGGGGAAGTTGCACTCCGCGAATACGTTGGGTTGGATGTTTCTTTCCGAGCTTGTGCCAACCTCGAAAAGAGCGGGGATTGTGTACAACCCTGTATTCGCGAAGATTGGGCCCCAAAACAAGGTAAGCAAGTTTTTAAGCTTTTTGGGAGTTTTGCACTCCTAGGGGCCAATTTTTGGTGAACTTGAAAGACATACTAGTAGGGGGAGAAAATATTTCTCCCCCCAAGGCGCTCTTGGCAAGCCGCCGCAAGCCGCCCAGGCCGCCAGGCCGCAAGCCGCCTCAGGCCGCCAGGTCGCAGGCCGCCAGTATTTCGAACTCTTGGCGACCTAGCGGGGCGAGACCGGCCGGGGGCCAGGGTCTCGCCCCCGCCTCTTCTTGCTCGGCGGCCCAGCGGGGCGAGACCGGCCGGGGACCAGGGTCTCGCCCCGGCCTCTTCTTGCTCGGCGGCCTAGCGGGGTGAGACCGGCCAGGGGCCAGGGTCTCGCCCCCGCCTCTTCTTGCTCGGCGGCCTAGCGGGGCGAGACCGGCCGGGGGCCAGGGTCTCGCCGCCGCCTCTTCTTGCTCGGCGGCCTAGCGGGGCGAGACCGGCCGGGGGCCAGGGTCTCGCCCCCGCCTCTTCTTGCTCGGCAGCCTAGCGGGGCGAGACCGGCCAGGGGCCAGGGTCTCGCCCCCGCCTCTTCTTGCTCGGCGGCCTAGCGGGGCGAGACCGGCCGAGGGCCAGGGTCTCGCCCCCGCCTCTTCTTGCTCGGCGGCCTAGCGGGGCGAGACCGGCCAGGGGCCAAGGTCTCGCCCCCGCCTCTTCTTGCTCGGCGGCCTAGCGGGGCGAGACCGGCCGGGGGCCAGGGTCTCGCCCCCGCCTCTTCTTGCTCGGCGGCCTAGCGGGGAGAGACCGGCCAGGGGCCAGGGTCTCGCCCCCGCCTCTTCTTGCTCGGCGGCCTAGCGGGGCGAGACCGGCCGGGGGCCAGGGTCTCGCCCCCGCCTCTTCTTGCTCGGCGGCCTAGCGGGGCGAGACCGGCCAGGGGCCAGGGTCTCGCCCCCGCCTCTTCTTGCTCGGCGGCCTATCGGGGCGAGACCGGCCGGGGGCCAGGGTCTCGCCCCCGCCTCTTCTTGCTCGGCGGCCTAGCGGGGCGAGACCGGCCAGGGGCCAGGGTCTCGCCCCCGCCTCTTCTTGCTCGGCGGCCAGGCGGGGCGAGACCGGTCGGAGGCCGCTGTCTCGCCCTTGCCCCCCTGCAGTTTTACCTTCTTGCCCTCGGGGAAAATTCCCCCTTTACCCTCCGGCGTGGCTGTTTTCTATTGGCCCAAGGCTTTCTGGGCGTGAGGGTATCTCGGTCATTTTGGTCCAAGGGGTTTTGGAAAGCTATAAATAGACCCCCTTGGGTGCCTTAGAGGGGATCTTCTTCTTCTCCTTCTTCTTGCTTGCTCCTCCCTTGGCTTCTTCTTGGTAGAGTTGAGAGAGCTCCTCCAAGGCACCCTAGCTCGAGCATTGGCTAGGGAGGGGAAGTGCTCAGGTAGCCTTCCGGGTGTGAGGCGGGACCTCCGCGCTAGAGCCGAGGGTCTATTCCTAGCTTCTTGATCCTTTGGTCCGTGACGTTCTCTCGAGTGTAGTAGGTGTGAGGTCACCCCTTTCAGGGACCCTGAACTCCACGAGAGACCAGGTTTCTGGTTTCAACATTAGGTTTCTTCCCTTTAAGTAATTCATAGGGGGTCTTATTTTTCAGCTTATGTATAAGACTTCTATTCAGGACATAGTTAACAGTATTTACAGCTTCTGCCCAAAAGGATAGAGGCATGTAAGCATCTGCCAATAATGTGCCTGCAGATTCAATGAGTATCCTATTTTTCCTTTCAACAACCCCATTTTGTTGGGGATTTCTAGGAGCTGAGAAGCACTGCCTGATACCTTCCTTCTCATAGAACTCATGCATAAGAAGAGACTCAAACTCTGTGCCATAATCACTTCTGATCAATGCAACATGAGTAGAGAACTCAATCTGTATGGTCCTAAGAAAATCTGTAAGAACCTTGAATGTATCTGCTTAGCTCTCAAAAAGGCTACCCAACTGAATCTAGAGAAGTCATCAACGTTCACTAAAGTATAAGACTTCCCTCCTAGGCTTTGTACTACAATGAGTCCAAATAGATCCACATGAAGCAAATACAAAATCCTAGGTGAATCACTTTTATTAATGGATTTGAAACTAGTTTTGGTTTGCTTGCCTAATTGATAAGCCCTGCATAGGTTTTTCTTCTTGTAGGGGCCAGAAGGAAAACCTCTAACAAGGTTGTTTTTCGATAACCTATCTATATTCTTAAGATTTGCATGCCCTAATCTACTAGATATATGTTGCCTTGTATAATTCCAATTAAAACAGTTTGGTTTTCACTATTAATAATAGAACAAGAGGTAGAGTTAAAGTGTACCTGATAACTTTCATCACATAATTGACTTATGGATATTAGGTTATGTTTAAGTTCTCTTACAAATGTTACTTTCTTGAAAGTAACTGTCCCAATTTTGACTGCTCTATATCCTTCTGACTGGCCACTTTTTGAATCACCAAAGATCACCTTTGGTCCTAGCTTGGGCTTGTAATTGGATATATTACCCTTGCTGCCTATCATGTGCTTGGAGCAACCACTGTCCAAGTACTAGGTCTGACTTACCCTTGGACAGCTCTTCACCTGTACCTGATCTGCCTCTGAGTCTGAGGCTGCTTCATCTTCAGATTCTCCATCTGATCCAGAATTGCTCCTGGAGGCATCAATTGCCATTAGGCAAACCTCCTTAGATCTTGCTTCTTCCTCTTCTTCACTTGAACTAGAAGAGGATGTTTATTCTTCTGTATCACTCCATGTCTCAGCAACAAAGCCCTCGTCTTTCTTTTTGTATTTGCTGGAAGAGGGTCTGCTGCTGTGTCTTATCCTGGAGTCCTTTTCTTTGCTCTTGTCCTTCTGGTTTTCTGGACATTCTGAGATGTAGTGTCCATGCTTTTTGCACCCAAAGCACACAACCTCCTTTGTTGGTGTCTTGTCAAATCTGGGCTTATCATCCTGCTTGGATGATTTCCTTCTGAAATCCTTCCTAGCCATCTTATAGAATCTTTTTGCAAAGAGGCTCATGAGTTCTTCATTTGAAGTTGAGGTCTCACTTTCCTCAGATACTTTGAAGGCTATGCTGTGATCCTTTCTCACTGGAGTTGTTGCCTTCTGTTTTGCTGCTTCTCTTGATTTGATCAGGTGCTCATAGGATTTTAATTTGCCTAGTAGAGATTCAGTTGATATCTCATTGAGGCTTCTTTGATAGGATAGATTCTGGAGTCCCAAGAGCAAGGGAAGCACATCAAAATCTTATCATTCACCTCTGTCAAGGTGATGTCCTTATCCAAGGTCTTGAGCTCATTGATAATTGAACTCAACCTGTTATACATTTCTGCAACTGATTCAGCCTCATCATTTTTGAAGTTCTCATACAGGGAAATGAGATTGGATCTCCTGTCTTTTCTTTCATCTGCTGAACCAGCTACCATTTGGTTGAGGGAATCCCAAATGGCCTTGGCTGAGGTGCACTCAGCCACCTTTTGGAATATGTCATCTGATATAGTTTGAGCCAAGATGTTCATTGCCTTAGCATCTGTCATTTTGGCTTTCTTGTATGCATCATTGTTTTCTGGAGGGGGCACTGCAGTCATGTTGGTGGAGGTGCTTGTAGAAGCTGCAGGTGCTGGAGGTACACCTGTCAAGATAACAGAAAAGATATCCTCATCAATAGAATTCATGTATAATATGATTCTTGCCTTCCAGATGGCAAACTTGTTAAGATTGCATACTGGAGGTCTGATGCTTGCATAATCTTTGCTTTGGGCCATTTATGTGAAGAAATAAATGTAATAACAAAAACAAACAAACACATCTAACAAGAGGGATCTTTGTGGTTCAGGTGGTAGCCTGTACAACTAATTAAGGTGTGGTATTTTAACCAACCTGGCTTTGATACCAATTGAAAGTGCAGGCTAGATCTGAAATACTCTAGAGGGGGGGGGGTGAATAAAGTATTTTGTTTTCTTCAAACTTTTTACAACTTTTATTGTAAGCCTAGGTGAACAAGTCAGCAAATAAAATAAACTAAGTACAGCAACCTAAACAATCACAAATCACAGCCAAAACAAAAATAAAGGGCAACCAGACGACACAAGAAATTTTATAGTGGTTCCCCAACCTGGGTACATCCACTCTTCTACCACCCTGGTAGGAATCCACTCAGGTTTTTGATCAGGTGCCTGACACCAATAAGCTTTTGTTCTTGTGCTCAAAAACTAAAACCTCAAGTATTTTGGTAGGAAACTTGCAACCATAATAATTTTGAAGGGAATTAAAACCCTGTACAACAGTTGGAAAAGAGGTGATGGTGTCTTCTCTTTCTCAAAAGCACTGAGAAGACTGTGGATTTATTTCAGCAGATATTGTTCACCCTGAGATCTTGAATGTATCAGGAAAACTGGAGCACTGCTTCAGGGTGATAGGTCTTCAAAGACCTAGAGTGCCTGGACCAGAAATTACTTCAGGAACTTCTTTGACAGATTGATATTTGTTGTCCTTTGTAGTTGTCCTGCGAATTGGAAGAAGAAGACTCTTGATAGTGATAGGTTGTTCTTCTTCTTCATGATGAAGTTATTCTCAGGCCTGGGCTAATTGCAGTAGAACTATTGATTTGAGTATGATTGTTCTTCTATGCAATCTGAGTGTGTCTGTCTGATTGTCTGTGTGTGTCACTGTATGTCTGTATGACTGTGTAGTAGTACTTTATTCTTTCTTTTCTTTTTTATATCCTTTTTGACTAACTGAGAACATTCGAAATTCGAATGTTGAGCAGTAATTGCAGTCGGCCTTAGAAGGAAGCGACAATCAATTATTTCCCTAACTGTCACATGGAAAAACAGCATGTAATAGTCCATAGTCAATGCGCGTTCTAACGGTAACATTCCGAGAAGATCTGGCATTAATAACTCCGGAATCATCGCCAAGAAATGGGACGGGAAAACTGAAGAAGACCTAATCTGGATTCGTCGAATGTAGAACACAATTCGTCAAGCTGAGTTTGAGTTCGTTGAGCTGAGCTTGAGTTCGTTGAGTTGAGCTTGAGAGAGTTCGTCGACCAGACAATCTTCATTCGTCGAACATACAGTCTTCATTCGTCGAGCAGACAGTCTTCATTCGTCGAGCTGAGAACATTTCTGGACTTAGTCAAAATATTCTGTGTAACTGATATTCAGTGTCGACATAAACTGGTGTTGACTGATATCTTGGTGTCGACACAAATCTTCTGGTGTCGACATGAGCTGATGTCGACAGATATCCTGGTGTCGACACAAATTGTCTGGTGTCGACATATGCACTAAGTGTCGACACAAATCCTCTGAATTTAGAATTCGTCGAGTAGAGTACTGCATTCGTCGACCTGAGAAGCTGACTTCGTCGACCTGAGAAGTTGAGAACTTGAGGTCCAAGTTCGTCGAGCTCAGAATCTAATTCGTCGACCAAAGATTGAAGCTGGACTTAGAAAAATTCTGAAGTTGTCCTGACTTTAGCTTGATGTAGAAACTCTGTATTCGTCGAACAAAGAACTAAGATCGTCGAGCTCAGCACTAAGAATTGTCTCACGACCGTCGAGCGTAGAACACCTTTCGTCGAGCTGAGTTTGACGAACGTCGAACTCATTTCACTTAGCCTTGAAATCTTATAAGTCTGGAGTATCTGATGGTCTTGTTGATAGCTGGTCCATCTGAAATTGAACCTAAGGACTTGGCCTAGACTCTAGGACACAAACTTGACCCTGGCTATACATGATGGGTCACATCCTAAGCTAGTGAACCTAGCCCAAATCAACTAGGGATCCAACAGGACCCTACCCTACGACTATACTTGGCCAAAGTGAAGGGGGTCATCGGCGCGTTCCAAACCTTCTCCACCCGACATGTGCCCCGGGGAGAGAACGAGCAAGTCGATCAGCTGGCAAAGCATGGCCACGGGCTGGAGGTAACATCACCGATCTATTTCGGCCTTCCATTGAAGATGGGAAACTAATGGAGATTGATCGACACCCCTCGTGGATGGACCCTGTCACAACCTTCGTCTACACGGGATAGTATCTGGAGGGCATGGACCAGAAAAAGCTCATATACAAGTCAGCATACTATCTCCTCCAGGAAAGACAGTTGTATCGAAAGTCTCTCTCAGGAATGTTGGCCCGTTGCATGGCCGAGAGGGAGGTATAGAGTATCTTGGAAGAAGTCCACTCTGGGGAGTGTGGGAGCCATTCTGGGAGTCGGTCCCTGGAAGGGAGTATCGTCAGGCAGGGACACTTCTGGCCAACCCTGGGCCATGACGTCGCGGAATTCACGAAGAGGTTCCACAAATGCCAGCTATTTTACCCCCTCCAACTACAGCTGGCCCAGCACCTCAAGAGCATCACAGCCCCCTGGCCCTTTGCAATATGTGGAATGGACTTGGTCGGGTCGTTCCCCCAGGCTAGTGGGCATAGAAGGTTCCTGTTGGTGATGATTGACTACTTCTCTAAGTGGTTGGAGGTGAAGGTACTGTCCAAGGTGACGTCCCAGGTCATAAGAAACTTTGTTTGGGGGGAGATCATATGCCGCCATGGGTTGCCCCAGGCCATCGTCACGGACAATGGTACTTAGTTTGCCAGCGTAGAGTTCATTAGCTTCTGCGAGCAGCTCGGGATCGACCTCAGGTTCGCCTTGGTCCACCACCCCAGTAGCAACGGGCAGGTGGAGGCCACAAATAAGATCATTTTAAACCTTCTAAAGAAAAAGGTAGAGAACCTGAAAGTGAGCTGGGTGGAGCAGCTTCCCTCGGTCCTCTAGGCCCTGAGGACCACCCCCAACACGGCCACAATGGAGTCCCCTTTCAAGCTCTCCCATTGTTGTGAGGCAGTACTCCCCATAGAATGCAAAGTTCAAATGCCTCGAGTTGTCGCGGTATGGGAAGGCAGAGAGGAATGGCTGGCTAAGAACGAGGAGGAGTTGCGACTCTCCCTTGATATGGTGGGGGAGCTGCGTGATCTCTCTACCGTCTGACAAGAAGAAGTGAAGATGAGAATGGCCAAGTACTTTGACAAGCACGTCAGAGTAAAATAATATACGGAGGGGGACTTGGTCCTGAAAAAGGTGGATGTCATAGGAAGATCGGAAAACATGGGGAAGCTCAACCCCAACTGGGAAGGCCCATCCATTGTAAGAGAAACATTGAGATCTGGAGGATATCGTCTCCAAATTGTGGAGGGCGAGACCCTAAGTCTCACTTGGAGCGGTGACGACTTGAAACTCTTTTATCCTTGAGACATGTAAGTATTTTGTTCTTAAAGTAGCTTCTTGAAGTATTAATCTTACTACAATATCTCGTACGAGAGGGAGAAGCATTCATTTGATGGACCCCGTGTAGATCCCGCTGCTAGGCTTACTTAGTTGGCAGGGTTGTATGTCACTCGATGACATCTACCCAGATCCCTAGCAGATCCCGCTGTCAGGCTCTCACCTAGCTGGCAGGGCTGGATGTCACTTGATGGTGTCTACCCGGACCCCGAGCAAGTCCCGACGTCAGGCTCTCACTTAGTTGGTATGGATGGATGTCACTCGATGGTGTCTACCCGGACTGCCGATCAGATCCCGCTGTCAGGCTCTCACTTACCTGGCAGGACAGGATGTCACTCGATGGTGTCTACCCGGACCCTAAGAAGATTGCGCTGCCAGGTTCTCACTTAGCTAGAAGGACTGGATGTCACTCGATGGCATCTACCCGGACCCCGAGCAGAGCCTGCTGCCAGGCTCTCAATTAGCTGATAGGGCAGGATGTCACTCAATGACGTCTACCCAGACCCCGAGCAGATCCCACTGCCAGGCTCTCACTTAGCTGGCAGGCCTGGATGTCACTCGATAGTGTCTACCCAGACCCCGAGCAGATCATGGTGCCAGGATCTCACTTAGCTGGCAGGGTTGGATGTCACTTAATGGCGTCTACCCAGACCCCGAGCAGATATTGCTGTCAGGCTCTCACTTAGCTGGCAGGGTTGGATGTCACTTGATGGCATCTACCCGGACCCTGAGTAGATCCTGCTGCCAGGCTCTCACTTACATGACAGGGCTGGATGTCACTTGATGGCGTCTACCCAGACCCCAAGCAGATCCCGCTGTCAGGCTCTCACTTAGCTTATAGGGCTAGATGTCACTCGATGGTGTCTACCCGGACCCCGAGAAGATCCTGCTGCCAGACTCTTACTTAGCTGGTAGGGCTAGATGTCACTTAATGACATCTGCCCGGACTCTCGAGCAGATCCCGATGCCAGGCTCTCACTTAGATGGCAGGCTGGATGTCACTCGATGGTGTCTAACCGGACCCCGAGTAGATCCTGCTGTCAGGCTCTCACTTAGTTGGCATGGCTGGATCTCACTCGATGGCGTCTACTCGGTCCCCGAGCAGATCTCGCTGCCAGGCTCTCACTTAGCTAAAAGGGCTGGATATCACTCGATGACATCTACCCGGACCCCTGAGAAGATCCCGCTACCAGGTTCTCACATAGCTGGCAGGGCTGGATGTCACTCAATGGTGTCTACTCAGACCCCGAACAAATTCCGACGTCAGGCTCTCACTTAGTTGGCATGGATGGATGTCACTCGATGGTGTCTACCCAGACCCCCGAGCAGATCCCGCTGTCAGGCTCTCACTTGGCTGGCAGGGTTTGATGTCACCCGATGGTGTCTACCCGGACCCCAAGAAGATCGCGCTGCCAGGATCATACTTAGCTGGCAGGGCTGGATGTCACTCGATGGCGTCTACACAGACCCCGAGCAGATCCTGCTGCCAGACTCTCAATTAGCTGACAGGGCAGAATATCACTTGATGGCGTCTACCCAGAACCCGAGCGGATCCCGCTGCCAGGCTTGCACTTAGCTGGCAGGGCTGGATGTCACTCGATAGTGTCTACCCGGACCCCGAGCAGATCTCGGTGCTAGGCTCTCACTTAGCTGGCAGGGCTGGATGTCACTTAATGGCGTCTACCCAAACCCCGAGCAGATCCTGCTGTCAGGCTCTCACTTAGCTGGCAGGGTTGGATGTCACTTGATGGCATCTACCCGAACACCGAGGAGATCCCACTGCCAGGCTCTCAATTACCTGACAGGGCTGGATGTCACTTGATGGCGTCTACCCAGACCCCAAGCAGATCCCGGTGCCAACTCTCACTTAGTTGACACGGCTGGATGTCACTCGATGTTGTCTACCCGAACCTCGAGAAGATCCCGCTGCTAGTCTCTCACTTAGTTGGTAGGGCTAGATGTCACTTGATGGCATCTACCCGGACCCTCGAGCAGATCCCGCTGCCAGGCTCTCACTTAGCTGGCAGGCTGGATGTCACTCGATGGTGTCTACCCGGACCCCGAGCAGATCCCGCTGCCAGGCTCTCACTTAGTTGGCAGGGCTGGATCTCACTCGATGGCGTCCACTCGGACCCCGAGCAGATCCTCCTGCCAGGCTCTCACTTAGCTGAAAGGGCTGGATATCACTCCATGGCATCTACCCAGACACCTGAGAAGATCCCGCTGCCAGGCTCTCACTTAGCTGGCATGGCTGGATGTCACTCGATGGTGTCTACTCGGACCCCGAGTAAATCCCGCTGCCAAGATCTCACTTAGCAGGCAGGGCAGGATGTCACTCGATGGTGTCTACCTAGAGATCTCATAGGCGAGTCTGGACTTGCAAGCTCAGCTCGACAAAAGGATGGCGAGGCGAGCCCTTGCCTCTCCCTAGAGGTGGCGGGCTCCAGCCGGACACCTCACCCCCCTCCATTTTCACTTGTGAAAATTTCGATTTCAGTTCTATGTTGGTGAAAAGCTAGACAGCTCGTGAGCGAGCTACGGAGGGGGGGCTGGTGCGCCCAGTGCGACGAGTAGTCCATATCCAGATCGTCTGGGGTTGGCGAGCTCTCATGGCCTACTCTCGGGAGTGATTCCTAATGACCATCCTAACGACAATATCTATCTTCGCAAAATCACCCGAGGGGTAGAGCTTGCGAGCAAGTATGTCAGAGCGGGAAAGCACAGAAAAATATAGAGAAAATAAAGAAAATTCATTGCAAAACTATCTTCAATTATATAATGATAGTTACATGGGCAGCTAGCCTTGGCGAGGTTACAAAAAAAGGTAAAGAAGAAAAGGAGAAAAACCAGCTCTCGCCCCCTACAGTGGATAGGTCATCGTTGAAGCCCTTGCCGAAGTGCGCGTCTAGGCTGTCTTCCTTCTCCCTATGCGTCGTTGCCGGGAACAAGCTCGGCATGAGATCCTGGGCTGTGATCTCCTCGCAACCCTCCACCAGCACGCCTGAATCCTTCATCATCTGCAGGGTACATTCGGCGGCCTCGATGGAGTTGACCCGCAGCCTCTCAACAATGTCAGCCTCGCTGAAGATTCTCGGGCTCTTGTACGCAAAAGTGGGCTCGACGTCGCCTTGGGGGAAGAAGATCTCCGCTTAGCGGCGGTCCTGGCGATGGAGTCCCGTGTTCTCCTCCTTCAGCATCGCATTCTCTCCCTCGAGCACGGCAAGGCAGACACGCAACTGCTCATTCTCCTCCTCTAGCCCGACGACGCGTGCCCGCAACTCCCCAGCAGCCTTAGCATCCTGAAGAAAAACACATTAGTAACAGCGCAGAGAATTCTAAGTGAAAGCGGAGGAAGCAGCCTGATGCTTACGAGTCAGTCGGCGGCTTGGGCGAGTAGGTTCTCGGCGATGCTGAGTTACCTCACCAGGTCGATGGCCTTGTCCTTGGCGACGTCGCGTGTCTGCTCGGCATTTTCGAGGTGGTTGCTGAGGTTGAAGCTTCGCTAGATCATCATGTGGTGAAGCTCCATGGCCCGTATTTGTGCATGCATGCCTTCATGGCCGAGCTGCCACAGGGCCATGCCCTTATAGGCCTCGACATCCTCGCAGCCATAGGTGTCAAAGCCCAGCATGTAGGCGTGATAGGTGGAGAGCTCGCGATCAGCCCAGGAGGGGTGGAGGGTGGAGATGGAGACTCGGTGTGCCAGCTTGTCCCACTGTACCATAGGTTCGACAGCCGAATCATTCCACCTCACCCCAAAGCCGAAGAGGGGGTGGTACTTCGGCACGGTGGACTCGCGCGCCGCCTTCTTCACAGCAGGGGGTGCAGAGGTCTCGCCACCCCTCTACCCCTTGCTAGTGATTTCCTTCAGCGGGGTCTCCGGCGACCCGTCTGGGATGGTCTCGGGCGAGCTCATATATTTGGGGCTTGGTTGATGTTGTTGATATTGTTGATGTCTCGCCCGCGGGACCACCACTGCTTTCTTCATTTTCTTTGGCGGTTGTTGGTGATGTGGCGGGCTCGACCCCGCAGGCTCAGGTCACATCTTGCTAGATGACGGCTTAGAAGAGGCCTCCTAGTCTCGGCAAGCCGCCGCCACAGCCCTCTCGCAAGCAAGAGGGTCTGGATGTAGCCCCGAGTCCGCGAACGGTGGGTTCACGGGGATCAGTCGTTCATCTCTACGAAAAAACATAGAGAAATCCTATCAATAATTGGCGAGCTGAGCATTAGATGAGAAGAATACCTTCGTCGGGAGAAACGGGGCGAAGCGAGTCCGGGCCCCTTCGCAGGAAGGCTACCTCGAAGTCCTTGTGGAGGAAGAATTTGTGGAGATCGGCGTCGTTGCCAGATACGGTCGGCGGGCGGTAAACGTCCTCGCCCTTTTGTTTGGGGGAGTAGGGGATGTTGCCGAGATCGCCCTTGATGAAGGCGATCTTGGTCATCCAGTTGTGGTGCTTGTTCGTGATCTTACGAACTTTGATGAGCGAGCCCCTGAAGTAGGAGACATTGTCTGGGGTCGTCTTGTATGAGAAGAGTTTCCTGAACATGGTCAGGTTGAACTCAATCCGCTCCCGGCGGAGGAAGCAGGCGAATGCCACCATCATGGTGATGGCATTTGAGTTGAGCTGCGCGAGCATCGCACCGTAGTACTTGATCATCTGGCGGACTTCCGACTAGAGTGGTAGGCGCAACCCCACCTCGAAATGAGAGATAGGAAATGCGAGCTCATCGTTGTAGAAGTTGTTGATCGTGTCCCCTTCACTCGGCTGGCACGCCTCAAAGCCGTGCAGGAAATGGTCGCTGATGAAATCGGTGAGCTCCGCCTCGCTCATGTTCCCCTCGATGAAACAGTAATCGGTGAAGTCCTGAGCGCACTTGGAGTGGCCATCGTCATCGGGGTTAGTCTTGCTCATGCTCGCGGAGGGGTTAGAGCACGAGTACGAAAAGAAAGAACACAAGAAGAGAGAAAGAGACAGCAGTTAAGGTGGTGGTACGGGGTTGGTTGGGGGATATTTATAGAAAAAGAAGTCTAAGGCCGAGCTGTCCAATCAGCCCATCTCACCTATTCCAGCTCGCTAGCCCCAGCTCGCCAACTTCCTTAATAACCACATCACGTGTCGAACTAGATAAAAAGGAATATATATTATTCGAAGGACAGGTACTAAAAGTCAAAATGTTCGAAGTTATTACAAGCTGAAATGAGGAAGGCTGAAGGAATCAGATACAAAATAAAAAACAAGGCGAGCCGGCAGCAAGGGGTCGGGATGCGAGTACCAGTCAGCTCGGCAGTGGAGCCATTTTCTATCTTCCCCAGCCACGCATCCCCCACCCCCCAGACTACTGCGAGTGAAGAAGATCGTGTATCCATACTGAGTTCCTCTGCGCCACCGAGAGGCCCTCGTCGATCTCATCCAGCAGCCGGGAGGGGGACGTCATCTCGCCGTCCGGGTTGCTCCTCACCTCGTCCGCGAGCCGCACGTATTCACACTACAGTGCCTCACTGACCTCTTGCACCTCGCGCAGGCCACACACGAGCTTCTTGAAGAGCCTGATCCCCCTCCTTGTCAGCTCGTCGTTCTCCACTTCAGGGCCCAGGTAGGAGTCTAGCGAGCTTGGGGAGGGGAGGGGGGAAAACGGGTTGTCTGCAAAGATTCTTTGACCGCAGATTGGCTGGGAAGAGCTGAGAAGACAGAAGCGTCAGTATGGGGAGGAGAGTATCCCGAAAAGTTACAGGAAAAAGGCCAGCTTACCCGACGAGCTCGGCACCTCCAAGAAAGTGTAGGGAGGGACTACTCTCAGGTCCTTACCGCGGCTTAGGTGGCGTTTCTCTGGCGAGAGGATGTTGAAGTTCGGAACAGGGATGGTTTCGGCACCCCCCCCCCCCCCCGCAGTCCCGGCAGGTCGTTGAGAGGAAGGGACGCGAACTGGAGACTTCGGCCTTTGTGATTTCAGCCCCAGAGTACCAAAGGGGGGGGGGGTCCCGTGGATGATTCTTCGGAGTTCTAAACTGCAAGTCGCCGAGGGCATTCTGGACTCACGGTATGAAAACTTCAGCATCATTCTGCTAGCTGTCCGGGTCACCACAGAGGTCAATGACGTTTTTTCCCGTATCTAGGGCAGGCAGATTGGAGGAGCTGCTCCCGTGCTTCAGGGTTGTCTTTAGATCATCAAATATGGGCTCGGCCTCCTGGGGAAACGGTTTCGCCCTCTTGGCGGGATTGGGCTCGGAAGAGCCGCTCTGAGGGAAAACCAGCGTAACTACCGTCAGGTTGGCGATGTGGGTGGAGGAGGCCTCGCGAACTCGGGCAAGACTCTCTTGAATCTCCTTAGGGATCAGCATCTCGGCAGAGTTTTAGCAAAGGGAATGGCAAGGGTCATCCAGGTATGCAGTCGTATATATATAGCCACAGGTGGACCGCACCCCAAAGATTCTTTCTGACTCCCCCCGTACTCACCGAACACTTGAGGTTGGATGATTCTTTTCGAGCTTTGCCAAGCTAAAAAAGAACAGGGATTGTGTACAACCCCATATCCGGCAAGTGGTGTCTCTAGGAAACAAGGGGGGACAGAGCTCGGCAGCCCCTAGCTCGCCCAGGCGAGTCCAGCTAGTCGCGCGCAAGTAGGGCCAGCCAGGCCCGCACTCGCCGAGCTCGGCAATCGACGAACTGAGCTCGGTGATCGTCGAACGCAGCCCGGAGTTCATCGACCCCCGGGCCTTTTGTCAATTCCTAGGTTGCTCGCCGAATTCGAGCGGCTGGCAAAGCCTGCAACTCGCGAGCAGTGCAGTTCGGGCCCGTGCTCGCCGCCCTTGCCGAGTAGAAGTTGTTGAGGGCTACTCGCCCATTGTTCTGTGAGGTATTTTTTACCATTTTGCCCCCATTTTCCTGCCCATAGCCTTTCAGAACAGCGGAGTTACGCTATTGGCAGGCCAACCTGGACTGCACATAGTTGTTTGGAATAGTGGAGGTTGGCTATTTGCAGGCCATTTTCAGAAATCTATAAATAGGACCTAAGTGGCACGTCAGAAAGCACTCTTCCTATGCTCACTGGTTCCCTGATCTTCTAGCGCTTTCTGAGGTAGCCTTAGCTCAGCCTTTTGTCTAGGGAGGGGAAGCGCTCTAAGATCTTCAAGGTTTGTGGAGGTTCCTCCGCGCCGAGTCCTTGGGTCAGTTTCTCTTTGTTTTCTTTGTCATTTTGCTTGCAGGAGAGAAGTAGGTGCACGATCACCCCTTCCCCACGGGTGAACTCCATAAGAGATCTAATTTTCGATTTCAACACTTAGTGTGAAAGAAAATATTTAAAAGATAAAAAAATAGTGAGACAACCTATTCCCCCCCCCCCCCTATGTTGCAAGCTACCTTGAAAATAAAGGCTTTCACTTGGCCAATCTACTGCTTAAGATTTTCACTTTTGTTCCATTCACCGTTGACTTGATCTTGTCTGAGTTTGAATCCAGATGAGCATTGGAGAAGAATTCTGAAACTTCTTATTTCTAGATGTTTGTCGGTTCCGAAAGTAGATACTTTAATCCAGCTTCAGTGATTAGGTCAATAAGGTTCCTAATATCTTCTTACACTGAGTCGAATCCATTGCACATGAGTTCATAACCTTCAAAGATTTTGTCGTCATTCTTGGGAGCCATTGGAGTGAGAGAAAGGATTGACGAGTGTCGACTAATCAGTATTCTATGTCTCAACACTCAGGATTCAAAAGCTCAAGAAATCAAGAAAGCATAGTCGACTCCTACTCTCACACCCTATTTATAGTCTAATATTATCTAAAGACGAAAGGGTGCACTACATTTAGACTATTCTAAATTTTTAGGTAAATACCTAGTGTCGACACAGGGAAAAGTTTTCTGTCGAGATGTGTCGACATAAGTCAACATAAGGATTATGTCTCTCGACACATACCTTAGGGACGCGACACCCTTGATGTCTCGACACTTATTTTAGTGTCTCGACACATTACCATATAGTTATATTGTGTCGACACAATTTCTGGTGTCTCAACACTTACCAAGATGTCTCGATACATTCTCTGGTGTCACGACGCAACTTTTGACTTGGTCAAAATTTTGTTTTCTAAAGTATAGATACTTGACATTTATGAGTTCTATCCTTGATATCTAAGTAAGTAAATTTTATTACTGACCAATTACTTTATTCTTATTTTATATCAGTTTGTAAGTATGCATAGATTACTCAAGATTCAACATTTCAAGTTCAAAGTTGAAGAAATTAATCTTTTCTTCATCTAGGAGCTTAGTAAACATGCCAACAATTTGTTTAGTTGTTAGAACAAAATCTAAACTAATATCTTCATTTTCTACATGCTCCCTAATGAAGTGATATCTAATTTCAATATGTTTTGTTCTACTATGTTAAACATGTTTGTTTTACTTAATATAAAACTAGTAGAATCACAAAATAAAGGAATTTTACTTAGCAGTAAGTTATAATAGTGTAATTGATGCTGAATCCATAGTAATTGTGCACAACAACTTCCAGCTGAAATGTACTTCGATTCAGTAGAGGATATTGCTACACGTGTTTGCTTTTTGCTGCTCCATGACAACAACCTTCTTCCAAGGAATTGACATGAACCTGAAGTGCTTTTCCTATCTGTTGAATACCATGTTTAATTTTCTCAAGGTGGTCAGCAAGATAGCCCAAACGCCAAATTAATATCTTCGGAACTACCCAGTTCACACCTTGAACAAGCGGAAACCTAGGGAGCAGGCTCAACACACCAAGCACATAGAAGAACAAGCAGATCTTATATTCATTTAACTTCTTTACAAAACGAGGATATACATAGCGAGACATGATTTCGCTAGTATAAACAGCTGTAAACAGAAAGCACCAAAAACCAAACCGGGCGGACAGCACCGGAATCCGCCGAGACCGCCGAGACCGCCGAGGTCGCCGAGTCCGCTTAGATCGCCCGAACTAAAGCTGCAATCCGCCGAATAGCCACGTAGTCCGTTGAAGCCGCGAGGCCGCGCGGACACACCGTTATTCGTCTCCTGCTAAAGCTGAACTGAGGAACACACCGCCTACCCGCCTGAAGCCGACGGACAGGTTATTGAAGCTGGCAAAGTTGAAATAGAGCTTACAAGTCGCAGAGCGACCTCCTGCTGAATCCGCAGAGACCTGCACAACTTCCAAGTACTTGACCGAAGTCACAACCAAACTCCTGGCTCCTTGAAGCTACCCGCGCGACCTGCACACAGCACACAGTTAACTCTGAATCAATCCGCGCGGACAGAAAAACTGAGACCGCAGCACCTCGCCGAACACAACTTACTGTTCACTCAGTTACTGTAGATGTGCCAGGGGGGTCCTATTTATAGGCGAGGTGAGGAGTGTGGTCACCACCCAAGAGATAGCGACACCGCCCCAGCCCGCGCGATAACAAAACACCGTCCGCCGAGTCCGCAAGGACTTAGCCGGATACCAAGGAAAACCGCCAGGAGCAAGACAACATTGGCGAACCCACTTCAGTCCGCCTAAGCTACGCGGACAAGGCATCAGCCCGCAAAGCCTCCGACCAGTGCAGGACAGCAACCCCCTTCAATGGCTATCCACACAAACCCGAGGCAGTCCGCAAGACTCAAGCCTCAATCCGCCACAAGTCCATGACCAAAGATAGACAGCAACTGTCCGCCCGGTCAACAACGGACTTGATGGATACTACAGACACCATGGTCTTGGCACAGAGTGTGACCAAGTCCAAAACCAACGAAGGCCAATACGAGCATGGCGGACATAAACTCCTGTCCGCCAAACACCCTAGCAAAGACCGCCAGCAGTTCGCAGGCTACTCGCACACCTTCCCAACGCAGCAGCCATCTCCTGGACTCCACAGACCTAGTCCGCCAATCGACCTCCACAGCAAAGCACCTACTGTAACACCAGAGCTCGATAAGGCCTCAGCCAAGCTCTAAGCCCAGTCCGCAACAGCCCATACCGCGGACACACTAGTCTGCAAGCTTCCCGCGGACATGAGCCAAACCGCCAATCAGCACAAGCTTGCACCACGGCCACTGAGCAATGCACCAGTCCGCAAGCCTCTATCCGCGCAGGCCGCTCCTTGGATAAACCAACAGCCACCGCCTTATCCGCAGATAGAAGGCCGCACAGTCCGCGGACTTCAATGTACAACCCGCTCAGAAGACAACCGGCTTCCACTAGACCTTCCACCAGGCCGCACACAGATGTCCTCCCAGTCCGCCTAGTCCGCCAACGCTGTCCGCCCAGGCTGCCCGGCCTGTCCCGTCAACCACTTCCACTTCACAAATTTCAACACTATCTTCTTTACAACCTGCATAATCTGCATCTAAAAAGCCTATTAGTTCAAAATCACTATTCCTGGGATACTATAGACCAAGATTAGGTGTGCCCTTTAGATATCTCAATATTCTTTTGACTGTTGTATAGTGAGATTCCTTAGGGGAAGCTTGATACCTAGCATAGACAAAAGTACCATACATTATGTCTGGTCTACTGGCTATTAGATAGAGTAGTTATCCAACTATGCCCCTATACAAGGTGATATCAACTGTCTTGCCCTCATCATCCTTGTCTAAAGACATACTAAACCCCATAAGAGTTCTCATTAAAGTGGTTGTTTCGATGCCATAATTCTTAATTAACTCCTTGGTGAACTTAGATTGACTAATGAAAAGTCCATCTATAGTTGCTTAACTTGGAGACCAAAGAAAAACTTGAGTTTACCCATGTTACTCATCTTAAATTTACCGTGCATAAGTTTGGCAATCCTAGTGCAAAGTGACTCATCAGTAGAGTCAAATATAATGTCATCAACATTTATTTGTACTAAGATGGTCTTGCCTTTGACTTTCCTTAGGAATAGTGTTTTGTGGAAGGAACTTAGACAGAGTCTCATACCAAGTCCTTGGAGCTTTTTTATTCCATGGAGAGCTCTTAATAACAAATAAACATGATTAGGTTTAGAAGAATCAACAAAACTTGAGGGTTTCTCAACATAGACCCTATCTTTGAGATTACCATTAAGGGAGGCTGACTTCACATAAATTTGGTAAACCTTAAATCCTTTGTAAGTTGTATATGCTAGGAAGAGTCTAATTGCTTTCAATCTAGCCACTAGTGCAAAGGTTTGATTAATGTCTATGCCCTCTCCTTGTCTATAGTCCTTTGCAACTAGTCTAGCCTTATTTCTGACTATAACACCATTCATATCCAGTTTGTTCTTGAAGGTCCACTTGGTTCCTATGATTTTACAATCATCTAGTCGGGGAATCAGCTTCCAGACATTGCATCTTTTGAAATAGTTCAATTCTTCCTGCATAGCCCCTATCCAAAATGGATCTACATCGGCTTCTTCAAACATATTTGGTTATGTTTGAGACAGAAAACTTGAATACATCACAAGTGTTATGATGTCTACCTCTTGTGGTCACACCATGTGCTGCATCACCAATGATCAGTTCCCTTGGATGATCCCTTAGATGTATGACAACAACAGGTAATGTGACAGCTTCTCTTTGTACAGCTTTAACTTGTTGTTGAGTTTCTTCTTCTGGTTGTTCCTGTGCAAGCACTTACTCAACAATGTTGACTCCATCTTGTATACTTTAGCTTGTTAGAGCAGAGTCTTCTATTGACAACTCCTTTAACTTCAAGTTTACTACTATTATGCTTGATGTGCCTGGCTTATCAGTATAATACATAAAACATTCATCAAATACAACATGAATAGACTCCTCCACAACTTGATCTCTCAAGTTATAGACCCTATAGGCCTTACTGTGGTTACTAAAACCAACAAATATAGCATCATAGGATTGCTCAGCAAACTTAGTTATGTATGTTTTCCCATTATTTATGACATAACATCTACATCCAAAGATTCTGAAATAGGGTAAGTTTTATTTTCAGCCCTTCATTAGTTCATAAGGAGTCTTATTCAACCTTTCGTTGATTGAAGCTCTATTAAGAACATGACATGTTGTGTTAATAGCTTTAGACTAGAAATATTCTGTGAGAGAAGAATCACTCAGCATGATTCTTCCAGCTTCAATGAGAGTTCTGTTCTTTCAGTCAGGAAATCCATTTTGTTGGGGTGTTCTTGAAGAGGAAAACTCTTGTTGAATCCCAAGTTCTTCACAAAACTTTGTCATATATTCAGATTGAAACTCAGTTCCATGATCACTTCTGATTCTTACCACAGAACTATTTAATTCATTCTGTATTTGTTTGACAAATGTCTTGAAGACATCAAGAGTTTCAGACTTTTTCCTTAAGAAGAAAACACAAGTGAATCTGAAATAGTCATCAACAATTACAAAGGTGTGGACTCTCCTTCCTAGGCTATGAATTGGCATAAGACCAAAAAGTTCATATGCAAAAGGTATAAACACCTCATTGACTCTTTGGATTCAATGTTTTTAAATGAAGCTTTGGTCTACTTGCCTTTTTGGCATGCAGAGCAAATGCTCTCCTTTGAGCATTTAATGTTAGGACCATTCCTAACTAGCACTTTGCTGAAAAGCTTGTCTATGGTCTTATAGTTCGAATGAGCTAGCCTCTTGTGTCATTTGATACAGTATGAAGCTTTCTCATTTGCAACTAGGCAAATGGGTGAGTCTGACTTTAAGTAAAGAAAATTTAAGCAATATACATTCCCACACCTAGTGCCTGTCAAGATAACCTCTTAGTCACTTGACTTCTTTATGAGGCACTCATCCTTGTGGAATGAAATGTCATAGCCAAGATCACAAAATTGGATTATGATTATAAGGTTGTGTTGCAACCCTTCCACATAAGCTACTTTGGTGAAAGTAACTAATTCATTTGAGATCTTACCATAACCTCTAGTAATTCCTTTGTCAGCTCCACCAAAGATCACATTTGGTCCATTATTTTCAGGAATATACTCCATCAAATTGTTCCTTGTTCCAATCATGTGTCTGGAACATCTACTATCCAAGTACCAGATTAGTCTTTCTCTAGTGCTTGGACATACCTACAAAATAAGAATTTATTTTTCCTTAGGAACCCAAATTGTTTTGGGTCCTCGGTACTTGTTAGCAGTGGCTCCACAGAGACCACCTGTGTACTTCATAATAGGATAACTTTTTTGAACATGAGACACAGTGTAATTGAACGAACAGTCCAAGGCAAAATGTCTACCTTTCCACAACACCAGCATTCATATTTGTTATACCTCCTCTTTGGAGGAACAGAAGGAACTTTGTGCGGACATTCCTTAGGACAGGAATCATCAAACTTGATAGTTATATTTTGACTGGGAGCAAAATTGTTATTTTGTCTTGGTTACAACAAACCTCCTTGGATTAGGCATATTAGGAATAGCTTTCCTATTCACATATGAACTTGGTCCAACTAGTCCAGACTTCTGGGCTTCTTTTCCCTTAATCTGAAACACAGGTTGTGGAATGACTAGACCCTTTTGGCCTGTTAGTGTTTTCCTATTTTTCCCTTAGGTTTAATATACCCAAGACTACTTCCAGGTGTTCCTGAGAAGGTATCTATAATAGGCAGAATAGTTTTAGGTTTAGAAAATTAATGTACTAATCTTTTCTTATTTAGGAGTTTGAGTTCTAGCTCCTGAATGGTTGCATCCTTTTACTTTAGCAGTATGATTTATTCATCAATGATTTTAGTTAGCTTTGCCAACTTAGAACTTTGAAATCAATTTTCTGATTATCCATCTTATGATGATACTCAAGACCTTTTGGTGATGTAATTTCTATATCTTGTTCTTTGATAAGCTTCTTGCTATTTACAAGTGCTTCCAACAGTTTTCCAAATTTGATTGTGAGTTGTTGTTGTTCAGTCTTAGTGTTAGACTTATATGAATCAAACTTTGAGTCACATGAGTCTAGCTTATCCACAGTCTTATGAATAGAATTTGTAGAACAACAGGAATTGTCAAAGATTACCTGAGTATCCTGACATTCAACAATTTCTATATCTGGATTATAAGTCAGTGCCATTAAATTAATCTCCATATCACCTTCTGAATCACCATGGTGTGACGAAGTTGTGGAGTTTTTGCCCTTGTATATGGCCCTTCTGATAAATTCCTCTTCATAGGAGAATAGTCCAATATGTGTATGTTCTTCTTTTGATTCTGTTGAATCATTATCACTACCAGATATGGTCTTTGTCTTCTTTACCATCAGACCTTTTTTGATTTCTTGCCTTTATAGGACTTCTTTTCTTTTGACTTTTTTTCTCCTCTCTTTTTTTTCTAGACAGTCAGCAATGACATGCCCAGTCCTATTACAACAATAGTAGATAATGTCAATCTTAAATTGTTTATTCTAATGAGAATCATACCTGACCATAGATTTGTCTCTGTGTTTGTCTTTGCTTTTACTGAAACTTGGTCCAGTTGATTTCTTCTTATTCCACTGATTCTTTCTTCTTATCATTTTCTTGAATTTCCTGGTAAATAGTGTCAATTCATCATCTGATAATTCTTCTGATGAAGAACAGGTTTCAGTGTTATTAGTATCTTCATCCCTTCTTGGTGATGATGACATTTCTCTTCTAGACATCTTTGATGTATCTGCTTTGAAGGCCACAAATTTAGTTTGAGTTAAACTTCTAGAAGATTTTGCTTCGGCTTTTTTAGAATTTAGCTGAAGCTTATGTGACAATAGCTTCCCATACAAGTATTGGGGTAACAAATTTCTTAGATTCCCCATTTCCCTAACAACACAAATCTTTATGTCTCATTCTTTATTTAGGGATCTCAAAAAATTGTCATTTATCTCATAATTTGAGAATTCTCTATCATAGTTTCTTAAGTCATTTACCATTTTAAAGAACTTTCATAACATTGTTCTATAGAATCAGTATTTCCTTGTTTGAATGCCTCATACTTCTGGTTGAGAGATTTTATATCATCTCTTACTTTTTATGTGGCTTCCACGTAGACTATGAGAGTGTCCCACATCTCCTTGGATGTTTTACAATGCATAAGATTCTGAAAGGTTGAATTATCTATTGCGCTGATAATTATATTTTGTGCTCTTTTGTCCATAGCGGGAAGAACCACCTCATCCTTTGTCATCTCTGACAGTTTCTTAGGGGTTTTAACATTTGGATCTAAGACAGATATATTCATTGGAATATATTGTATTTCTTGTACATTGACAAAAATTCTTGGATCTGAAGCCTCCATAAACAATCTCACTCTCTGCTTCCATATTGCAAAGTTATCCTAAGTACATATTGGCAGTTTCATATAGCTGAGTTCTTGGTGAGATTCAGAAGCCATTAGATGTAACACCCCATTTCGCGCTGGTCCCCTCATGCATGTTTTGAGTCAAGGCAGTTGACTCGGCCTCGGGGTGTGCCAGACTCGACAAGTAAATTTCGTCGGATATTGCCACGGATATCTGACGAATTCGTCGAGTATGACTTATGAGCCAGGTCCAATACATATTGTCAAATATCGTCACGAATATCCAAAGAATCTGTCGAGTATAAGGACTTAGAAATTATTCTGGAAAGTTGGCATTAAGTGGACTCAATGCCACTCGACGAATTTGGAATTAAAATTATTTTAGAATGTTGGCATTGAGTGGACTCAATACCACTCAATGCGGCGTTGAGTGCACTCAATGCCATTTGATGAATTAGGTTGTGGTGTTGAGTGGAGTCGACACCACTCAATGCCATTTGACTTAGAAACATTTTTGGGATGATTGGTATCGAGTGCGTTGAGTGCATTCGACACCATTGGCTGAAAGGCGTCGAGTGTGTTGAGTTCACTCAATGCCACTCAACACATTTACTTAGGATTATTCTGAGAATTGTGGCGTCGAGTGCGTTGAGTGCACTCGACGATTAGTCGAGTAAAGAAGTACACTCGACGATTTAAACTTAAAAGTGTTGTGCTTGTATATGGAGTTGAGTTGTGTCGACGAAACTAAACGATTCGTCGAGTCAGAATATAATACTCGACGATTTGTCGAGTAAGGGATACTTACTCGACGAATTTGACTTAGCAGATTTTCTGACGTTGTCTGCCCACATGTCGATCCGAACCGAATTTTCAGGAATTGTGCCAAAACTATTATATTGGCGCATCTTTTCTTTATGTCATACATAAAGCTATAAATAGGCGGTCCAATGTCAGGCCGACACGCGACAGAGCAATTAACACTAAATCCTATTATAAAAAGAAACTTGTGGAAAACCCTTGGTCACATTGTAGCTTTGCCGAGCCATTACTGTGCAATCCCGATGGAAGCGGAAGGAACAACAGGAGAATTTGCCAGAGATGATCTACCTTCCCATAAAGAACAATACCTACGAGGAAGAGGATGCCGCCAAGAAGGATAACAAGGTCCTTGGCCGGAACCGCCAAAAATGAGGTGTGCTTCCTACCTTCTCCCTTCATGCTAGATATATAGTTATTTTCCAGGAGAGATGTCGACTCTAAGTAGTTGACTTGCGAGACGAAGACTTCCTAGGAGAGGTCCATGCTAGGGCCTTGCCCTAGAGATTAGTTGTCTTCAACCTCTCCCCTCTTCTATGTGAAGATGGTGGATTTAGTTTCGTGAAGAAGAATGGTCTAATGAGGGTGAATAAGGGAGGAGGAAAATCTGTACTTGGTTCGGAAGGAAATATCTAATGGAAGAAGTTGAACCGATGTCGTTCATATTACTTTAAGATGCGTGCAAAAATCTATTTTCTGTGCGCAGTAAATTTCAAGGCCATTTTTGGGAATGATACGGCCAGATCTGGGCTTCCGACTAAACACGAAATTCATATCCCTTGAAAAGACCTTTCCAACGGATGTTAAACGACTTCATACGAGGTCTATAGCCTCAAGAATGTACAATCGAACTTGCTGGGCTGATATGTTATATGTGCAGAAATCTATTTTCTGTACGCAGCAGACTTCAAGACTGATATCAAGTACTTTATGATCTGAATTGGATGATGGACCAAATACAAAAGTTGTATTCCTTGGAAATACCATTCCAACGGATGGTTACACGTTTCCATACGAGTCCTGCAGACTAGGGAATGTCCAGTCAAGTTGTTGTATAATCAAGTATTAATCAAAGGTTACTCTCGGGTTAGCGTAGAATTGGGTTTGAACTTGGTGGAGAAGTCAAAGTATATTAATGTCGAGGTTTGCATGTTGTTTGCAGAACTTAATCTATTGGGGTTTGTGAAAGATAATCCTATGGGTAAATAATCAACTAAAGAGGGGTGAATAAGTGACTTTTAAAATACTTTAGCAAATCTTTTGTCACTTAATAATTACAGCAATTAACGCATTCATAACACAGCACAAGTAAACTTAATTCACAGCACACAATACACAGAATTTATAGTGGTTCCATTTCTTGGGTACATCCACTTTACTCCTTCCTCACTAAAAATGTACTTGATAAGGTTATAGCTCCTCCTCTTTAACTGATATCCAAAGATTTTATAGGCTCAGTTTCTGTTAAGAAACATACACTCAGACCACCAGGTCTTACCCCAGATATTCTCTCAATCTCGTATCTCAGGTCCCTCAAGAACCCTACCTCAGCCTTTATAAAATAAGCCTATACCTTAGTGATTCACTCAAACCACCTACCTCAGGTCCCTCAAGAACCCTACCTCAGTATTTATAAAATAGGCTTACAACTCATAGATAAGATCTCCTACCCACTCAGATCTCTAGGAGATCTTACAAAATAAAGAGGTAAAGTATAAAGAATAAATTCTCAAAAACAGAATTTCTATAATCTGACTTATTTGTTTGCACAAATTCTTCAATCAGCATCAATGTATTTCTCCTTTATAAATTGGCTAGCTGATAAGTTACTTTTCTAAATCTGATATCTTCTTGATATTGATCGGAATGATAACCTTGAAGAAATTGTTGATCAAATTCACCTTAATCTTCAGATCAAATTGTGTTGAAGATCTGGAGGTTTTCTTGAATACTTTCTTCTTCTTCCTCCTCCTTGGGATTGGAAAATGAATGAGAATTTTCTGATCACTTTTTCGATTCTTGTCTCTCTCTGTTGGTGTAGACTACCCCTCTATTTATAGCCTTCATGGATGTGTAGTTACAGAATGATGACATTAGCATCTGACATCATACTTCAAATTCTCCTCCAAACTATTTTAGTCGAAATAACTTATTCCTGAACTTGATGTGACAGTTCTGATTCATCTTGGCACTTCTTTGTTGACTCAACACATTTCCTGAAACATTAGTGTAGAGATGTCCAAAGTGTGTTGACACTTGTGTCGAGACATCTTAGCAGTCTCGACACAATTCTACTTGAAGGAATTTTCAACTGAAACTTGAGAGTGTCGAGACAGTTGGTTTATCTCGACACAAGCATTGTCTGTGTCGACATCTTTTGTTATGCTTGGTGTCGACATCTTTTGTTCTGCCTGGTGTCGACATCTTTTGTTCTACCTTGTGTTGACATCTTTTGTTCTTCATTGTGTTGAGATAGTTAATTTGTCTCGACATAATTTTACTTAGTAAAATTTCCTATCTTCTTTGTGTCAAGACAGTTGTATTGTCTCGACACAACTGCATTAAGCTTTACAGTGTCGAGTAAGATGACTTAGTCTTCAATGTGTCGAGACAACTGCCTTGTCTCGACACAGCTGTCTTAAATCTTCTATGTGTCGAGCTAGCTGACTTAGTCTTCAATTTGTTGAGACAACTGACTTATCTCGGCACAGCTGTCTTAAATCTTCTATGTGTCGAGCTAGCTGACTTATCTCGACACAGATTCTTCAAAGGTGTCGATACAGTTGTAGTGTGTCGACACATTTGTACTTAGTCAATTTTACGCCCTGCATGTTGGTGAATGTTGACGGTGCTGACTTGTCTCGACACAGCTACTGTAAATGTGTCGACACAGTTAAAGTGTGTCGACAATTTTATACTTTGACAATTTTTTTCTTCAAAAACAACTTAGCTTCTTGTGTCCACCTGTCCAATCGATATGTAATTGATGAATTGTAAATATACCTATTTTTATGTACATTAATTTAGTTGTTTTCATTTATTTTTTTCATTTTTACTTGTTTTTATTCAATAAATTGCTCCTTTTATTGTAAAAATCATACTAACTTATTTTTCAGGAAACAATTAAAAATCTGCTAAAAATTGACAAGTCATGCCCGTGACCAGGGCGTGACAATGCAAAAACTGTGAAATCAGCAATTTTCGAGAAGAAAAGCTTGACACGCCCGGGGTCACGCCCGTGTCACTCGACACGGGGCGTGACCCAAGCCCGTGTGCACCCGCTTGACGTTTTTAGCTCAACGTTCATCAACCCCTCAACACACCCGGCATCATGCCCGTGACCTAGGGCGTGACTTCTCCACCTAGCCGACAAGACCCACGCGACGACTTTCGGCGCGACCCGTGCCCAGATCCACCTTCTTGACACGCCCAGTGTCACGCCCATGATCTGGGGCGTGACCAACGCGTGACCGACACGTGTCCAGCCCGTAGTCCACTTTGATGTCAAATCGACGGCCGCCATCATGAATAGTTTCGACACGCCCCCTGACACGCCCGTGTTAGAGGGCGTGTACTTGTAAATTTTCTGCCTAAAAATAGCTGTGTTCTACTTGAGTTCTTGTTCCAGTTTTTTGAACCATTTTGTATAGGAGTTATGCTGCTCGGATGAGTTCCAAATGCTATGTAAGAGATATTTTCTCCCCCTCTCCTTAGCTTTTATTTTTGTTCCATTGTAACTCGTTCTTTTTAACTTAATAAAATTTGTTTTTCATCTCTTATTCTGTCTTTGGAATGAATCTAAACAACCTACTCTTATGCAATCTTATCTTTCTTTTTTTATTTTAACTTAGTTTTTGTTCTTTTAGAATGGGTGTGTGAGTGTATGAGTATAGTTTTCATGTTTTTATGTTTAGTTATTTTTACTTTGTTTTGGTTAAACTTAGGTTTTGATAGCTTTTATTTCATTCCTATAGATCCGTAAAAACGATTTCAAAGTGTTTTCATTTTTTTAACTTAGATTTTTCTTTTTACGTGGTAAAAACTTTTTAATTCTTTTTGCTTTATTTTAACTTTTTAACAACTTTTTCTGAGTTATAGGAATGATAACATAGTCGTTTTAATTTTTCATGCACTTCGATTTTTCGTTTAAACTTTTGCTCATTTTATTTTTCTGTCTTCATTTTAATCATTTCTACCGCATTCTAGCGGTAAGAATGTATTCATTTCAATTTTTTTACAGCATTTTGTATAGGAGTTATGCTGCCAGACTAGACAAGTAAAATTCGTCGGATATCGTCGCGGATATTCGATGAATTCGTCGAGTATGACTTGTGAGCCGAGTCCAATACTATTCGTCGAATATCGTCACAAATATCTGACAAATCTGTCGAGTATAAGGACTTAGAATTATTCTGGAAATTTGGCATTGAGTGGACTCAACGCCACTCGACAAATTAGGACTTAGAAATTATTCTGGAAAGTTGGAGTTGAGTCGACTCAACGCCACTCAACGCGGAGTTGAGTGCGTTGAGTGCATTCAACGCCATTCGACGAGTTAGGTTGTGGCGTTGAGTGTACTCGACACCACTCAATGACATTTGACTTTGAAACATTTCTGGGATGATTAGCATCGAGTGCATTAAGTTCACTCGACACCATTAGTTGATATGCGTCTAGTGCGTTGAGTGCACTCGATGCCACTCAACACATTTACTTAGGATTATTCTGATAATTGTGGCATCGAGTGCGTTGAGTGAGCTTGACGCCACTCGATGATTCATCGAGTAAAGAAGTACACTCGTCGATTTAAACTTAAAAGTGCTGTGCGTGCACACAGCGTTGAGTTGTGTCGATGAATCTCGACGATTCGCCGAGTAAGAATATAATACTCGATGATTCGTCGAGTAAGGGCTGCTTGACGAATTTGACCTAGCTGATTTTCTGACATTGTCTGCCCACAAGTTGGTCTGAACCGAATTTTCAGGAATTGCGCCAAAACTATTATGTTGGACGTGTATTTTCATTATGACATACTTAAAGCTATAAATAGGCGGTCCAATGTCAGGTCGACACGCGACAGAGCAGTTAACAATAATTCCTATTATAAAAAGAAAATTGCTAAAAACCTTAGGTTACTTTGTCACTTTGTTGAGTTGTTACTGTGCAATCCCGACGGGAGCGGAAGGAACAACAGGAGAATTCACTGGAGCCGATCTACCTTCCCGTAAAGAACAATACCTATGAGGAAGAGGATGCCACCAAGAACGATAACGAGATCCATGGCCGGAACATCCGGAAATGAGGTGTGCTTCCTACCCTCTCCCTTGGTGATATATCTATTATTATTTTCTTGGAGATATGTCGACTTAAAGGAGTTGACTTGTGAGATGAAGATTTCCTAGGAAAGGACCATGCTAGGGCCTTACCCTAGAGATTAGTTGTCTTCAACCTCTCCCCTCTTCTATGCGAAGATGATGGATTTGGTTTCATGAAGAAGAATGGTCTAATGAGGGTGAATAAGGGAGGAGAAAATTTGTACTTGGTTTGGAAGGAAATATCTAAAGGTAGAAGATGAACCGATGTCGTTCATCTTGCTTTAAGATGTGTGCAGAAATCTATCTTCCGTGCGCAACAAATTTCAAGGCCATTTTTGGGTACTTTACGTCTAGATCTGGGCTTCTGACAAAACACGAAAGTCATAGCCCTTGGAAAGAACTTTCCATCGAATGTTTACATGTATTTATACGAGGTCTATAGCCTCGGGGAAGTCCATTCGAACTTACTGGCAGATATGTTATACGTGCAGAAATCTATTTTCTGTATGCAGCAGACCTCAGGGCTGATTTCAAGTACTTTATGTTCTGAACTAGGTGATGGACCAAAAACAAAAGTTGTACTCCTTGGAAATACCTTTCCAACAGATTGTTACATGTTTCCATATGAGTACTATAGACTCGGGAATGTCCAGCGAAGTTGTTGTACAGACAAGTATTAATCAAAGGTTGCTCTCGGGCTAGCGTAGAATTGGGTTTGAACTTGGTGGAGAAGTCATAGTAGATTAATGTCAAGGTTTGCATGTGATTTTTTGAACTTAATCTATTGGGATTTGTGTTAAAAAAAGGTTGAAGAGATTAAATTGAAAAATCCTTAAGTCAATAAACGGTTTGGTGAGACACGTAGTATAATTGACTTGATGGAGTTTCATAATCAGTCGAATGGAAAGGTTAGTGAACATTACATGTGCATGTGGGATATCATGATTGTTTGTGAATGCATAACTTAAGAGAGTATTGAATAAAGCTACTACATTATTATGTGGGACATTGTTTAAATGATGTATTTAGTAGTCCACTGCTTAGAGTTGAGTCTCTCAACGGGTAGCAGTGTGGGAGTGGTTTGTAGTATAAGGAGACTTGCTACATGTGTAAATGATAAACCCTCATGCAGTATGAAATGTGGAAGGGTTGGAAGTGTTTGTGTGTTCGCCGCACTGAAATGATGTGTTGATAAGGGACTAGGTATGAAGCCCTTGTGTGTTGTGTACACGGGATGTGAATAATAAAAAGGGACTCAGTATGGAGCCCTTATGTGTGAAATACATGCGGTGTGAGTTGACACGCGGAGTCATAATCCTGAGTTAAGGATAGTGTAGCAGTTCTACGGGCTCTCCATTCGCCACACTGATAGGAGTTGACAGATAGGCCTTGGCGGTTGGGCTTGGTCCTCGGTGCTCACTCCTGAGGATCTTTTTGTGCCAAGTGGGCCGTTGGGCTTGGTCCTTTGGTGATACGCTCCCATAGGCTCCTTCTGTGCAACAATGATATGCCATTTGGGTTTGGTCCTCAGTGCATATCTACCCGAGGTTCCTTATGAGTCGTAGTATGCATGAGAGCTCCGTTGTTGTGTTCTTAGAGTTGAGTCGTACAGAGTCCTATGCTTGGTAGTGTGGATGCCCGCCAAGTAGTGGAAAAGCTCGTTCTACTGTCACCGTCTGGCCATGATCGATGGCTCTTGGAAGGTTAGCTACCTGCTCAAAAAGTGGGTACTACAAGTCTGTATCGACATTGTAAGTGCATGTGTGTGAGCATGGGTAAGGCATCATAAGTCATTCATAACATTGCATTGGATACACAAGACCCTCATCATATAAGTTTGTATGGGCATCCTTCTATGATGAGTTACTTTACTGTTAAGCTGATCCTTAACTTATATGTCTGCTTGGGCATTCATATAAGTTGTGTTATTTCCTGTTGTTTATACTTACCTGTACACTGTTGTTGATAGTAGAATTGTTAGTATATATAACTTATTGTAATTATTTATGACATATTGTTGATACTCTGACAAGACATAGCACTTTGCCACTTGACTTGTATTACTACTTACTTACTTATATATTGTACCCTTGCTCTTTTGTCCGTCCATTGCTAAGGAGTCGCCGGGGGAGCAGATGTGATAGCCACTTAGTCTTTATGACTAACGGTTGTTATGTCTACCACTTTAAGAGGGAACTCCACAGATAAAGCAGAAGCAGGTTACGTGGAAGGGAAGCCAGGCCAGGACGACAGGGCCTAATGTGACGGTACTATCGCTGTCATCGGTGACAAATGTGAGTTTTTAGAGAGTCTCATTTTGTAGCCTTTTGGGCATGTACTCTGACATTATAGAAGCCTTGTGTTGGGTACATTGCAAAATGTGTACCAGATTTGGAGAAGCCTCACCTAACTCAATGATATGCATCAAGTTATATTTGATGTTGTTTTGAGTTATCATGTGCAGGTTAAGAAAATGGAAAATAAAAATCTTCTAAGTACAAGTGTCGACACTTGGGAATTGCTGTGTCGACACAAAGGGCCAGATTGTGTCAACATCCATAATTTGTGTCGACACACAGAAAATCTGTCGACAAAGCTGTGTCGACACCAAGGGACAGATTGTGTCGACATCCAGAATTTGTGTCGACACACAGAAAATCTGTCGACGACACTGTGTCGACACTAAGGGCTAGACTTGTGTCGACATTATCATGAGCTGTGTCGACACACAGAGAAGCTGTCGACACATTCCAGAATTCTGTCGACAACGACTGTGTCGACACACAGAACTTGTGTCGACACGCACCAAAATTCTGTCAACACCAACTTTGTCAAGACAAGGAGTGTTTGTGTCGACACATAGAATTTGTGCCGACACATTCCACAGAAGCTGTATCGACAACAACAAGACTTGTGTCGACATATGGACTATTTGTGTCGACACATATGAAAAATTCAGTCGACATTCTCTACTGCTGAGTCAAAGTTCAATGAAGGCTGAAGTAATTCAAGTGTAGACTTGACAGCTGTCATTGCTGACATTGCTGTCACATCTGTCAGAGGTGTCAGAAGACAGTTTGAAACCGGAACAGTCGGTTACCATGGATGAAGCCTATATATAGATGTGCTCTCTTAACAATCAATGGGTGCGAGAAAGAGATAATGAACAACAGATACAGAACAGAGAGAAGTTATTCAAGCCAATCAATTATAATCTCTGAATGATTGAGAATCTAGAAGAAGAGAAAGAAATAGTCAACAAATTGAAGAGAGAGAAAAACAAGAAGGGGAGAAGTTCTCATCCAGTGAAGGCAGATTCTGAATAGTCTGCCTGAAGAATTCAGATTGATTTCTGAAGGAAGCTGATTGATGATCAACTCCAACATCAAGAAGATCAATCCTACTGTGTTCAGATTTAAGAAGCCTTGAAGAAAGCTAAGTCAGGTTGATTTTTAAGAAATCAGTTCTATCAAGAACTGATCAAGAAGCCTTCAACTAATTCTCTCTCCATCTGGTTAAAGATATCAACAACTTTTCATCATTAATTCTTGTAGGATCTGTAATAGATCTGAGTGTAGAAGATTTACATCTCTGAGTTGTAAGCCTAAATTATAAAGGCTGAGGTAGGAATGAGTGCCTCAGGTAGGGGAATCTATTCCCTGAGTTGTAGGCCTGTGATAGAGGCTGAGGTAGTGTTGTTGCCTGAGTTGTAGGAGTGGGGTGTCACTTTGAGTTATAGGCCTGTGGAAGAGGCTGAGGTAGGGCTTGTGCCTGAGTTGTAGGAGTGTGGATTCACTCTGAATTGTAGGAACCATTCTTGGTTCTGAGCTGTAAGATCTGCGGATCTGAGAAGAAGGAAGGAAGTTAAGCCGAATCTAGTACACTGCTAGACAGGCGAAGGGGGAAAGTGGATGTACCCATCATTTAGGGAACCACTATAAAACTGGTGTGCAATCTTTGAATGTTGTGTATGTGAATGCTGTGTTATAATTTCTGCTGAATAGATTGCTGAACTAAATAGTATTATCTGCCTAAGTTAGAAAAAGAATTGAACCTATTCACCCCCCTCTAGGTGTTTAGTGCATCTTGAAACCAATTCTATCAAGTGCTATCAGAGGGAGGTTGCTCAAAGAATAGACCTAACAGTCTGAGTAGATCTCCAAGGCAGAAATCTATAAGGCAAAATGGGTTCCATAGAAAATCATAAGGAGATTGGTTCCATGAAGTTACCCATATGAAGGAAAGAGATTTTTGGCATATGGAAAGAAAGTGTTAGATTGTTTAGGGAAGCTTCAGATCCAAAAATCTACATGACAGTCAAAGAAGGGCCATTCATTCCAATGAAAGTCTCAGTTCTTGATGCAAATCTCAGGATATCAAAGGAATATTCTGAAATGACAAAGGATGAGATCATCTTGGTAACTATGGATAAGATAGCACAGAATATAATAGTCTGTGTCATAGATGATTCAACATTCCAAAACTTGATCCAATGCAAGACCTCCAAAGAATTGTCGGCAACGCTTATTGTCTACATGGAGGTTTCAGAAGAGGTGAGAGAAGATAGAAAGTTTATGCTGAATCAGGAGTATGAAAGTTTTAGACAATCTAAAACAGACAGCATAACTGAATGTTACAAGAAATTCTTCAGAATAGTTAATGAACTGATGTCATATGGAAGAGTATTCGGCACATATAAATTAAATGATAAGTTTCTAAGATCATTGACTAAAGACTGGGACACAAAGATATGTGACATTAGGGAAGTGGCCAGACTGGCAGAAATTTCACCTCCAACATTATTTGGCAAACTGCTTTCATATGAAATGCAGCTGATGGTTAGAAAAGAGGAGGAGAAAAGTAATAAAGTTGATTACAGAGATAAGTCAGTGGCTTTCAAGACTAAAGCCGTAAGAAAGGATAGGAGGATGTCTCCATCATCTCCTAGGAAAGCTGTAGAAGTTGTTTCAGAAAGTTCTGACAGTCACACATCAGATAGTCCAAATTCTGATGAAGACTTAGTAGCTTCATCAAAACAATTTCAGAGGTTTTTGAAGAAGAAACAGTGGAGATCCAAGCCATCATCCTCACTATCCAAGAATGATTATTATCAGAAAAAGAAATCCTCTAGAAAGGACAGGAATAACTCTAAACCTAGTAAATTATCTTCAACTAAGATTGTTTGCTATTGCTGCAACAGGGCAAGACATGTGGTAGCTGATTGTCCTGACAAAAGGAAAGAATCTAATGATAAGAAGAAACAAAAAAAACAAGGGCAAGAAGGAGAAATCCCTTGTTGCAAAGAAGCAAAAAAGTTGGTCAGATTCTTCATCATCAGATTCTGAGGCTGAAGCTGAAGCTGAAGCATATATAGGACTGTTGGCAACTGAAGAGGATGCAGAAGAGGCTGAATTCTTGAAGTGGCTGGATTCAGTACATGAAATTGAAGAACCTTGCTGTAAAGGGCTGATGGCCTTGATAGAAGAAGATCAGTGCCAGGATCAGCCTGGACCTTGTAAGGTAAACAATTCTTCAATTGATTCTGATTACTATACTGGTTCAGAATCAGAAGCATCTGCATTAAGAGATATATATGAATCTGAATCTGAAGGAGATGTTCATCAACTTATTGATGAATATGGTGACCTACTGCAAGCACTTAAAAAATGTAGAATCCTTAATAAAGTACAAGCCAAGGAGATTGCTGATCTTAAGCTGGCTGCATTGGATTCAGAAAAATTGCTAGATCTAAAGATGAATGAAGTAGCCAAACTGAAAAACATAACTGTTATTCACATGAGTACTATTACATTCAAGAATGATCAAATCAAAAGTTTGGAAGTCAAACTTCAGAAGGAAAAGGATCTGGTGGCTAAGTTCTCTAAGCCAAAATCAATTTTACCTTTAGATGATGACTTTATTCCTAAAAAGGGTAAGGAAGGATTGGGCTTTGAGGGAATGCAAGGATGCCAATTCCAAAAGAAAAGGCAAAGCCCCAGTACAGCCTCTAGCCTTCAAACCCCCCATTTCCTTTAGAAAAGTATGGCAGCCAACTAATAGATATGATTATGATATCATAAATGGTTCTGGTAAACCTAAAATTCTAAATGACAAGGGTGTAGCTCCAGCACTCAAGCAAAGAACAACAGTACCAACAATGTTAAGAACACCTGACAGCAATGCTGTTAAAACTATACCTAGAAAGAGGTACAATATATATGAGTGTTGGTGCTGTGGAAAGATAGGGCATTATGCCATGGATTGCTGGCACAACACTAGTGTCAGGAAAAATGCCAGCTTACCTGTGAGGAAGCCTGCTGGTAAGAATATCAAGTTTCATTCTAACATGAACCTAGAACCCAATAAAAGTTGGGGTTCTAAGGTAAATTAATTTTATTTACTGCAGGTGGGTCCAAGTTGCCATACCCCTATATGGTACTTGGACAGTGGATGTTCCAGGCAGATGACTGGAACAAGAAGAATGCTAAAGGACTATACTCCCATAGAGAATGGACCCAAAGTGATCTTTGGTGGATCAGAAAAAGGGGTCATAAAAGGGTTTGGTAATATTTCTTCCAGTTCTATAATAATCACTCAAGTGGCTTATGTAAAAGGGTTGAAACATAACTTGATAAGCATAAGTCAGCTGAGTGATCTTGGGTATGACATTTCATTTATTAAGAATGGGTGTCAGATCAAAAGGATAAGTGATCAGAAGGTGATCTTGTTTGGTTATAGAAAAGGGAATGTTTATTGTTTAAATTTTGATTATGAAAACATGAACTCTCCTATATGTTTAGTTGCAGATGAGAAAGCATCTCAGTGTGTCTAATGGCACAAGAGGCTAGCTCATCTGAACTATAAGACTATAAGCAAGCTCTATAGTCTAGAGTTAGTGAGGAATGGTCCTTAATTTAAGTGCATAAAAGACGATATATGCTCAGCTTGTCAAAAAGGCAAGCAGACCAAATCCTCTTTTCATAGTCTTGATACCAAAGACTCTGTGAGGTGTTTGTACCTTTTCCATATGGATCTATTTGGTCCTATGACAGTTCATAGTCTAGGTAGGAAAGTCTATACTTTTGTGGTTGTAGATGACTATTCTAGATATACATGAGTTTTCTTTTTGAGGCAGAAATCTGAAACCCCTACTATCTTTCATAACTTTGTTAAACAAATTCAGAATGAATTTTACAATTTTGTGGTCAAAATCAGAAGTCACCATGGAACTGAATTTCAGTCTGAGTGTATGATAAGGTTTTGTTAAGAACTAGGGATTCATCAGGAATTCTCCTCACCTAGAAAATACACCTCAGCAAAATGGAATTGCTGAAAGAAAGAATAGAACTCTCATTGAGGCTTGTAGAACTCTACACAGTGACACTTCACTCCCAGAATATTTCTGGGCTGAGGCAGTAAATACTGCTTGTCATGTTCTCAATAGAGCATCTATAACTAAGAACCACAAAAAGACTCCCTATGATATTATGAAGGGCAAAAAACAAAATATATCATACTTTAGGATCTTTGGTAGGAGGTGTTATGTGCTTAACACTAGCAAGTCTCACCTAACTAAGTTTGCTGCCAAATCCCAAGATGGGATATTTGTTGGGTACAACAATAATAGTAAGGCATATAGGGTCTATAACTTGACTACACAAGTTGTAGAAGAATCAGTTCATGTAGTGTTTGATGAATCTAAGCTAATTGACATTGAGTTGTCTAGCAATCATTGTAGCTCAACAGGTTAAAAGAAAAGTTGGACATGCTGACCATTAATGAATACCAAACTACAAGGCAGGATGTGGAAAATGATGGTTGATGTCCAGTGGGAGTACAAGGTACACAAGCTGATATTGAAGACAATGAAGCTCAGCAAGGTGGAGAAATTGAAGATGTTCAAATTACTGATAAAATGCCTCGAGCAATAAGGAATCTAAAGGATCATCCTGCACATCAAATCATTGGTGATCCGAGACATGGTGTGCAAACCAGAAGAAAACACATGAACACAGTGCCTTGCACAAGTTTCCTGTCACAGTTGGAACCAAAAATATTTGAAGAAGCCATACAAGACTCCAACTGGATTGATGCAATGCAGGAGGAGCTGAATCAATTCAAAATGTGTAAAGTTTGGGAGCTGGTTCCAAAACCAAAGGATCATAACATTATTGAGACAAAGTGGATCTATAAGAACAAACTGGATGAAAATGGCAAAATAGTGAAGAACAAAGCAAGACTGGTTGCCAAAGGTTATAGACAGGAAGAGGGCATTGACTTTGATCAGACTTTTGCTACAGTGGCAAGATTGGAAGCAATAAGGCTATTCCTTGCCTTTGCTGCTTTCCAAGGTTTCAAAGTATACCAAATGCATGTCAAGTCAGCTTTTCTAAATGGTAATTTGAAAGAAGAAGTCTATGTTCATCAGCCCTCAGGTTTTATTGATCCACTTTATCCTGGTTATGTTTATAGACTTAAGAAAGCATTATATGGTTTGAAACAAGCCCCTAGGGCTTGGTATGAAACATTCTCTACTTTTCTCATTGAAAATAAATTTTCAAGGGGGAAAATAGACAAGAATCTATTCCTTAGGGAGTCAAAGGGCAAGATGATCCTAGTACAGATTTATGTTGATGACATAATATTTGGATCTACAGAAAACAACCTTTGTAGGAAGTTTGCAAAACTTATGCAAGGGAAGTTTGAGATGAGCAGTATGGGTGAGCTCAAATTCTTCTTGGGACTCCAAGTAAGACAGGCTGATGATGGTTTATCCATATCACGGTCTAAGTTCACCAATGAGTTAATTAAGAAATATGGTATGTAGTCATCCATCACCATGAGAACTCCAATGGGGACAAGTATGGCTCTAGGCAAAGATGATGCAGGAAAACCTGTAGATGAGTCTTTGTATAGAGGGATAATTGGCTCCCTCCTATACTTAACTGCTAGTAGACCAGACATTATGTATGCTACATGTGTCTGTGCTAGGTACCAAGCAAGCCCTAAAGAATCTCATTATACTGTTGTTAAAAGAATATTGAGATATCTTAAGGGCACACCTAATCTTGGTCTTTGGTATCCTAAGAATAGAGACTTACTACTGACTAGTTTTTCAGATACAGACTTTTCAGGTTGCAAAGAAGATAGAAAGAGTACCACTGTTACATACCAGTTTCTAGGTGGTAGATTGGTATCATGGAGCAGTAAGAAGCAGACTAGCGTTGCAATTTCCACTGCAGAGTCTGAGTATATTGCTGTAGGCAGCTGCTGTGCTCAGCTTCTTTGGATTCAACATCAACTTGAATACTATGGTCTCAAGGTAAGTAGAACTCCATTATTTTGTGTTCTACTAGTGATATTTCTATTGTTAAAAACCCTGTATCACATAGCAGAAAAAAGCATATAGAAATTAGATTTCACTTCATTAGAGAGCATGTTGAAAAAGAAGATATTTGTTTGGAATTTGTCATCACAAATAATCAAATTCCTGACATGTTTACTAAACCATTAGATGAAACTAAGTTCAATTATTTCAAAATTGAATTAGGCATGCTAAACTTAGAGTAACTTAGTAATTCTGTCTAAGTAAGTCAATGTTGACATATAGTAGTATATGTCGACACAAAAGGAAATCTGTGTCGACATATAGTAGTTTGTGTCGACACTTAAGATAAGTTGTGTCGACACTCAAAGGTTAGTGTCGACACATAGAGGTTCTATCATTTCGATTGTTGTGTCGACACATACAGAAGTCTGTGTCGACACACATATATTAAAGTCGACTATTAAGGAGTCTGTGTCGATACATCACAAACTGTGTCGACACATAGTGTTGTATGACTCTGTCGAGACATTAGAATACTGTGTCGACACAATCTCTACAGTGTCGACACATTAAGTATCTATTATCCCGTCTTTTGGCCTTCTGTGTTGAGAAACATATAAATAGGTCACAGAACAATTTTGTCGACTAAGCTTTCAACATTTTCGAGACCCAAACCTTGAGTCGACAAACCTTCTTCTCTCTTCTCCTCAAATTTCTCGTCATCAATTGCGCCAAAGTTGGAGACCAACATCAACGAAGGCTAGGAGTTAGTACGCAATGCTTTTGAGAGTGCAGAGATTTAGATTCGAGATGTGATAACCCTAGTCCATGAGAATGGTTTTGAATATCTTGTCTCCGAACCTACCAAGATATGGAAGATAGAAATTCTTGAATTCTATACAAAAGCAACCTTGGATTCAACTGGATTGAAGATTAGGTCATCAATTCTAGGCATCAAGGTGAAACTTACCCAAAAGCGTCTGAGGAAAACACTTCAATTGCCCAGGACTCAGGAAGATGATGAGGTTACATCTTCAATGACCAAAGAAGCTCTTCAATGGTGTGGCCTGAATCCGAACACTAAGATTGAATCATCCATGCAATGGAAAAGAATGAACTCACAAGGAAAATTTCTCTCAGAGATTGTGGGAAAAGTAATTCTCTACAAACCAGGCGGTCATGACAGGATCTCATCAGCAATTTTTGATAAGATCAAGGATAGCCTGAAGAAACCTAGTCTAGGTAGAATTCTGAGTCTGTTTTTGGCAATAACTATTCCTGAAGTGTTGAACCATACCACTGGATCTAGAATAAATCACATGAGAAGGATGGATATGAAAATACTATCCAGGTGGGAAAGAGTTCTGACAAAGGATGGTTCAACACCATAGAAACAACCACAACAGAAAAAGACAAAGACAACACCCAGGAAGCCTGAATCTTCTAGCGATTCAGAAGAACAAGTAATATTCAGTTCAGATGAAGACCAACAAGAATCTACAAGGAAATCATCTGCTCCTAAGCCTGTAGTTGATAGTGAGATGCATGGGGAGATTATTCCAGAAACCACCATCCCAGTGGATCAAGTTCAGGATGTGCCTTCTCTAGGGGGAGCCAATGAACTTTCCCCAGTTCAACAAGAAGTCTTGCCTTCATGACATAGTAGTAAAGCAAGGATATGTTCTGGAAAATCAGATTAGAATGAATGATAATCTTACTGAATCACATAGTATGATTATTGCTGAATTAAAGAATACAGCAACTGCATTAACTGAGGAAAGGGCTAAAGAGAAGTCAGAGTTTGATAAGAAACTTCAAGAAGATTTAGCCACTTTCCAATCTGCACTTCAAGCCTCTCAGAAGATTATATCTACTCAGCTCCAAAAGTTTAAAGCCTATTATATAGAGGGAACCAATTATCTGGTTAATCAAATAAGGTTCTAAAAGAATGATCTCAGGGATCATATTGAAAGAGAAGTCATAAAGGGGGAGAGGGTGATAGTCAATACTAGCTCAGAGCATGCCAAATGGATAACAAATGTTGTTAGAGAAACTCTGGGATATCCACCCCTATGTGATATTGATAATACAGCTGAGTCAGGTATTCAAGCTGCAGGAAATGAAAGGGGTCAGCAGGAGGTAACTCAAATCATATATCACCCTTCAAACTTTGAGGACATTCAACAATAGCAGGAAGTACCTCTAGAAATATTATACTCACTGCCTGGCAAGCTGTCAAAGACAAAATGCATGATAGAGGCAAGTGGTATTCAAAAGTTGAGTGGAATAAATATCTGCAAAGACAAGATGTTGTTTAGCAGTTTAGAAGGGATCACAAGGCTGGGAAAATACCTGCTACAACAGTAGAACCCAGTAAATACTTTCCTAAGCCTTTTCACTATTTTGAAAGGCAAGGAGTCAAGGCTGAAGAACTTAAAAAGAAGGATCTCAAAGGCAAGAAGCAAGCAGAAGATACTGAAGCTCCAGTACAAGCAAAAATCAAGTCTGGAAAAGGCATAATGATCAAGGAGCCTGATCAGCCTTAGGATAGATTGACTAGATTATAAAACATTGTAATTTTCAGTTTTAAACTCCATGTAATCTATTATCGACAAACTATTGTGAAGTTTTAAACAAAACAATGATTCATGATTGATATTGTTATATCATATTCTGTGATGATATTATTTCCTTGTTTTGTTTTTATGTTTCCCTGTCAGTGAATGTTTTTATACATCATGTTGTTAATTTTATTATAAGTGATGTATATCATTGACTAAGGGTTATGACTTCTCCAAATAGGCGAAGATTGTTGGGTACATTGGAAAATGTGTACCAGATTTGGAGAAGCCTCACCTAACTCAATGATATGCATCAAGTTGTATTTGATGTTGTTTTGAGTTATCATGTGCAGGTTAAGAAAATGGAAAAGAAAAATCTTTTAAGTACAAGTATCGACACTTGGGAATGGCTGTGTCGACACCAAGAGCCAGATTGTGTCGACATCCAGAATTTGTATCGACACACAAAAAATCTGTCGACAATGTTGTATTGACACCAAGGTATAGATTGTGTCGACATCCAGAATTTGTGTTGACATACAGAAAATCTGTCGACAACGCTGTGTCGACACTAAAGGCCAGACTTGTGTCGATATTATCAGGAGCTATGTCGACACACAGAGAAGCTGTCGACACATTCTAGAATTCTATCGACAATGACTGTGTCGACACAGAGAACTTGTGTCGACACTCACCAGAATTCTGTCGACACCAACCTTATCAAGACAACGAGTGTTTGTGTCGACACACGGAACTTGTGTCGATACATTCCACAGAAGCTGTGTCGACAACAACAAGACTTGTGTCGATACATGGACTATATGTGTCGACACATATGAAGAATTCAGTCGACATTCTCTGCTGCTGAGTCAAAGTTCAATGAAGGCTGAAGTAATACAAGTGTAGACTTGACAGCTGTCATTGCTGACATTATTGTCACATCTGTCAGAGGTGTCAGAAGACAGTTTTGTTGAAGCCAAAAATGACCTCTGTGGAGTTCGGGGTCCCAAAAGAGGGGTGACCATGCACCTACTATCCTCAAGCGAACGATCTAGGCACAAGATTAGGAACACAAGGGACAGACCTAAGGTCTCAGCGTGGAGGACCCACCGCATACCCGGAAGACTAACAAACTCTTCCCCTCCCAAGCCAAAGGCTGAGCTAAGACACCTTCAGAGGGCGCTCTAGGACGACCGGAACATCTAAGGAGGATCTCAAGATCAACTCTCTCCTATCCAGATGTGTCTTCTTGGGTCTACACAAAATGCTTCTTACCCGCCCTATTGATGGCGCAAACTCGCCGAGCAATTCCACGACACGCTGCCCAAACTGGGCCACTAACAGCGTAATTCCGCTATTCTAACAAGCTGCCAACAGGCCATCAGGGGCTTCCCGACAACTATACCTCGGGGCCCCCACGGGGCGAGCGGTTCACGAGCACACCACTCGCCCAAGATGGAAGGAGTAAACCATATAAAAATAGAGCATCACAGATATTAAAAAATATTACCGGAATATGAATTCCATACTTCGGCATGCAGGCCGGCAATATAAGCAAAAAATAGGCCTTCGAGGCCCGGCACAAGCTTGGTCTTAAGCCCGCTACTCCCCCCTTGGAACTGTAACACCTGTATGCCAACGTCTCGTCAAGCGCCTGCCAGCTAAAAAAACGTCGGCTAACATAAGCTGGCCAAACATATTGCACACACACCTTTTTTGGGGGTTGTGGCGTGCATTCCCTGCAAACAGATAATATACAAATTCCTCGTCGTCTTCTCCGGGAACCCCAGACATCACCAATCCGGCTCACACGTCCGGATGGGCTTCACACAACATGCCTAAACCCGTACTCACACTTCCGGGTGCTAACACAGTTAATTGCAGGGACGTACACGTCAACCCGTCGGAGAGCACCATTCCCCCACCCATTGGTGGAGAGGTGCTTCCATGCAAATATGTAAACTGAGGGCTTCACCTGTCTAAGTAGAAACATCGTTACCCTTGACCCGTGCTTGGCGGCGGTGCCGGGAGAGAAGCTTCTGGTCGACCTTGCTATAGGAGGCGCCGGGAGAGGAGCTCCCGGCCGACCTCGTTGTAGGCGGCGGCGACGAAGAGAGGAGGAGGGGCTTGGCCAGCCCTTGCTCCTGGCGGCTGCGATGAAGAAGAGCGGAGCTCGGGCTGCACTCCTCCTTGCGGCTGCGGCCTGGACGGGAAGAGGTGGATGAATCTTGAAGTGATAGAATCCATATCCATAGCCTACTGCAGTTACATTTTCTTCATCACCATTATTAACATAGTTGTAGACTATATCCCCAAGGCCAATTTCTAACATATTGAGGTTAATCGATCCTCCTTTTTATAATATACGGCCAATGGCGCCTTGGCAGTGAGCTGATGTTGCTATTTGTGGAAGATGACTGCTCGATAAGAGGTTTCAAGGGCTGCTACAAGGCCGCAGATCTGGAGCCGTCGGGTGGCTACCGGCCGGAACTTGAACGACGGTCGGAGGAAGCTTTGGGTTGAAGCTTAAAGGAGAATCTGGTCGGAGATATAGGTGGTCGGCACTTGGGGTTGATCGGCAAGGAGTCTAGATCTGGTAGAGGGAGTTGGTCTGTGCTTGGATCCGTTGGCCATGGGTCAATTTTGCTAGATCTGGAAGAGGAGTTTTAGCCATGGTAGAGAGCTGTAGAGTGAGAGAGGGGGCGGGTTCGGGGTTGCTGCTCCAGGCCGAGAGAGAGAGAGAGAAAGAGAGAGAGAGAGAGAGAGAGAGACGGGGCGGGGTGGGGTTGCTTCTGGCGGCCGAACCCTAGCGGGGGAGAGAAGGAAATGCCCGATCTCCTCTCACCTGTACCGATCCCTTGCTGTACCTCTTTCTTCTTTTTCCTTTTTGAACTCTTGTACCGAGCTCCCCCGGTTTCTCTCTTTCTTCTTCTCTTTTACTTTTTATTTTTCTTGTCCCCGATGCCATCTCCCCCTATCTTCATTTCTTTTCACTTTTCTGCTGCCCTGTACCGACGCGCCCTTCTCCTTCTTTTCTTCTTCTTTTTCTTTCTTTTTCCTGTTGATTTGCTGTACCCCCATGTCATGAGCCTATCCTCCCCCTTCTATCTCTCTTCTTCATTGCCTCTTTTCTTCCCCCCCCCCACTTGTGCCATATGTAGTTAATATATATTATATTATAAATATAATATAATATTAGTATATTATAAATATAATATAATATTAATATGTTAAAATATTAATCGAACATTTGTAAAAAGCCTACACACACAAAACCTCCGCACGCGTGCACGAGTGCTCGCATGCTCAAACGAGACTGCACCAAAACGCCGCTCATAGCATGTCCCGAGCGCGCCGCTTGGGGAGGATCCCGCTCGACCGGATACGGGGTTGTACACAATCCAGGCTCTTTTCGAGGTTGGCACAAGCTCGGAAAGAAATGTCCAACCCCAAGTAAACGACAAGGGGGAGCCGACCCAAAGAAAAATTTTGGGAGAAATCCAAAATTTGCATTTAAAACAATAATCTCTTTGTGCCCCTCTTGATCCTTTTGAACCACTCGATACTTGTAACGCTCCCTGCTATCGAACTGCCCTTATACCTTTACTTACAATAAGTACAAAATTCCTCAAGATATTGTGAAATAATGAAACCAAATATTTTTGCAATGTGCTGAACATGCGGAGCTAATCCTTTCCCCCCAGGTGTGACTACCGCCCTGCCCAGCTAATGAGAGACTGAGCAGCGAGTCTACCCGGGGCCGAGCAGCACTCGGGGTCCCTTACCCCCACAGGCGAGCCCACGGACCTGCCAGCTAGATGAGAGCCTGCGCAGCGGGTCTACCTAGGGTCGAGCCGAGCTCGGGGTGCCGATGAAGTTTCCTCAAACCAAACTTATCCCCCACAGGCGAGCCTTCGGACCTGCAAGCTAGATGAGAGCCTGCACAGCGGGTCTACCTGGGGTCGAGCCGAGCTCGGGGTGCCGATGACGTTTCCTCAAACCAAACCTATCCCCCACAGGCGAGCCTTCAGACCTGCCAGCTAGATAAGAACCTGCGCAGCGGGTCTACCTGGGGCTGAGCCGAGCTCGGGGTGCCGATGACGTTTCCACAAACTAGACCTATCCCCCACTGGCGAGCCTTCGGACCTGCCAGCTAGATGAGAGCCTGCGCAGCGGGTCTACCTGGGGCTGAGCCTAGCTCGGGGTGCCGATAAAGTTTCCACTAACTAGACCTAACCCCCACAGGAGAGCCTTCGGACCTGCCAGCTAGATGAGAGCCTGCGCAGCGGGTCTACCTAGGGTCGAGCCGAGCTCGGGGTGCCGATGAAGTTTCCACAAACCAGACCTATCCTCCACAGGCGAGCCTTCGGACCTTCCAGCTAGATGAGAGCCTGCGCAGCGGGTCTACCTAGGGTCGAGCCGACCTTGGGGTGCCGATGAAGTTTCCTAAAACCAAACCTATCCCCCACAGGCAAGCCTTCAGACCTGCCAGCTAGATGAGAGCCTGCGCAGCGGGTCTACCTAGGGCTGAGCCTAGCTCGGGGTGCCGATGAAGTTTCCACAAAGCAGACCTATCCCCCACAGGCGAGCCTTCGGACCTGCCAGCTAGATGAGAGCCTGCGCAGCGGGTCTACCTGGGGCCGAGCCTAGCTTGGGGTGCCGATGAAGTTTCCACTAACTAGAGCAAACCCCCACAGGCGGGCCTTCGGACCTGTCAGCTAGATGAGAGCCTGCGCAGCAGGTCTACCTGGGGCCGAGCCTAGCTCGGGGTGCCGATGAAGTTTCCACTAACCAGACCTAACCCCCACAGGCGAGCCTTCAGATCTGCCAGCTAGATGAGAGCCTGCGCAGCGTGTCCACCTAGGGCCGAGCCGAGCTCGGGGTGCCGATGAAGTTTCCACAAACTAGACCTATCCCCCACAGGCGAGCCTTCGAACCTGCCAGCTAGATGAGAGCCTGCGCAGCGCGTCTACTTGGGGTCGAGCCGATCTCGGGGTGCCGATGAAGTTTCCTCAAACCAAACCTATCCCCCACAGGCGAGCCTTCGGACCTGTCAGCTAGATGAGAGCCTGTGCAGCGGGTCTACCTGGGGCGGAGCCTAGCTCGGGGTGCCGATGAAGTTTCCATAAACCAGACTTATCCCCCACAGGCGAGCCTTCGGACCTGCCAGCTAGATGAGAGCCTACGCAGAGGGTCTACCTGGGGCCGAGCCTATCTCGGGGTGCCGATGAAGTTTCCACTAACCAGACCTACCCCACATGCGAGCCTTCGGACCTGCCAGCTAGATGAGAGCCTGCGCAGCGGGTCTACCTAGGGCCGAGCCGAGCTTGGGGTAGTGCAGAACCAAGAACCAGGACCTCTCCCCCACAGGCGAGCCTTCAGACCTGCCAGCTAGTAGGAGCCAGGCAGCGGGTCTACGTGAGGCCAAGCCGCGCTCAGGGTAGTGCAGAACCAAGAACCAGGACCTCTCCCCCACAGGCGAGCCTTCGGAACTGCCAGCTAATAGGAGCCAGGCAGCGGGTCTACCTGGGGCCGAGCCGCGCTCAGGGTAGTGCAGAACCAAGAATCAGGACCTCTCCCCCACAGACGAGACTTCGGACCTGCCAGCTAGTAGGAGCCAGACAGCGGGTCTACTTGGGGCCGAGCCGCGCTCGGGGTAGTGCAGAACTGATGATGTTTCTGCTAACAAGTAATAATTCAATGTGATTTCATTCTACATTCTAATACAATTATGTAGATGGACTTAACTAGATTGAATTAGCATTCAGGCAAGCGCACCTATCAATCGTAATATATGAGAAATCTACATCTCGTGTCGTATTCCACAGGGTCGTTTCAACTATTCGTACTCACCCTCCCTTTATCTTCATACCTCTAAACAAAAGTGATATTTAAACTACATTAACCTAACTATGACCAATTGGATGATTCAGTGTTGGAGAAATAAAAATGATAACAACATGAAGCTTTTAAATAATTACATGAACAAATCCATTTATCAATTCAATTCTAAGCGATCATGACATGAAAAGAGTGTTACATTTGTGCAATGTAAAGGTTAATTTTTCATCAAAATTCTCTCTCGAGCAATTCCAATTCTAAACCGAAGATAGTAAATTTTCTCTCGAACAATTCACAACACTCAAGTTCGCATTAAACAAAATACCTTTATTATTACATAAATTCATGGATTTTATTTCTAAATTAACATGAATCCTTTTATCCGTGTTCTAATTTTCCAAACAGAATATCTCTCGATCATAGAGTTTGAAATACAAAGGGAATAATCATCACAATATGAACATACCAAAGTCATTGCAAATAACCAATTTCTCAATCTAGCCAATTGCAAATTATGTAAAACAAATAAGTAATTCAAAGGGATGATTAAACTCTTTGTTTGATTGCATAAACACAAATAAAATACTACAAATATAACATAAACAAGATGATACATGATTACTAGAATGTTCAAAGAGAAATTCATGCAAATTAAAACATAAATTGAAGATGGATCATCAAGAGAAAGAAAGGATTCAAGGGATTAATGATTGAATAAAAAATACATAAGAATACCCTTCAATCCTCCTTGTCTTGGATGATCCTCTTCGGCCTCCAGCAGTTCTCCAATCCAGAAATGATCCAAAAAGTTCTAAATAAATTTTTCTACAGGAAATTTATAGTTCCCTTGCAAACAGGTCGGACACGGGGTCGCACACGGCCGTGTGCCAGGCCGTGTGGACGGTTCCTAGGCGGTTCCTGGGCAGTTCCCCACGAAAAGGCGTGTCTGGTAGTGGGCCGTGTCAGATGACACGGGTATGGACACGGCCGTGTTGTCGGCCGTGTTCCATAGACACGGGTTGGTCGGCAGCCGTGTGCAAATTCTTCAGCTCCAGGTGCATAGGACACGGGTAGGCACACGACCGTGTGTCTGGCCGTGTGCACCAAATTTTTGTCCTGTCATCAGCCATGTAGACTCCGTGAACTCCTCTGTTTGCTCCGAAACTTTTAGGTCCATTGGTTGGCATTACCTGCAATAGAAAAATAATAGACTCAGTAAATGGTTTAAAACAAGAACTGACAAGGACTTCTAAATACGCTCTTCTATCTATGATACGACAATTTCTTTGATATTATCATGAAATCAATACAAAAGGGGCAGGAAATGGTAGATATGATTACAATTATGATAGTAAAAAGCCTATCATAATCGTACTCATCAAATACCCCCAGACTTAGATGTTTGCTTGTCCCTAAGCAAACTAATTCAAACACCTGGGTTACCATTAAATAATTTTGCCTCCGCACACTGGTTGCTATGAATTTAAGAGAACTTTGGTGATGTAATCGCATTGGAAATAATTTAGCAGACTTTTCTAAATATATATTTATCTTAAAATTCCTCTAGTATATCATTTTAACTATCTCTCACTCGCTTTTAGAAATAAAAGTATAGTCATCTTTAACAAATATGAGGAGAAAATAACAATCTCTATAAGATACGTATTAGTGTTTCAAAGCTTATAAGTACTCGTACTGATAATCATGAACTTACCCTTTTTACACCCTCATCACAGCATAATTTAGAATTAGTAAGGTTGGATCCTTAGGACTTGAATTTTGGTGTAGCCTTTTTGGCTTAGGATAGAAGATTAAAGGTGAGGTAATCAAGGATAATTTTGATGAATTTTTCACACCTAAATCTTGATTGAGCCTTATGTTGGAAAATACCTTAACATATTTCAATTTTATGTAAACACCCCCAGACTTTGCAATTTGTATATTTCCCACATTTTGAAGGGCACTCTATTTTTTATATACATTTTTTTTTAACCAAGGGACCATAGTAGGGATCATTCCAAGTGGGTGCAAGTATACACGCACTCAGGCCACATATCACTATGTCTTTTTTTTGGGGTTCAAAGTAGGGATCATTCCAAGTGGGTGCAAGGATACACGCACTCAGGCCACATATCACAATGAACAAATCATTCCAAGCAGGCATCAATGATAGGTGTGCTAATAGGTAGGGATTTGGCCTTGGTGAATTTTAATAGTAGAGCATCAAAAGGATGGGGATTAGGTTCAAATGGGGTGTGCAAGGATATCATGTTACAGGTGTTGGGATAACAAGGCTCAAGCTATCCAATAGGAGGCCTAAGTCATTTCCGCCCTTACTAATTAACTTATGTAATGTTTTGAGGAATGCTAGAGGGTGAGTCCTAGACAACAATATGGAGTAATTTTTAATTTTAAAATCCTAATACCAAATTATAAAATATGTTACACTCATCGACTCACTTTATTATACATAAATATATTTTCTAAAATAGAGTGTTGGATAGTTACTAATATAGAGGAGTAATCTAAAAATTAAATTATATAGAGAAAATTAAGCTAAAAAATTTTTATGCTTAATTACAAAATCAACAAAGTTGAATAATCTATGAGTCTACATCAATTCATTTTAATCAGTGTGCGAAGGTAAATTAAATGTTTATAATCCCAAATGAAAGAAAAATGAGAGCTTAAAAGGTCAAACAAAAATTTGTAAAAGGGTGGTATAATAACTTGAGTATTATGATAAGCAGATTAGAATTAATTGTAACCACATGAACAACCATTCTACCCCCAGACTTAAGATTTGCAATGTCCTCAGTGCAATGTAAAAAGCGGACATAGAGTAATTTCATGATGATATATAAAAAGAAACTGCTATCATAATAAGTAGAAGAGCACAGTAAAGAAAGATGAGCTGTAATAGAATGCACTGATATATAAAAGCTGGTAGAACTGAATACACTGATAGATAAATAAAAAATACAAGATATGATGCATGAAGATAGAACTACATCGATACATATCAGAAGTACTAATGGTGGCCTGTCGAATCATCCGGGTAGGAAGGCGGTGCTGGAGCTGGCGGCTGGCGAGGGGCAATCCCAAGGTGGTCTCTAATCTGTGTGAGGAGATCCTTAATTTCCTGATGTTCCTCCTTAATTTCTTGAAAGCGTGGCGAGAGCTCGGTGTCGAAAAACTGTCGGAACTCGCGCGAGTATCATGACTGAGGTGGAGGAGGTGCAGTAGATGACTCGCCATGAGCGTAGGTGGAACGGGGTGGAGGCACCAACGGCTCGTCGAGGTCAGGATCTATCTCATCATCACTGTCGGCCTGTACATGCGGTCCACGTCGAGCAATAGAATATATGACCCCTCCCCGGCCCTGACGGACGGTGACGAGGCGGAGGGCGCGAAGACTAGCCATCGTGATAGGCACGGTCTTTGCGACCACTGTCATCTGGGGGAGGGCTAAAAAGATGCCCATATTCTTCATGAGGCGAGTAATATAGGGGGCTACGCAAATAGACCCTATACGAGGGGTGTCAGCCTGATGAAGAATAAACTGGGCTAGAAGATAACCGAGATGTAGAGGATATCGTGAAGTCATGTTGTATAGGTATAACAGATCCTGCCTACTAACAACTCCGGAGCTTTCGCCCCGGCCGCTCAACGTGTGGCTGAGTAGATGGTGGATGTAATGGAGGGCGGGGGAAATCAATTTAGATGCCTTGGATCTCTTGGCCTCGTAGGTGCCAGTGTCGAAAGAAATCTGGCGCCATATAACACCGGCCATATCGCGGTTGGGGAGATCGAAGTGGAGTTCGGGGTAGGCGACACTAAAAAGGAACGACTCCTCATACACCCCTAAATATTGGGTGAATTGGAGCATGGTGAGTGTATAAAATGTGCCACCCACTCGAAATGAAACTATCCCCTCGGGCGCGTGCGGTGCGTCGATGAAATTTGGCCTAAAGCTGGAATAAAATGACGACAGGAACTCTAAGGTGAGTTCCCTAAAGCCTAATTCTTCTATGGCAAAAAATTGATTCCACCCCGTTACAGAAATCAGCCCCCTGACATCTCCAGCTAAGTTTATCTCCTCAAGTACGCTCCAATCTATCATGCGTATGTCTTGAAATTTTTTGGATTGCAATCGGTTGAAGCGGGCGGTGTGCGACGCATCTGTGAAAATTAGCGGAGTAGCGGCATCCCGCCTCTCCGTGGAGACTTGTAATTCCGGTCGGCGACGGCGACTTCCACTTCTTCCAGAAGACATGATGTAGAAGGGGAAAAGTGCGAGTGAAGGGGGACGAGAACTGGAAAAGATGGTGCCTTGGGGATCTGGCCACGGGATGAGTGATGCTGGGAGAGTGTTTGGAGTGAGCAAGGAAGAAAACCACACGGCCATATTTATACATGTTGAACACGGGTTCGCACACGGGCGTGTGTGAACCCGTGTTAGGGAATCTTTAGCCTCGTGGAACACGGGGCGCGTCGGTCCGTGTAAAATAATGGAACACGGGTGCGCACACGGGCGTGTGTGCACCCGTGTTAGGGGATCCGATGCCTCGTGGAACACGGGCCTGCCTCGGTCCGTGTGGTCAAACTGGATGGGGACAGCGCGTCAGGTGGACACGGGAGACAACACGGCCGTGTGTCGCCCCGTGTCGCAGCTGGCACGGTACATAAACACGGGTAGGTGGGTAACACGGCCGTGTGGTGAGCCGACACGCCCGTGTTCGGTGTCTCGACACATCGGTCTCGACGATCGTCGAGAGATAGACACGGCTGGGCACACGGGTTGGTGCGGACCCGTGTTGTGCTCGGGATGAAATAGGCCATTTTTCGGAATTAATTCCACACGGCTGGGCCTGAGCCACGGCCACCCACACGGCCGTGTGTGTAGCCGTGTGCCACTCCAGAAAAATTGTTTTACAGAAATTTTTTTTTTTTCTTTTTCTCATTAAAATTTGATGGAAATTTTTTTTTTTCATTAACATTTTTTTCTTTAATTTTTCATTGCAACTAATTAGACTTATACTAAAGCAAGAATACTTAGAAACACCTATTATACTTAATATTAAATTAATCTAGCCGGAGGCAGGTTTCTAGACGAGCGAAGTCCATAGGGATTTCACCATAATAAGGTTTAAGTCGGTGACCATTAACCTTAAAATCTCCCTTCTCTGGGTGAGTTAACTCGACGGTACCGTAGGGAAAGACTTCTTTAACTTTAAAGGGTCCGGACCACTTAGACCTTAACTTCCCTGGGAATAATCGTAATCTGGAGTTATAAAGGAGGACTTGGTCACCTTTTTGGAATACCTTGGGTTTGCGAAGGTGACGGTCATGAAATAATTTGGTTTTCTCCTTGTAAATCCGGGAGTTCTCATAGGCCATAGTCCTCCACTCATCTAATTCATTAAGTTGAAGTATACGCTTCTCTCCTATAGAACTAGTGTCAAAATTTAAGGAGTGTATTGCCCAATATGATTTGTGTTCTAATTCTATAGGTAGGTGACAAGATTTACCGTAGACTAATGTAAAGGGGGTGGTCCCTATAAGCGTTTTGTAGGCGGTCCTATATGCCCACAAACAGTCGTTAAGTTTCCTAGACCACTGCTTCCTATTCCCTTCTATAGATTTTTCTAAGATTCTCTTAAGCTCTCTATTGGAAACTTCAACTTGTCCACTAGTTTGAGGATGATACGGAGTGGCTATCCTATGTGTAACTCCATATTTTTCTAATACTTTGTCTAGTTGTAGATTACAAAAGTGTGAACCCCTATCGATAATAAGTGCACGTGGTGTGCCAAATCGTGCGAATAAGGATTTCAAAAATCTAATTACAACCCTACTATCATTAGTAGGAAAAGCTTGCGCTTCAACCCACCTTGATACGTAATCTATAGCTACCAAAATATATTTATTCCCAAAAGAAACTGGGAATGGTCCCATAAAATCTATACCCCACACATCGAATACTTCACATTCAAGGATAAATTTTTGAGGCATTTCATGTAATTTAGAAATATTACCTGCTTTTTGGCAAGAATCACATGAAAGCACATACCTTTGGGCATCCCTGAATAGAAGGGGCCAATAAAAACCGGAATCAAGAACCTTTTTAGCGGAGCGATTCGCTCCATAGTGACCACCAGCAGGACCTGAATGACACTGCTCCAGAATCTTCCAACCTTCCTCCGCTGATACACACCTTCTTATAACAGAATCTGCACATATCCGAAAAAGAAAAGGGTCCTCCCAAAAGTAATATTTCAAGTCAGAGAAAAATTTCTTTTTCTGCTGATATGAAAAGTCTTTTGGAAGGACCTTAGCCACAAGATAGTTTGCATAATCTGCAAACCATGGATAATCTAGATGTATATTGGTAGATATGGCAAATAATGATTCCTCAGGAAATGTATCAGAAATTTCAGACTCATCTAACATTGATCGTAGTGGGTTTTCTAAACGTGAAAGATGATCTGCCGCTAAGTTTTCCGCTCCTCGTTTATCCCTAATTTCTAGATCAAATTCTTGTAGAAGAAGAACCCATCGGATTAAACGAGGCTTTGCTTCCGCTTTGGCTAGCAAATATCTAAGTGCAGAGTGATCCGTATAAACTACCACTTTGGACAATGTTAAATATGATCTAAATTTATCAAAGGCAAATACCACTGCTAAGAGTTCTTTTTCAGTAGTTGTATAATTCTCCTGTGCATTATTAAGTGTTTTACTAGCATAATATATAGGGTGAAAATGTTTGTTTCGGCGTTGTCCTAAAACAGCCCCTACCGCAAAACTACTAGCGTCACACATGATCTCAAATGGTTGACTAAAGTCAGGTACGATCATAATAGGAGAATTAATTAATTTTTCTTTTAAGAACTCAAAGGCGTGTAGACACTCTTGTTCAAAAATAAAAGGTGTCTTTTTCTAAAAGCCTTGTAAGTGGTTTAGCTATTTTAGAGAAGTCTTTAATAAAACGGCGGTAAAATCCCGCGTGTCCTAAGAAACTTCTCACTGCCTTTACGGAGGTTGGTGGCGGCAATTTTTCTATGGTCTCTATTTTTGCTTTATCTACTTGAATTCCTTGGCTTGAAATTTTATGGCCAAGTAGTAACCCTTCTTGTACCATGAAATGGCACTTCTCCCAACTAAGCGCTAGGTTCGTCTCCTCACACCTCCTAAGGACTTTCTCTAAATTATTCAAACACAACTCAAAAGAGTCGCCAAAAACCGAAAAATCATCCATGAACACTTCCATGATATCTTCAACATACTCGTTAAAGATGGCTAGCATGCACCTTTGAAATGTGGCGGGTGCATTACATAACCCGAAAGGCATACGTCTATAGGCAAAGGTACCAAATGGGCAAGTAAATGTTGTTTTCTCTTGGTCTTCTGGTGCTATAGGAATTTGAAAATATCCAGAAAGTCCATCTAGAAAACAATAGTAAGATTGTCCTGATAAGCGTTCTAATATCTGGTCGATGAAAGGAAGAGGGAAATGGTCTTTCCTAGTGGCATCGTTTAATTTCCTATAGTCTATAGAGACACGCCAACCTGTTACTGTTCGCGTTGGAATTAATTCATTTTTATCATTTGCTACTACGGTCAGGCCACCCTTCTTAGGAACTACTTGGACAGGACTAACCCATGAACTATCCGAAATAGGATATATAATACCAGCATCTAATAACTTTACAATTTCAGCCTTAACTACCTCTTTCATATTAGGATTTAGCCTACGTTGCGGTTGAATAGACGACGTATAGTTTTCTTCCAAAAGAATTTTATGAGTGCAAAAACTAGGATTAATACCCTTTATATCAGATATTTGCCACGCTATTGCACCTTTATATTTCTTCAATACGGTTATCAATTTTTCTTTTTCAAGTTTGGAAAGATTTGAAGATATGATAACTGGGTACGAAGAATTTGTTCCTAAGAATGCATACTCAAGATGATCCGGTAATTTTTTTAATTCTACTATTGGTGGATCCTTAGTATTATTCTTAAGAATTTCATGATCTCCTTCAGTAATTAAACTATATTCCGTTGTTCTATTCATAGCAACACAATTTTCTAGAAAAAATAAATGTTCAATAATGTCATCATTTTTATCATATTCTAGATAATTGTTAGTTATGCAAATTTCTAAAGGATCTTTATAATAAAAATTAGAATTTATAGAAGACATAAAATCATCAATACCATGAGAAAAATAGCAATAATCATCGTTATCTAAAGATTGTTTCATAGTTTTGCCAATTTGAAAAGTGACTTCATCTTCTCCTACTCGCAATACTAATTTACCATCAAAAACATCAATAAGTGCTCTAGAAGTAGCTAGAAATGGACGACCTAGTATGAGTGGTACTTCGATATTTTCATCCATATCTAAAATAACAAAATCAGCAGGAAATATAAATTTATCTACCTTAACTAATACATCTTCTACTATTCCTCTAGGATACTTAACCGATCGATCTGCTAATTGAATACTCATTCTTGTTGGGCTAAGTTCTCCTAGGCCTAGTTTCAGATATAAATTATAAGGCATTAAATTTATACTTGCTCCTAGATCTGCTAAAGCCTTATTTACTTGTAAGTCACCGATTAAGCATGGAATTGAAAATGAACCGGGATCCTTAAGTTTTTGTGGCAATTTATTTTGTAAAATAGCAGAACATTCTTCACTTAATGTCACTAATGATAATTCTTCTATTTTCTTTTTATTAGAAATCAAATCCTTAAGAAATTTTGCATATTTAGGCATTTGAATAATTTCAGAAAAAGGTAAATTAACATGTAATTGCTTAAACATAGATAAAAATTTACCATACTGCGCATCCATGCGCTCCTTGCTATGCTTTGCTGGGTATGGTAATGCTGGTTGGTACTCCATCGGTTGTACATTCATCTCGCTTTGTCCTTCGCCGCTAGACTCCATTTTGGGTGCTTCTTTTGCAGGCCTTGGGTCTTGTAACTCCTTTCTGCTCCTCAATTGAACGGCTTTTGCATGCTCCCTTGGATTTATCTCTGTATTCCCTGGAAGTGTTCCTTGCTGCCTTTCAGAAACCATCCTTGCAAGCTGACCAATTTGATTTTCCAAGTTCTGAATTGAACCCTCTTGATTTTGGAAGGCTACATCGGTAGTTTGCATGAATTTGGTAAGCACATCTTCCAATGTAGGCTTCCTTGGTTCCAACTGTGGTTGTTGTCCAAACATGGGCTGCTTCCCTTGATTTCCTTGTCCTCCCTAAGAGAAATTGGGGTGGTTTCGCCATCCAGGATTATATGTAGAGCTATATGGGTTATTGGCTTGATTGAAAGGTGGCCTAATATTGTTACCCATATAGTCAACATGCTCTTGAACTTGCGGTTCACAACTAGGCATTCCAGTGCATGAAGGGTCCCATTGTTGAGATGTCATGGAAGGTGATGCTAAGGCAAGGTTGTCCATCTTTTGGTGAAGTTTCTCCACTTGAATTGCTAAGGCGGTGACGGCATCTACTTCATAAATTCCTGCGGGCTTGCTAGGCTTATGTCTTACGGTAGTCCATTGGTAATTGTTCATTGCCATGTCCTCTATCAACTGCTGAGCCGCTTCAGGTGTCTTGTTATTCAAAGTTCCTCCACTAGCCGAATCAATCATTTGTTTGGTGGCTGGATTTAGACGATTATAGAAGGTCTGAATCTGAAGCCATGAAGGTAGAGCATGGTGGGGACATCTCCTTAACAACTCCTTGAATCGTTCCCATGTGTCGTACAACGATTCAGACTCCAATTGAATGTATGTAGAGATGTCATTCCTTAACTTCGCAGTCTTCGCAGGTGGAAAGTACTTCATCAGAAACTTCTCAACCATCATGTCCCAAGTAGTGATCGACCCTCTAGGTAAGGAATTCAACCACTGCTTCGCCTTATGCCTTAAAGAAAATGGAAACAATCTCAATCGAATGGCGTCGTTGGAAACACCATTGATCTTAAATGTGTCACATATCTCTAAGAATCCGGCCAAGTGGGTGTTAGGATCCTCATCTTGCAAGCCATCATACTGAACATACTGTTGAACCATCTGTATCACACTAGGCTTCAATTCAAAGTTATTGGTAGCTATCGGTGGTCTAACAATGCTCGACCCGGTTACTTGGAGATTAGGTCTAGCAAAGTCATACATGGTTTGCTCATTTTGGTTGGCCATGATATCTAAGTTTTCAAGATGATTCTCTCCTTGGTTTACTGTCTCCTCTTCTGATAGTCCGTTTGAAATATCTGCGGTATTAATTCCAACGTCCCTTAAGTTAGTGTTATGGAGAATTCGTTCTGGGTCAGGATGAAATGGTGCTAGCCCAGAATTTTTGCCCCTGGTCATAGACTAACAAACTACAAAAAAAACATATTACGCAATATAATTATTCAAATTCTAATTTACAACTATATAAATGAAAATTGGTAGATCAATAAAGATTAGGATTTCAAAATATTGAAAACGATCCCCGACAACGGCGCCAAAAACTTGATGATGTTTCTGCTAACAAGTAATAATTCAATGTGATTTCATTCTACATTCTAATACAATTATGTAGATGGACTTAACTAGATTGAATTAGCATTCAGGCAAGCGCACCTATCAATCGTAATATATGAGAAATCTACATCTCGTGTCGTATTCCACAGGGTCGTTTCAACTATTCGTACTCACCCTCCCTTTATCTTCATACCTCTAAACAAAAGTGATATTTAAACTACATTAACCTAACTATGACCAATTGGATGATTCAGTGTTGGAGAAATAAAAATGATAACAACATGAAGCTTTTAAATAATTACATGAACAAATCCATTTATCAATTCAATTCTAAGCGATCATGACATGAAAAGAGTGTTACATTTGTGCAATGTAAAGGTTAATTTTTCATCAAAATTCTCTCTCGAGCAATTCCAATTCTAAACCTAAGATAGTAAATTTTCTCTCGAACAATTCACAACACTCAAGTTCGCATTAAACAAAATACCTTTATTATTACATAAATTCATGGATTTTATTTCTAAATTAACATGAATCCTTTTATCTGTATTCTAATTTTCCAAACAGAATATCTCTCGATCATAGAGTTTGAAATACAAAGGGAATAATCATCACAATATGAACATACCAAAGTCATTGCAAATAACCAATTTCTCAATCTAGCCAATTGCAAATTATGTAAAACAAATAAGTAATTCAAAGGGATGATTAAACTCTTTGTTTGATTGCATAAACACAAATAAAATACTACAAATATAACATAAACAAGATGATACATGATTACTAGAATGTTCAAAGAGAAATTCATGCAAATTAAAACATAAATTGAAGATGGATCATCAAGAGAAAGAAAGGATTCAAGGGATTAATGATTGAATAAAAAATACATAAGAATACCCTTCAATCCTCCTTGTCTTGGATGATCCTCTTCGGCCTCCAGCAGTTCTCCAATCCAGAAATGATCCAAAAAGTTCTAAATAAATTTTTCTACAGGAAATTTATAGTTCCCTTGCAAACAGGTCGGACACGGGGTCGCACACGGCCGTGTGCCAGGCCGTGTGGACGGTTCCTAGGCGGTTCCTGGGCAGTTCCCCACGAAAAGGTGTGTCTGGTAGTGGGTCGTGTCAGATGACACGGGTATGGACACGGCCGTGTTGTCGGCCGTGTTCCATAGACACGGGTTGGTCGGCAGCCGTGTGCAAATTCTTCAGCTCCAGGTGCATAGGACACGGGTAGGCACACGGCTGTGTGTCTGGCCGTGTGCACCAAATTTTTGTCCTGTCATCAGCCATGTAGACTCCGTGAACTCCTCTGTTTGCTCCAAAACTTTTAGGTCCATTGGTTGGCATTACCTGCAATAGAAAAATAATAGACTCAGTAAATGGTTTAAAACAAGAACTGACAAGGACTTCTAAATACGCTCTTCTATCTATAATACGACAATTTCTTTGATATTATCATGAAATCAATACAAAAGGGGCAGGAAATGGTAGATATGATTACAATTATGATAGTAAAAAGCCTATCATAATCGTACTCATCAAGAACCAAGAACCAGGACCTCTCCCCCACAAACGAGCCTTCGGACCTGCCATCTTGTAGGAGCCAAGCAGCGGGTCTACCTGGGGCCGAGCCGCACTCGGGGTAGTGTAGAACCAAGAACCAGGACCTCTCCCCCACAGGCGAGCCTTCGGACCTGCCAGCTAGTAGGATCCACACAGCGGGTCTACCTGGGGCCGAGCCGCGCTCGGGGTAGTGCAGAACCAAGAACCAGGACCTCTCCCCCACATGCGAGCCTTCAGACCTGCTAGCTAGTAGGAGCCAGGCAGCGGGTCTACCTGGGTCCGAGCCGCGCTCGGGGTAGTGCAGAACCAAGAACCAGGACCTCTCCCCCACAGGCGAGCCTTCGGACCTGCCAGCTAGTAGGAGCCAGGCAGCGGGTCTACCTGGGGCCGAGCCGCCCTCAGGGTAGTGCAGAACCAAGAACCAGGACCTCTCCCCCACAGGCGAGCCTTTGGACCTGCCAGCTAGTAGGAGCCAGGCAGCGGGTATACCTGGGTCCGAGCCGCGCTCGGGGTAGTGTAGAACCAAGAACCAGGACCTCTCCCCCACAGGCGAGCATTCGGACCTGCCAGCTAGTAGGAACCAGGCAGCGAGTCTACCTGGGGCCGAGCCGTGCTCGGGGTAGTGGAGAACCAAGAACCAGGACCTCTCCCCCATATGCGAGCCTTCGGACCTGCCAGCTAGTAGGAGCCAGGCAGCAGGTCTACCTGGGGCCGAGCCACGCTCGGGGTAGTGCAGAACCAAGAACAAGGACCTCTCCCCTACATGCGAGCCTTCGGACCTGCCAACTAGTAGGAGCCAGGCAGCGGGTCTACCTGGGGCCGAGCCGCGCTCGGGGTAGTGCAGAACCAAGAACCAGGACCTCTCCCCCACAGGCGAGCCTTCAGACCTGCCAGCTAGTAGGAGCCAGGCAGCGGGTCTACTTGGGGCCGAGCCGCGCTCGGGGTAGTGCAGAACTAAGAACCAGGACCTCTCCCCCACAAGCAAGCCTTCGGACCTGCCAGCTAGTAGGAGCCATGCAGCGGGTCTACCTGGGGGTCTCCTCTCCAACGCAAATATAAAGCAAACATAAAGGTAAACAAATAACTCAAAAGAACTGTTAACCCGGTCAATCAAGTCAAAGTCTGACACGAGGCATCTCTACCCGCTACGTCCACCCTCCTGAGAATGAGGGTCGATCATATAATATTCTCCCTAAGGCACGTTTTGATCTCCAGGATCGAACATCCTAGCGACAAGAGGGGAATGGGAGGGGACTTCTTTCATCACATGACCCGTCGTCACTTGGTTCCTCTTCTATTGCCATGGTGTTCGGCTGAGTTTTTCTACGCTGGCCACTCTCCACGCTCACTGCACCATAATTGTTGAAGCCAAAAATGACCTCTGTGGAGTTCGGGGTCCCAAAAGAGGGGTGACCGCGCACCTACTACCCTCAAGCGAACAATCTAGGCACAAGATTAGGAACACAAGGGACAGACCCAAGGTCTCAGCGTGGAGGACCCACCGCATACCCGGAAGACTAACAAACTCTTCCCCTCCAAAGCCAAAGGCTGAGCTAAGACACCTTCGGAGGGCGCTCTAGGCCGACCGAAACATCTAAGGAGGATCTCAAGTCCAACTCTCTCTTATCCAGATGTGTCTCCTTGGGTCTACACAAAATTCTCCTCACCCGACATACTGATGGCCCAAACTCGCCGAGCAATTCCACGACACGCTACCCAAACTAGGCCACTAACAGCGTAATTCCGCTATTCTAACAGGCTTCCAATAGGCCATCAGGGGCTTCCCGACAACTATACCTCGGGGCCCCCACGGGGCGAGCGGTTCACGAGCACACCACTCGCTCAAGATGGAAGGAGTAAACCATACATAAATAGAGCATCACAGATATTAAAAAATATTACAGGAATATGAATTCCATACTTCGGCACGCAGGCCGGCAATATAAGCAAAAAATAGGCCTTTGACGACCGGCACAAGCTTGGGCTTAAGCCCACTAATCCCCCCTTGGAACTGTAACACTTGTATGCCAACGTCTCGTCAAGCGCCTGCCAGCTGAACAAACGTCGGCTAACATAAGCTGGCCAAACATATTGCATACACCCCTTTTTCGGGGGCTGGGGAGCACATTCCCTGCAAACGGATAATATACAACTTCCGCGGAGTCTTCTCCAGGAACCTAGAACATCACCAATCTGGCTCACACATCCGGATGGGCTTCACACAGCATGCCTAAACCCGTACTCACACTTCCGGGTGCTAACACAGTTAATTGCAGGGACGTACACGTCTACCCGTCGGAGAGCACCCTTCCCCCACCCGTTTGTGGAGAGGTGCTTCCATGCAAATATGTAAACTGAGGGCTTCACTTGCCCAAGTAGAAACATTGTTACCCTTGACGTGTGCTTGGCGGCGGTGCCGGGATAGAAGCTTCCGGTCGACCTTGCTGTAGGCGGCGCCGGGAGAGGAGCTCCCGGCCGACCTCGCTGTAGGAGGCGGTGATAAAGAGAGGGGGAGGTGCTCTGCCAGCCCTTGCTCCTGGCGACTGCGATGAAGAAGAGCGGAGCTCGGGATGCACTCCTCCTTGCGGCTGTGGCCTGGACGGGAAGAGGTGGAGGGATCTTGAAGTGATAGAATCCATATCCATAGCCTACTGCAGTTACATTTTCTTCATCACCATTATTAACATAGTTATAGCTTATATCCCCAAGGCCAATTTCTAACATATTGAGGTTAATCCATCCTCCTTTTTATAATATATGGGCCAATGGTGCCTTGGCAGTGAGCTGATGTTGCTATTTGTGGAAGATGACTGCTCAATAAGAGATTTCAAGGGCTGCTACAAGGCCGCAGATCTGGAGCCGTCGGGTGGCTACCGGTCATATCTTGAACGACGGTCGGAGAAAGCTTTGGGTTGAAGCTTAAAGGAGAATCTGGTCGGAGATATAGGTGGTCGGCACTTGGGGTTTATCGGCAAGGAGGCTAGATCTGGTAGAGGGAGTTGGTCTGTTCTTGGATCCGTTGGCCATGGATCGATTTTGCTGGATCTAGAAGAGGAGTTTTATCCATGGTATAGAGTTGTAGAGTGAGAGAGGGGCGGGGTCGGGGTTGCTTCTCCAGGCCAAGAGAGAGAGAGAGAGAGAGAGAGAGAGAGAGAGAGACGGGGCGGGGTGGGGTTGCTTCAGTCGGCCGAACCCTAGCAGGGGAGAGAAGGAAATGCGTGATCTCCTCTCACCTGTACAGAGCCCTTGATCTACGTCTTTCTTCTTTTTCCTTTTTGACCTCCTATACCAAGCTCCCCCTGTTTCTCTCTTTCTTCTTCTCTTTTACTTTTTCTTTTTCTTCTCCCCGATGCCATCTCCCCCTATCTTCATTTCTTTTCTCTTTTCTGCCGCCCTGTACCGACCCGCCCTTCTCCTTCTTTTCTTCTTCTTTTTATTTCTTTTTCCTGTTGATTTGCCGTACCCCCATGTCATGAGCCCATCCTCCCCCTTCTATCTCTCTTCTTCATTGCCTCTTTTCTTTCCCCCCATGTGCCATATGTAGTTAATGTATATTATATTATAAATATAATATAATATTAATATATTATAAATATAATATAATATTAATATGTTCAAATATTAATCGAACATTTGTAAAAAGCTTACACGCACAAAACCTCCGTACGCGTGCACGAGTGCTCGCACGCTCATACGAGAATGCACCAAAATGCCGCTCATAGCAGGTCACGAGCGCGCCACTTGGGGAGGATCCCTCTCGACCGGATACGGGGTTGTACACAATCCCCGCTCTTTTCGAGGTTGGCACAAGCTCGGAAAGAAATGTCCAACCCCAAGTATCCGGCGAGTGGGAGCCGACCCAAAGAAAAATTTTGGGAGAAATCCAAAATTTGCATTTAAAATAATAATCTCTTCGTGCCCCTCTTGATCCTTTTGAACCACTCGATACTTGTAACGCTCCCTGCTATCGAACTGCCCTTATACCTTTACTTACAATAAGTATAAAATTACACAAGATATTGTGAAATAATGAAACCAAATATTTTTGCAATGTGCTGAATAAGCGGAGCTAATCCTTCCCCCTAGGTGTGACTACCGCCCTGCCCAGCTAATGAGAGACTGAGCAGCGAGTCTACCCGGGGCCGAGCAGCACTCGGGGTCCCTTAACCCCACATGCGAGCCCACGGACCTGCCAGCTAGATGAGAGCCTGTGCAGCGGGACTACCAAGGGCCGAGCCGAGCTCGGTGTGCCGATGAAGTTTCCTCAAACCAAACTTATCCCCCATAGGCTAGCCTTCGGACCTGCCTCCTAGATGAGAGCCTGCGCAGCGGGTCTACCTGGGGTCGAGCCGAGCTCGGGGTGCCGATGACGTTTCCTCAAACCAAACCTATCCCCCATATGCGAGCATTCGTACCTGCCAGCTAGATGAGAGCCTGCGCAGCGGGTCTACCTGGGGCGGAGCCGAGCTTGGGGTGCCAATGACGTTTCTACAAACCATAACTATCCCCCACAGGCGAGCCTTCGGACCTGCCAGCTAGATGAGAGCCTGCGTAGCGGGTCTACCTGGGGCCGAGCCTAGCTCGGGGTGCCGATGAAGTTTCCACTGACCAGACCTAACCCCCACAGGCGAGCCTTCGGACCTGCCAGCTAGATGAGAGCCTGCGCAGCGGGTCTACCTAGGGTCGAGCCGAGCTCGGGGTGCCGATGAAGTTTCCACAAACCAGACATATCCCACACAGGCGAGCCTTCGGACCTGCCAGCTAGATGAGTGCCTGCGCAACGGGTCTACCTGGGTCCGAGCGGAGCTCGGGGTGCCGACGAAGTTTCCTCAAAGCAAACCTATCCCCCACAGGCGAGCCTTCGGACCTGCCAGCTAGATGATATCATGCGCAGCGGGTCTACCTAGGGCCGAGTCTAGCTCGGGGTGCCGATGAAGTTTCCACAAACCAGACCTATCCCCCACAGGCGAGCCTTCGGACATGCTAGCTAGATGAGAGCCTACGCAGTGGGTCTACCTGGGGCCGAGCATAGCTCGGGGTGCCTATGAAGTTTCCACTAACCAGACCTAATGCCCACAGGCGAGCCTTCGTACCTGCCAGCTAGATGAGAGCCTGTGTAGCGGGTCTACCTGGGGCCGAGCCTAGCTCGGGGTGCCGATGAAGTTTACACTAACCAGACCTAACCCCCACAGGCGAGCCTTCGGACCTGCCAGCTAGATGAGAGCCTGCGCAGCGGGTCTACCTAGGGCTGAGCCTAGCTCGCGGTGCCGATGAAGTTTCCACAAACCAGACCTATCCCCCACAGGCGAGCCTTTGGACCTGCCAGCTAGATGAGAGCCTGCGCAGCGGGTCTACCTGGGGCCGAGCCGAGCTCGGGGTGCCGATGAAGTTTCCTCAAACCAAACCTATCCACCATAGGCGAGCCTTTGGACTTGTCAGCTAGATGAGAGCCTGCGCAGCGGGTCTACCTGGGGCCGAGCCTAGCTCGGGGTGCCGATGAAGTTTCCACAAACCAGACCTATCACCCACAGGCGAGCCTTCGGACCTTCAAGCTAGATGAGAGTCTGCGCAGCGGGTCTACTTGGGGCCGAGCCTAGCTCGGGGTGCCGATGAAGTTTCCACTAACCAGACCTAACACCCACAGGCGAGCCTTCGGACCTGCCAGCTAGATGAAAGCCTGCACAGCGGGTCTACCTAGGGCCGAGCCGAGCTCGGGGTAGTGCAGAACCAAGAACCAGGACATCTCCCCTACAGGCGAGCCTTCGGACCTACAAGCTAGTAGAAGCCAGGCAGCGGGTCTACCTACGTCCGAGCCGCACTCGGGGTAGTGCCGAACCAAGAACCTGGACCTCTCCCCCGCAGGCGAGTCTTCGGACCTGCCAGCTAGTATGAGCCAGGCAGCGGGTCTACCTGGGGCCGAACCGCGCTCAGGGTAGTGTAGAACCAAGAACTAGGACCTCTCCCCCACAGGCGAGCCTTCGGACCTGCCATCTAGTAGGAGCCAGGCAGCGGGTCTACCTCGGGCCGACCCTCGCTCGGGGTAGTGCAGAACCAAGAACCAGGACCTCTCCGCCACAAGCGAGCATTCGGACCTGCCAACTAGTAGGAGCCAGGCAGCGGGTCTACCTGGGGCCGAGCCGCGCTCGGGGTAGTGCAGAATCAAGAACCAGGACCTCTACCCCACATGCGAGCCTTCGGACCTGCCAGCTAGTAGGAGCCAGGCAGCGGGTCTACCTCGGGCCGAGCCGCGCTCGGGGTAGTGTAGAACCAAGAACCAGGACCTCTCCCCCACAGGAGAGCCTTCGGACCTGCCAGCTAGTAGGAGCCAGGCAGCGGGTCTACCTGGTGCCGAGCCGCGCTCGGGGTAGTGCATAACCAAGAACCAGGACCTCTCCCGCACAGGCGAGCCTTCGGACCTGCCAGCTAGTAGGAGCCAAGCAGCGGGTCTACCTGGGGCCGAGCCGCGCTCGGGGTAGTGCAGAACCAAGAACCAGGACCTCTGCCGCACAGGCGAGCCTTCGGACCTGCCAGCTAGTAGGAGCCAAGCAGCGGGTCTACCTGGGGCCAAGCCGCGCTCGGGGTAGTGCAGAACCAAGAACCAGGACCTCTCCGCCACAGGTGAGCCTTCGGACCTGCCAGCTAGTAGGAGCCAGACAGCGGGTCTACCTGTGGCCGAGCCGTGCTCGGGGTAGTCCAGAACCAAGAACCAGGACCTCTCCCCCACATGCGAGCCTTTGGACCTGCCAGCTAGTAGGAGCCAGGCAGCGGGTCTACCTGGGGCCGAGCCGCGCTCGTGGAAGTGTAGAACCAAGAACCAGGACCTATCCCACACAGGCGAGCCTTCGGACCTGCCTGCTAGTAGGAGCCAGGCAGCGGGTCTACCTGAGACCGAACCGCGCTCGGGGTAGTGCAGAACCAAGAACCAGTACCTCTCCCCCACAGGCGAGCCTTCATGAAAGTCCACCTAGTGTCAACTACCTTCACCTAGGGGGGGGAATAGGTGACGTACAACGTTTTTGCGGAATTAAAATTGTACTTGCACACGAAAACAAAACAGCACAACAAAGAAAGTACACAAGCAATTTATAGTGGTTCCCCGATTTGGGTACATCCACTTTCCCCCTTCGACCTATCTCCCAACAATGGATGACTCGGTCACTTCACCAACAGGATTGAAATCCAATCCTTGCACTATCGGAAGGAACCCTTCCACACGTAGGAGACAACACTCCCATAACACGGGTTGCACCCAACCCTTACAACTAGGAACCAACGTTCCTTTACAACAAGAATGAAAATAGAATGTACAAGAAATACAAACAACTTTCTAAGACTAAGGTGTCCCTCTTCGTTCGATGACGTGTTCTTGAAGTCAACGAAGAGTCCACAACCCTAGATCTCACTTGGAGAGAATCTCCCCGAAACCGGCGGCGGCAAGAAGGGCTGCAGCTCAGTTCTCGAAATCGGCGGCGACACCGGTGTGTGGCTGCTGTACTTTGGAGATTCAATCTTCGTAGCAAAGCTAGCAAGGTCTACCAACGGTCACACTAGGATCGATCGTCTCGATCGATTCGGAAGGGGAAGGTTTTCCCGATCAACGAATCAAGAGACAAAGGATCTCTGGTTAGACGCATGAGACGCTACGCTTGGCTAAGCTTCTTTCGCCGGAAGATCTAGAAGAATCACGATCAAACTGCCAGCGATCGACTAGCACGAGCGGCGACGACGGCGGAGCAGGTATCGCGATTTAGGTCAAGGTCGGCGGCTGGGCTGTCTTTTTCTGTGTGTTCTTACTGTTCAAAATACGCGTGTATTTATACGGTAGAATACTCCATTATGACCGTTATGGGTCCCACCTGAAGAAACCCTAAGCCCGGTTAAAAACAGCGCCAGCGGCTGAGTCCGGTCCAGCGGGTTCCAGAGTTCGCCCAAGGCAAAATCGGCGAGAATCGAAGGTGATTCTCATCGAATCGTCGAGAATAAAAGGTGATTCTTGACGATTCGGTGAGAATCAAAGGTGATTCTCATCGAAGTTGACTTGTTTGCACGCACTGTTTTAGCTGGATAGAGACGGCGAGAATCAGCCAGTGATTCTTGACGATTCGGCGAGAATCACTAGTGATTCTCCCCGAATCGGCGAGAATCACTTGGTGATTCTCGTCGATTAACACTTAGACGATTTTTCGTCTATCCGCCCATGAGCTGCTCTTTGACCCATCCTTGCTCCTTGTCTGCTCTTGCATAATCACAGTCCTGTACTTGAAAGTAAGTACACTCTAATAGAGAGAGTACACGTAGGCCAACACACTGATCTGTTCAACGAGGGATTACGTCGTGCAGACCCGTGTATATTGACCTACTGCACCCTGACATTGGTGTGCACTTAGCGTGGAATAACTGCAAGCACAACTTGAAATATTTTATCAAATACATTGTCTATTTACCTTAGCTTGTTCAGGGGCTTCTTCAAATCAGGTACGTTGTGGATACAATACCCAACAATCTCCCCCTATTTGAAGGAGCCTAAACCCTACAAGCTAAGGTGAATAGAGCGTATGGGAATGAAAATCATAAACTTGAAATTGAGTTGAGAGAGATATTCATTACCAATACCAATTTCTTGAGAGCAAACTTGAAGCCACCTTAGCCAACTTAGAGCCACCTTAGCCTTAGCCGAGAGGGTAATCTCCCCCTTTTCGGCTTCTGCAAATCTGGGTCTGTTGCATTTGACCCCTTGCTCCCCCTCAGTTCTTGCACCTGTGCTCACACTTGAGTTCCTGGCAGAGGCTCCCCCTAGATGCACGAGCCTGGAGCTTCTGTAGTCTTCATCCCTCATAGTTTAGCATCCCCAATTCAGTTTTGAAAAGACTGAACTTGGCTTCGTCTAAGGGCTTTGTGAAAATATCTGCAATCTGCTTGTCCGTGGGGACATAACAGAGAGAGATGTCCTTGTTCTCCACGTGCTCCCGAATGAAGTGGTAGCGCACTTCAATATGCTTCGTTCTGCTGTGCGATACCGGATTGTTGGCAATTGCAATTGTACTGGAGGAGTCGCAGTACATTGGTACTTCCTTGAACTGAAGGTCGTAGTCGGCTAACTGGTTTCTGATCCATAGGAGTTGTGCGCAACAGCTGCCTGCCGAGATATACTCAGACTCTGCTGTGGAGGTAGCTACACAATTCTGCTTCTTGCTGTTCCATGAGATAAGACTTCTTCCGAGGAATTGACACGTCCCGGAAGTGCTTTTCCTGTCATCCCTACTCCCTGCAAAATCAGCATCTGAAAAACCTATTAGCTCGACATCATTGTTTCTCGGGTACCACAAGCCAAGATTGGGAGTACCTTTAAGGTATCTTAGAATTCGCTTTGCAGCGATATAGTGAGATTCCTTAGTGTTCACCTGATATCTGGCACAGACACATGTGGAGAACATGATATCCGGTCTATTGGCAGTAAGGTAGAGCAGGGATCCAATGATGCTTCTGTATTTGGTTTCATCGAAAGGTTTACCTTTCACATCCTTATCCAGAGACATAGTGGATCCCATTAGAGTCCTCATAGAGGTTGCATTCTCCATACCGAATTTCTTGAGGAGTTCATTTGTGAACTTCGTTTGAGAGATGAAGATTCCATCCTCAGACTATTTGACTTGAAGTCCCAAGAAATACTTCAGCTCTCCCATACTGCTCATTTCAAACTTTCCTAGCATAAGTTTAGAAAACTTTTTGCAAAGATTGTTGTCCGTTGAGCCGAATATAATGTCATCGACATAGATTTGCACCAGCAAAATCTTGCCTTTGACTTCCCTGAGAAACAATGTCTTATCTATTTTACCTCTAGAGAAGTTGTTCTCAAGAAGAAAACTAGATAAAGTCTCATACCAAGCTCGTGGAGCTTGTTTTAAACCATATATAGCTTTATTAAGAAAATATACATGATTGGATTAGTAGGATTGACAAAACCTGGGGGTTGAGCGACGTATACTTCCTCTTTCAGGTCTCCGTTCAAGAATGCTGATTTCACATCCATTTGATAGACTGTGAATCCTTTGTGCGAAGCATACGCCAGGAATAATCTGATTCCCTCGAGCCTTGCCACTGGTGCAAAGGTCTGGTCGAAGTCAATCCCATCCTCCTATCTGTAACCTTGAGCCACCAGCCTGGCCTTGTTCTTTATGATGACACCATGTTCATCTAGTTTATTTCTGAAGATCCACTTGGTGCCAATCACATTCTGCTTGTGTGGTCTGGGAACCAGCGTTCAAACATTGCGAATTGATGTAGTTCATCTTGCATGGCCAAAATCCATGCCGCATCTTTGTTCGCCTCGTCGAACTTCTTTGGCCCAACCTGTGACAGGAAGCTAAGATGCAAAATCTCGTTAATAGTACCTCTTCGAGTTCTGATACCGTCACGAGGATCTCCGATGATCTGATCTCTAGGATGATCCCTCACGTGCCGGAGCTCTAGAAGTCTGGCGTCTGGAGCTTCGACTACTTCTTGAGCTTCTCCTTCTTCTAAGAGATTTGTGCCATTTTGATCTTTAACAGTCCCAGTTGACGTTGAGGTGGAAACTTTGACGTACTTAGGAGTTTCATCTTTAGCGGTCTCATCGAGACTCAGCTGTTCAAGTCGTGCACCTGCATCTTCAAGAATACCGCTGGAAGAATTGTTGTTAAGCAAACTTCCTTCATCAAATACAACATTAATTGATTCTTCTACCACTAGGGTTTTCTTATTGAAGACCCTATATGCCCTACTGTGGGAACTATAGCCCATGAATATGCCTTCGAAGCATTTTTCACCAAATTTAGTACGTGGGTACTTCCCATTATTCAGTACATAGCATCTGCAACCAAAGATCCTCAAGTAGGACATGGTTGGTTTCCTGCCTCTCAGTAGCTCATAAGGCGTCTTCCGATGATGCTTGTTGATCAATTCTCGGTTTTGTACATGACAAGCTGTATTGACCGCCTCTGCCCAGAAGTATTCTGGGAGAGAAGCGTCCTTCAACATTGTCGTGTAGGCTTCAATGAGAGTTCTATTTCTCCTCTCTGCAACTCCATTTTGCTGAGGAGTGCGCGGGGAGGAAAACTCATGAAAGATACCTTGTTCTTCACAAAACTCTGTCATGGAACCAGATTCGAATTCTGTTCCATGGTCACTTCTGATTTTGACCACTGAGCAGTTAAATTCGTTCTGAACCTGCTTGACAAAACTAGTGAAGATGTCAAACGTATCCGACTTTCGTTTTAAGAAGAACACCCATGTAAACCGAGAATGATCATCAACTATCACTAGCGTATAGGACTTGCCTCCCAAGCTATGAACTTGAATTGGACCAAACAAGTCCATATGTAGAAGGTAAAGACATCGGGAAGAGTCTTTGTCTGCAATGCTCTTAAAGGTAGCCCGAGTCTGTTTGCCCATCTGGCATGCAGGACAGGGGCTATCTTTGATGCACTTGATAATGGGAGCATCCCTTACTAAGTTTTTAGAAAACAGCATACTAATTGTTTTGAAATTAACATGTGCCAATCTCTTGTGTCATTGTTCACAAAGAGATGCACTGCCTGTTGCCACTAGGCATACGGGGGTAGATGAATCTAAACTAAGAAAATTTAAGCAGAAGATATTTCGGCTCCTAATGCCTGTTAATACCATCTCAGAAGAGGCACATGATATTATGAGGCATTTATCCTTGCAGAACTTAACATCATAACCTTTGTCACATAACTGACTTACACTGATCAGGTTATGGTTTAACCCTTCAACATAGGCCACGTCGGTGATAGAGATTGTACCGTTGGAAATCATACCGTAACCTCTGGTGACTCCTCGATCTGACCCTCCAAAGATGGCTTTGGGTCCATTTGCGACTGGAGTGTAATCACGCAGCAGGCTTCTTGTCCAAGTCATATGCCGGGAGGATCCACTGTCCAAGTACCATATTGGCGTTTTAGTGGCCTTTGGACATTCCTGTAAAACAAAATTAATTTCCCTTAGGAACCCAATCAAACTTGGGTCCTAGATTCTTGGTTAGCATACTCCCCCTCGGATGGTTAACCCTACGAGTGGTCGGCCTCACATTGCTAACATAGGCAGTCTCGTTATACCTCGGATTAAACCAACAATCCACAGTCAAATCTATTGTACCTCTTCCTAGACTCCTGCTTTACCCTGGGAACGGTGGGTACAGCCGGGGCCTTGGATCTGGAGGTGAAGGCCTCATAGTGATTGCAGTCACATGACTTCTTCACCTTCTGTTTCTTCAGTATAACAGGCTTGGCTCTTGGTGCCTGCTTTCCATTATGGCCGCTAGAGAATTGACCATAATTTCCCATGTGGATTTCATCATAAGGTGCCTTGAAGGCACTCTCACCGAAGTTCCGGGGAAAAGTCCAACCATCATATCGGCTCTTTGGCTTTGCAACCGAGGGCCGGAAATGATGACCAAAGGTTGATTCAAAGTCATGTTGGTTGCAAGGAAAGCTAGGCTTTCTGAACGCAACAGGACTGAGCGGAGCCTTTCCCTTTTCAGCAGCAGAGGCCTTCTTGGCGGCCTTATTCTTCCTCTGGTTCCTGTTTCTCCTGGATGAGGAACCAGATACCCCTACATGCCCCAAGCCAGCTCCTTTGGCCTGAGCAGAGAAGGTATCAACCACTAGAAGAACTGTTTTTGGCATAGAGAAGCTCTTGACGATCTTCCTTTCTGCCGCAAGTTGTTCTTCCAACTTGTAGACTTCCTCCTGCTTAAGATCAAGGAGCTTAAGAGACTCTGAATGCTTTGAAGTCAGGTCTAGGTGCTCCTGTCGGAGAGAGATCAAACTGGTGATCTCTTCCCTTAGGGAGACACTCTCACCCTTAAGGAATTTCACTTCCTTTTTCTCAGCCTTCAATCTCTTACGGCACTCCTCGAAAGTGTTGAGCAGAAGCTCATACTTCTCGAGGAGATCCGCTTCACGGGCCGAAAGGCTATCCTTAGGGTCATCATCCTGAGACTCAGGATCAGAGTCAGAGTCGGAGAGAGGGGTGTGAGCTTTTACCTTCCCAGTAAATGGGGGGCATTCTCCTTCTGAGTCGGAGAGACCCACCAGCCCGAAGTAGGCTTCCTCATCATCACTGGAGTCTGAGGAATCAGATTCACTCAGTGTCTTTGACTTCTTGGCGATGTAGCTCCTCTCTTTCTTCTTATCTCTAGAATACTTGTGCTCCTCTCCCTTCCCCTTTTCTCTCTTGCCTTGGTGGCAGTCGGCCACGACGTGTCCTGGCTTATTCCATCCAAAACAAATAATGTCAGAGGAGCGATGTTTGTTCGGTTTAGAAGCATACCTGTCAGAAGAATAATTTTTCTTCTGATGCATGGAAGAGGAGCCGTCTCTCTTTCTTTGATTCCTCATCTTGAGGAACTTCTTGAATTCTCGGGTGATGAGTGAGAAATCCTCCTCAGACAGCTCTGAACTGGAGGAGCATGGCTCGGATTCCTCCTCATCCTTTTTCCTGGCACGGTATGAAACCGCACCCTTTCTCTTTCTGGAGTGAATGGCTTTCAGGGCCACAGTCTTTTCCTTGGCTGCAGCCTTCTCTGCTTCTTCTTCTGCTTTCCTGGTGTTCAGTTGAAGCTCATAGGACATCAGCTTCCCAAACAGAATTTGCGGGTCTGTTTCAGCAAGTCTGCCAAACTCTCGGATGGCGCAGATCTTTGTGTCCCATTCCTTAGTAAGGGACCTAAGGAATTTATCATTAAGTTCACCATCAGTGAACACTCTTCCATATCCTTTGAGGGCATTGACAATCTTGAGGAAGTTCTCGAAGGTGACTCCGATCTCTTCCTTAGGCCCTTGTCTGAAGGCCTCATATTTCTGGTTCAGAAGGGATCTCCGATCATCCCTCACTTCATCAGTGCCCTCCATTAGGATAATCAGGCAGTGCCAGATCTCCTTTCCTGTCCTGCAGTTGCAGAAGTTCTGCATCATTGAGTCATCGACCGCGCTGACTAGAATGTTCTGCGCCTTCTTGTCAAGTCCCACCAGCACCATCTCGTCCTTGTCCATTTCAGAAATTTTCTTTGGCACTTTCTTGGTAGGATCAATGGTGGAGACCTTAGTGCGGACATAAGGTCCCTCCTCCACGATCATGAAGAGTCGAGGATCAACTGCTTCCATGTAGAACCTGATCCTTTCCTTCCAGATAGGAAAGTTGAGCCTGATGCACACTGGGATCTTGCCTGTGTACTTGAGCCCGTCCATAGTAGATGTTTGCCTTCTTCTTGACACTAGCGGCAGGATTCTACTCAAGGTGTGAACCTTTTTGATGAGGAACCTCGCTCTGATACCACTTGAAAGTCCACCTAGTGTAAACTACCTTCACCTAGGGGGGGGGGGAATAGGTGACGTACAGCGTTTTTGCGGAATTAAAATTGTACCTGCACACGAAAATAAAACAGCACAGCAAAGAAAGTACACAAGCAATTTATAGTGGTTCCCCGATTTGGGTACATCCACTTTCCCCCTTCGACCTATCTCCCAACAAGGGACGACTCGGTCACTTCACCAACAGGATTGAAATCCAATACTTGCACTATCGGAAGGAACCCTTCCACACGTAGGAGACAACACTCCCACAACACGGGTTGCACCCAACCCTTACAACTAGGAACCAACGTTCCTTTACAACAAGAATTAAAATAGAATGTACAAGAAATACAAACAACTTTTGAAGACTAAGGTGTCCCTCTTCGTTCGATGACGTGTTCTTGAAGTCAACGAAGATTCCACAACCCTAGATCTCACTTGGAGAGAATCTCCCCGAAACCGGCGGCGGCAAGAAGGGCGGCAGCTCGGTTCTCGGAATCGGCGGCGACACCGGTGTGTGGCTGCTGTACTTTGGAGATTCAATCTTCGTAGCAAAGATAGCAAGGTCTACCAACGGTCACACTAGGATCGATCGTCTCGATCGATTCGGAAGGGGAAGGTTTTCCCAATCAACGAATCAAGAGACAAAGGATCTCTGGTTAGACGCGTGAGACGCTACGCTTGGCTAAGCTTCTGTCGCCGGAAGATCTAGAAGAATCATGATCAAACTGCCGGCGATCGACTAGCACGAGCGGCGACGGCGGTGGAGCAGGTATCGCGATTTAGGTCAAGGTCGGCGTCTCGGCTTCATCTTTTTTTGTGTGTTCTTACTGTTCAAAATACGCGTGTATTTATACGGTAGAATACTCCATTATGACCGTTATGGGTCCCACCTGAAGAAACCCTAAGCCCGGTTCAAAACAGCGCCAGCGGCTGAGTCCGGTCCAGCGGGTTCCAGAGTTCGCCCAAGGCAAAAATCGGCGAGAATCGAAGGTGATTCTCATCGAATCGTCGAGAATCAAAGGTGATTCTCGACAATTCGGCGAGAATCAAAGGTGATTCTCGTCAAAGTTGACTTGTTTGCACGCACTGTTTTAGCCGGATAGAGATGGCGAGAATCAGCCAGTGATTCTCGACGATTCACTAGTGATTCTCACCGAATCGGCGTGAATCACTTGGTGATTCTCGTCGATTAACACTTAGACTATTTTTCGTCTATCCGCCCATGAGCTGCTCTTTGACCCATCCTTGCTCCTTGTCTGCTCTTGCATAATCACAGTCCTGTACTTGAAAGTAAGTACACTCCAATAGAGAGAGTACACGTAGGCCAACACACTGATCTGCTCAACGAGGGATTACGTCGTGGAGACCCGTGTATATTGACCTACTGCACCCTGACATTGGTGTGCACTTAGCGTGGAATAACTGCAAGCACAACTTGAAATATTTTATCAAATAAATTGTCTATTTACCTTAGCTTGTTCAGGGGCTTCTTCAAATCAGGTACGTTGTGCATACAATACCCAACACTTCGGACCTGCCAGCTAGTAGGAGCCACACAGCGGGTCTACCTGGTGGTCTCCTCTCCAATGCAAATATAAAGCAAACATTAAGGTAAACAAATAACTCAAAAGAACTATTAACCCGGTCAATCAAGTCAAAGTATGACACGGGGCATCTCTACCCGCTACGTCCACCCTCCTGAGAACGAGGGTCGATCATATAATATTCTCCCTAAGGTATGTTTTGATCTCCAGGATCGAACATCCTAGCGACAAGAGGGGAATGGGAGGTGACTTCTTTCATCACATGACCCGGGTCGTCACTTGGTTCCTCTTCTATAGCCATGATGTTCGGCTGAGTTTTTTCGTGCTGGCCACTCTCCACACTCACCGCACCATAACTGTTGAATCCAAAAATGACCTCTGTGGAGTTCGGGGTCCCAAAAGAGGGGTGACCGCGCACCTACTACCCTCAAGCGAACGATCTAGGCTCAAGATTAGGAACACAAGGTACAAACCCAAGGTCTCAGCGTGGAGGACCCACCGCATACCCAGATGACTAACAAACTCTTCCCTTCCCAAGCCAAAGGCTGAGCTAAGACACCTTCGGAGGGCGCTATAGGCTGACCGTAACATCTAAGGAGGATCTCAAGACGAACTCTCTCCTATCCAGATGTGTCTCATTGGGTCTACACAAAATGCTCCTCACCCTCCCTACTGATGGCGCAAACTCGCCGAGCAATTCCACGACACGCTGCCCAAACTGGGCCACTAACAGCGTAATTCCGCTATTCTAACAGGCTGCAAATAGGCCATCAGGGGCTTCCCGGAAACTATACCTCGGGGCCCCCTCGGGGCGAGCGGTTCACGAGCACACCACTCACCCAAGACGGAAGGAGTAAACCATACATAAATAGAGCATCACAGATATTAAAAAAATATTACAGGAATATGAATTCCATACTTCGGCACGCAGGCCGGCAATATAAGCAAAACATAGGCCTTCGAGGGCCGGCACAAGCTTGGGCTTAAGCCCACTACTCCCTCCTTGGAACTGTAACACCTGTACGCCAACGTCTCATCAAGCTCCTGCCAGCTGAACAAATGTCGGCTAACATAAGCTGCCCAAATATATTGCACACACCCCTTTTTCGGGGGCTGTGGCGCGTATTCCCTGCAAACGGATAATATACAACTTCCTCGGAGTCTTCTCCGGGAACCCCAGAACATCACCAATCCAGCTCACAAGTCCGAATGGGCTTCACACAACATTCCTAAACCTGTACTCACACTTCCGGGTACTAACACAGTTAATTGCAGGGACGTACACGTCAACCCGTCGGAGAGCTCCCTTCCCCCACCCGTTGGTGGAGAGGTGCTTCCATGCAAATATGTAAACTGAGGGCTTCACCTGCACAAGTAGAAACATCATTACCCTTGACGCGTGCTTGGCAGCGGTGCCGGGAGAGAAACTTCCGGTCGACCTTGCTGTAGGCGGCGCCGGGAGAGGAGCTCCCGGCCGACCTCGCTGTAGGCGGCGATGACGAAGAGAGGGGGAGGGGCTCGGCCAGCCCTTGCTCCTGGCGGCTGCGATGAAGAAGAGCGGAGCTCGGGCTGCACTCCTCCTTGCGGCTGCGGCCTGGATGGGAAGAGGTGGAGGGATCTTGAAGTGATAGAATCCATATCCATAGCCTACTGCAGTTACATTTTCTTCATCACCATTATTAACATAGTTGTAGCCTATATCCCCAAGGCCAATTTCTAACATATTGAGGTTAATCCATCCTCCTTTTTATAATATATGGGCCAATGGCGCCTTGGTAGTGTGCTTATGTTGCTATTTGTGGTAGATGACTGCTCAATAAGAGGTTTCAAGGGCTGCTACAAGGTCGCAGATCTGGAGCCGTCGGGTGTCTACCGGTCGTATCTTGAACGACGATCGGAGAAAGCTTTGGGTTGAAGCTTAAAGGAGAATCTGGTCGGAGATATAGGTGGTCGGCACTTGGCGTTGATCGGCAAGGAGGCTAGATCTGGTAGAGGGAGTTGGTCTGTTCTTGGATCCGTTGGCAATGAATCGATTTTGCTGGATCTAGAAGAGGAGTTTTATCCATGGTAGAGAGTTGTAGAGTGAGAGAGGGGCGGGGTCGGGGTTGCTGCTCCAGGCCAAGAGAGAGAGAGAGAGAGACGGGGCGGGGTGGGGTTGCTTCAGGCGGCCGAACCCTAGCGGGGGAGAGAAGGAAATACCTGATCTCCTCTCACCTGTACTGAGACCTTGATATACCTCTTTCTTCTTTTTCCTTTTTGACCTCCTGTACCGAGCTCCCCCCGTTTCTCTCCTTCTTCTTCTCTTTTACTTTTTCTTTTTCTTCTCCCCGATGCCATCTCCCCCTATCTTCATTTCTTTTCTCTTTTCTACTGCCCTGTACCGACCCGCCCTTCTCCTTCTTTTCTTCTTCTTTTTATTTCTTTTTCCTGTTGATTTGCCGTACCCCCATGTCATGAGCCCATCCTCCCCCTTCTATCTCTCTTCTTCTTTGCCTCTTCTCTTCCCCCCCCCCCCATGTGCCATATGTAGTTAATATATATTATATTATAAATATAATATAATATTAATATATTATAAATATAATATAATATTAATATGTTAAAATATTAATCGAACATTTGTAAAAAGCCTACACGCACAAAACCTCCGCACGCGTGCACGAGTGCTCGCACGCTCATACGAGACTGCACCAAAACGCCGCTCATAGCAGGTCACGAGCGCGCCACTTGGGGAGGATCCCGCTCGACCGGATACGGGGTTGTACACAATCCCCGCTCTTTTCGAGGTTGGCACAAGCTCGGAAAGAAATGTCCAACCCCAAGTATCCGGCGAGTGGGAGCCGACCCAAAGAAAAAATTTGGGAGAAATCCAAAATTTGCATTTAAAACAATAATCTCTTCGTGCCCCTCTTGATCCTTTTGAACCACTCGATACTTGTAACGCTCCCTGCTATCGAACTGCCCTTATACCTTTACTTACAATAAGTATAAAATTCCTCAAGATATTGTGAAATAATGAAACCAAATATTTTTGCAATGTGCTGAATAAGCGGAGCTAATCCTTCCCCCCAGGTGTGACTACCGCCCTGCCCAGCTAATGAGAGACTGAGCAGCGAGTCTACCGGGGGCCGAGCAGAACTCGGGGTCCCTTAACCCCACAGGCGAGCCCACGGACCTGCCAGCAAGATGAGAGCCTGTGCAGCGGGTCTACCAAGGGCCGAGCCGAGATCGGTGTGCCGATGAAGTTTCCTCAAACCAAACTTATCCCCCACAGGCTAGCCTTCGGACCTGCCACCTAGATGAGAGCCTGTGCAGTGGGTCTACCTGGGGTCGAGCCGAGCTCGGGGTGCCAATGACGTTTCCTCAAACCAAACCTATCCCCCATAGGCGAGCCTTCGTACCTGCTAGCTAGATGAGAGCCTGCGCAGCGGGTCTACCTGGGGCCGAGCCGAGCTTGGGGTGCCGATGACGTTTCCACAAACCATACCTATCCCCAACAGGAGAGCCTTCGGACTTGCCAGCTAGATTAGAGCCTGCGCAGCGGGTCTACCTGGGGCCGAGCCTTGATCGGGGTGCCGATGAAGTTTCCACTGACCAGACCTAACCCCCAAAGGCGAGCCTTCGGACCTGCCAGCTAGATGAGAGCCTGCGCAGCGGGTCTACCTAGGGCCGAGCCGAGCTCGGGGTGCTGATGAAGTTTCCACAAACCAGACATATCCCACACAGGCAAGCCTTCGGACCTGCCAGCTAGATGAGAGCCCGCGCAACGAGTCTACCTGGGTCCGAGCTGAGCTCGGGGTGCCGACGATGTTTCCTCAAAGCAAACCTATCCCCCACAGGCGAGCCTTCGGACCTGCCAGCTAGATGATATCATACGCAGCGGGTCTACCTAGGGCCGAGTCTAGCTCGGGGTGCCGATGAAGTTTCCACAAACCAGACCTATCCCCCATAGGCGAGCCTTCAGACCTGCCAGCTAGATGAGAGCTTGCGCAGTGGGTCTACCGGGGCCGAGCATAGCTCGGGCTACCGATGAAGTTTCCACTAACCAGACCTAACTCCCACAGGCGAGCCTACGTACCTGCCAGCTAGATGAGAGCCTGCGTAAATGGTCTACCTGGGGCCGAGCCTAGCTCGGGGTGCCGATGAAGTTTACACTAACTAGACCTAACCCCCACATGCGAGCCTTCGGACCTGCCAGCTAGATGAGAGCCTGCGCAGCGGGTCTACCTAGGGCCGAGCCTAGCTCGCGGTGCCGATGAAGTTTCCACAGACCAGACCTATCCCCCACAGGCGAGCCTTTGGACCTGCCAGCTAGATGAGAGCCTGCGCAGCGGGTCTACCTGGGGCCGAGCCGAGCTCGGGGTGCCGATGAAGTTTCCTCAAACCAAACCTATCCACCACAGGCGAGCCTTTGGACTTGTCAGATAGATGAGAGCCTGCGCAGCGGGTCTACCTGGGGCCGAGCCTAGCTCGGGGTGCCGATGAAGTTTCCACAAACCAGACCTATCCCCCACAGGCGAGCCTTCATACCTTCAAGCTAGATGAGAGTCTGCGCAGTGGGTCTACTTGGGGCCGAGCCTAGCTCGGGGTGCCGACGAAGTTTCCACTAACCAGACCTAACCCCCACAGGTGAGCCTTCGGACCTGCCAGCTAGATGAGAGCCTGCGCAGCGGGTCTACCTAGGGCCGAGCCGAGATCGGGGTAGTGCAAAACCAAGAACCAGGACCTCTCCTCCACAGGCGAGCCTTCGGACCTGCAAGCTAGTAGGAGCCAGACAGCGGGTCTACCTGGGGCCGAGCCGCACTCGGGGTAGTGCAGACCAAGAACCTGGACCTCTCCCCCACAGGCGAGTCTTCGGACCTGCCAGCTAGTATGAGCCAGGCAGCGGGTCTACCTGGGGTCGAACCGCGCTCAGGGTAGTGCAGAACCAAGAACCAGGACCTCTCCCCCACAGGCGAGCCTTCGGACCTGCCAGCTAGTAGGAGCCAGGCAGCGGGTCTACCTATGGCCGACCCTCGCTCGGGGTAGTGCAGAACCAAGAACCAGGACCTCTCCCCCACAAGCGAGCATTCGGACCTGCCAGCTAGTAGGAGCCAGGCAGCGGGTCTACCTGGGGCCGAGCCGCGCTCGGGGTAGTACAGAACCAAGAAACAGGACCTCTACCCCACATGCGAGCCTTCGGACCTGCCAGCTAGTAGGATCCAGGCAGCGGGTCTACCTCGGGCCGAGCCGCGCTCGGGGTAGTGTTGAACCAAGAACCAGGACCTCTCCCCCACAGACGAGCCTTCAGACCTGCCAGCTAGTAGGAGCCAGGCAGCGGGTCTACCTGGGGCCGAGCCGCACTCGGGGTAGTGCAGAACCAAGAACCTGGACCTCTCCCCCACAGGCGAGTCTTCGGACCTGCCAGCTAGTATGAGCCAGGCAGCGGGTCTACTTGGGGCCGAATCGCGCTCAGGGTAGTGAAGAACCAAGAACCAGGACCTCTCCCCCACAAGCGAGCCTTCGGACCTGCCAGCTAGTAGGAGCTAGACAGCGGGTCTACCTGGGGCCGACCCTCACTCGGGGTAATGCAGAACCAAGAACTAGGACCTCTCCCCCACAAGCGAGCATTCGGACCTGCCAGCTAGTAGGAGCCAGGCAGCGGGTCTACCTGGGGCCGAGCCGCGCTCGGGGTAGTACAGAACCAAGAACCAGGACCTCTACCCCACATGCGAGCCTTCGGACCTGCCAGCTAGTAGGATCCAGGCAGCGGGTCTACCTCGGGCCGAGCCGCGCTCGGGGTAGTGTAGAACCAAGAACCAGGACCTCTCCCCCACAGGCGAGCCTTCGGACCTGCCAGCTAGTAGGAGCCAGGCAGCGGGTCTACCTGGGGCCGAGCCGCGCTCGGGGTAGTGCAGAACCAAGAAACAGGACCTCTCCCGCACAGGCGAGCCTTCGGACCTGCCAGCTAGTAGGAGCCAAGCAGCGGGTCTACGTGGGGCTGAGCCGCGCTCGGGGTAGTGTAGAACTAAGAACCAGGACCTCTCCGCCACATGTGAGCCTTCGGACCTGCCAGCTATTAGGAGCCAGGGACCGGGTCTACCTGTGGCCGAGCCGCGCTCGGGGTAGTCCAGAACCAAGAACCAGGACCTCTCCCCCACATGCGAGCCTTTGGACCTGCCAGCTAGTAGGAGCCAGGCAGCGGGTCTACCTGGGGCCGAGCCGCGCTCGGGGAAGTGCAGAACCAAGAACCAGGACCTATCCCCCACAGGCGAGCCTTCGGACCTGCCAGCTAGTAGGAGCCAGGCAGCGGGTCTACCTGGGGCCGAACCGCGCTCGGGGTAGTGCAGAACCAAAAACCAGGACCTCTCCCCCACAGGCGAGCCTTCGGACCTGCCAGCTAGTAGGATCCAGACAGCGGGTCTACCTGGTGGTCTCCTCTCCAACGCAAATATAAAGCAAACATTAAGGTAAACAAATAACTCAAAAGAATTGTTAACCCGGTCAATCAAGTCAAAGTCTGACACGGGGCATCTCTACCCGCTACGTCCACCCTCCTGAGAATGAGGGTCGATCATATAATATTCACCCTAAGGCACGTTTTGATCTCCAGGATCGAACATCCTAGCGACAAGAGGGGAATGGGAGGTAACTTATTTCATCACATGACCCGGGTCATCACTTGGTTCCTCTTCTATATCCATGACGTTTGGCTGAGTTTTTTCGTGCTGGCCACTCTCCACACTCACCGCACCATAACTGTTGAAGCCAAAAATGACCTCTGTGGAGTTCGGGGTCCCAAAAGAGGGGTGACCTCGCACCTACTACCCTCAAGCGAATGATCTAGGCTCAAGATTAGGAACACAAGGTACAGACCCAAGGTCTCAGCATGGAGGACCCATCGCATACCCAGAAGACTAACAAACTCTTCCCTTCCCAAGCCAAAGGCTGAGCTAAGACACCTTCGGAGGGCCCTATAGGCTGACCGGAACACTTAAGGAGGATCTCAAGACGAACTCTCTCCAATCCAGATGTGTCTCATTGGGTCTACACAAAATGCTCCTCACTCTCCCTACTGTTGGCGCAAACTCGCCGAGCAATTCCACGACACGCTGCCCAAACTGGGCCACTAACAGCGTAATTCCGCTATTCTAACAGGCTGCCAATAGGCCATCAGGGGCTTCCCGGAAACTATACCTCAGGGCCCCCACGGGGCGAGCGGTTCACGAGCACACCACTCGCCCAAGATAGAAGGAGTAAACCATACATAAATAGAGCATCACAAATATTAAAAAAATATTACAGGAATATGAATTCCATACTTCGGCACGCAGGTCGGCAATATAAGCAAAACATAGGCCTTCGAGGGCCGGCACAAGCTTGGGCTTAAGCCCACTACCCCCTTGGAACTGTAACACCAGTACGCCAACGTCTCATCAAGCTCCTGCCAGCTGAACAAATGTCGGCTAACATAAGCTGGCCAAATATATTGCACACACCCCTTTTTCGGGGGCTGTGGCGCGCATTCCCTGCAAACGGATAATATACAACTTCCTCAGAGTCTTCTCCGGGAACCCCAGAACATCACCAATCCGGCTCACAAGTCCGGATGGGCTTCACACAGCATGCCTAAACCCGTACTCACACTTCCGGGTGCTAACACAGTTAATTGCAGGGACGTACACGTCAACCCGTCGGAGAGCTCCCTTCCCCCACCCGTTGGTGGAGAGGTGCTTCCATGCAAATATGTAAACTGAGGGCTTCACCTGCACAAGTAGAAACATCGTTACCCTTGATGCGTGCTTGGCAGCGGTGCCGGGAGAGAAGCTTCCGGTCGACCTTGCTGTAGGCGGTGCCGGGAGAGGAGCTCCAGGCCTACCTCGCTGTAAGCGGCGACGACGAAGAGTGGGGGAGGGGCTCGGCCAGCCCTTCCTCCTGGCGGCTGCGATGAAGAAGAGCGGAGCTGGGGCTGCACTCCTCCTTGCGGCTGCAGCCTGGATGGGAAGAGGTGGAGGGATCTTGAAGTGATAGAATCCATATCCATAGCCTACTGTAGTTATATTTTCTTCATCACCATTATTAACATAGTTGTAGCCTATATCCCCAAGGCCAATTTCTAACATATTGAGGTTAATCCATCCTCCTTTTTATAATATATGGGCCAATGGCGCCTTGACAGTGAGCTGATGTTGCTATTTATGGAAGATGACTGCTCGATAAGAGGTTTCAAGGGCTGCTATAAGGCCGCAGATCAGGAGCCGTCGGGTGGCTACCGGCCGTATCTTGAACAACGGTCGGAGAAAGCTTTGGGTTGAAGCTTAAAGGAGAATCTGGTCGGAGATATAAGTGGTCGGCACTTGGGGTTGATCAGCAAGGAGGCTAGATCTGGTAGAGGAAGTTGGTCTGTTCTTGGATCCGTTGGCCATTGATCGATTTTGCTGGATCTAGAAGAGGAGTTTTATCCATGGTAGAGAGTTGTAGAGTGAGAGAGGGGCGGGGTCGGGGTTGCTGCTCCAGGCCAAGAGAGAGAGAGAGAGACGGGGCAGGGTGGGGTTGCTTCAGGCGGCCGAACCCTAGCGGGGGAGAGAAGGAAATGCCTGATCTCCTCTCACCTGTACCGAGCCCTTGCTGTACCTCTTTCTTCTTTTTAATTTTTGACCTCCTATACCGAGCTCCCCCTGTTTCTCTCTTTCTTCTTCTCTTTTACTTTTTATTTTTATTGTCCCTGATGCCATCTCCACCTATCTTCATTTCTTTTCTCTTTTCTGCTGCCCTATACCGACCTGCCCTTCCCCTTCTTTTCTTCTTCTTTTTATTTCTTTTTCCTGTTGATTTGCTGTACCCCATGTCATGAGCCCATCCTCCCCCTTCTATCTCTCTTCTTCATTGCCTCTTTTCTTTCCCCCCCCATGTGCCATATGTAGTTAATATATATTATATTATAAATATAATATAATATTAATATATTATAAATATAATATAATATTAATATGTTAAAATATTAATCGAACATTTGTAAAAAGCCTACACGCACAAAACCTCCGCACGCTTGCACGAGTGCTCGCATGCTCAAACGAGACTGCACCAAAACGCCGCTCATAGCAGTCGGTTACCATGGATGAATCCTATATATAGATGTGCTCTCTCAACAATTAATGGGTGTGAGAAAGAGATAGTGAACAACAGATACAGAACAAAGAGAAGTTATTCAAGCCAATCAATTATAATCTCTGAAGGATTGAGAATCTAGAAGAAGAGAAAGAAATAGTAAACATATTGAAGAGAGATAAAAATAAGAAGGAGAGAAGTTCTCAGATTGACTTCTGAAGGAAGCTGATTGAAGATCAACTCCAATATCAAGAAGATCAACCCTACTGTGTTCATATTCAAGAAGCTTTGGAGAAAGCTATGTCAGGTTGATCCTTAAGAAATCAGTTCTATCAAGAACTGTTCAAGAAACATTCAACCAATTCTCTCTCCATCTGGTTGAAGATATCAATAACTTTTCATCATTAATTATTGTAGGATCTGTAATAGATCTGAGTGTAGGAGATTTACATCTCGGAGTTGTAAGCCTAAATTATAAAGGCTGAGGTAGGGCTGAGTGCCTGAGGAAGGGGAATCTGTTCCTTATGTTGTAGGCCTGTAATAGAGGCTGAGTATAACAGCCCAATTTCTCAGCAGGCCAATTTTTGGGTGACACGGCCTGGGACACGGGCGTATCCCAGGGCGTGTCCTGCGTGTGTCGAGTGTCGAGAGGTTCAGTCGACGTTTTTTGCTCGACGATGTGTCGAGAGAAGGCACACGGCCAAGGACACGAGCGTGTCCAAGGCCGTGTCGTGTGCTCGACGAATTTTGCTCGACGATCGTCAAGTGTCGAGATGTGGTCGTCGAGTGTCGAGAAGTGGGTGAACATGGCCTGTGATACGGGCATGTCACAGGGCGTCTCCCTTTGGTTCGACGAACTCAGCCCGACGAATTTTGCGCCAGGGCGTGTCTTAGTGTCGTGTATGGGCACACGGCCTGGGACACGGGCGTGTCACAGGCCGTGCGAGTCTCAGGCGATTTTAGGATTATTTTCGCCGATGCACACGGCCACCGACACGGTTGTGTCTGAAGTCATGTTTTGTGACACGGCCCATGACACGGGCGTGTCCCATGGGTGTGTCACTGGTTTGGATAAGTCAGTTGAGCACCGCTTGAGGCACACGGCCTGGGACACGGGCTTGTCACAGGCCGTGTCAAACAAAAATCAGCTTTTCTGGCACAATTGTGGCCGGCCATTCCTTCAGCCTGGATCCAAGGGCTGAGCTTCTTTCCTGTTTTCCTAAATGCCAAAAACTGAGAACATAATCTCATTTCTCATATTTGGCTTCTCTTTCTTCATTACTAGTGAGAGAAAGGGAGAATAAGAAGGAGGAGGAGGAAAGGGGGCTGATCACCAGTGGTGCTGCGGTTTACCGACAAGAGATCCGAAGCCGGCATTGCGGAGGAAAAGCTCTTGTGATTCGTTCAAGCTAGCTTGGAGCTTATGGCACCAAAGAGGGCTTCAAGGGTAACGACTTTTCTTCGTAGCCATGTGAAGGCTTCCTTTTGGCATATGTTTGTGATTCTCCCGCCAAGATGTGGCTGATTTTGGGAGTTTTTTGGGTGATTTATGAAATCCCCTTTGTTGGCATATAGATCTGGAATTGGAGTACGGAATAGGCATGTTGTGTGAAGCCCATCTAGACAGGTTGGTCTGGATTGGTGATGTTGCATACGAACCGGAGAAGACTCTGTGATAAACGTGTAGTTTAAGGAGTCAACGGGTTATGCCTGTGAAGAGGAGTAGCAGGAAGTACTGGAGTGGTAGTCCAGGAAAATATCCTTGTTATGCTTTTGGGTCATACCTTTGAATGAGGCATAGGAAGTACTGGTGTGACCAGGAAAGGCCCTTTGTGATGCTTGATGTCGTAGGGTGTCCACCTGTGAAGAGAGTAACAGGAAGTAATGGAGTGCCCAGGAAAGACCCCTGACATTTGTGCTAATGCGGTGTCCACCTGTGAAGCGAGTAACAGGAAGTACTGTTATGCTCAGGAAAGACCCGCTATGTTGTGAACGGGTGTAGAGAAATACCCAGGCTGTGTGCCAAGAACAGGATTTATGAGACCGACCCGCCCCTTTATATTGCCATGAGTACGCTATACTCGGAGAAGGCAAGGCGATTTGAGCAACGGGGGGTGGAGGATCGGACCTGCGCTATGTCCGTCCGACGTGAGACCAAAAGGTGCGGTCTGTTGGAGCGCATAGCAAGATTCTTAGGCCTGCGCTCCATGACACAATGGGGGGCTATGGGCCATCCCGGTGTCGTAAGGCTAGAACTCCGGCTGCACTCCATGGAGTAAATGCTCAAGAGAATGACCGTTGGGTTGTGACCCTGATACGGTGGTGGGCAAGTGCTTTGCCAGAACACCACGAATGTGCCCTGAGTGCACGGACCGTTGGGCCGGGTGGAGAACAGTTGTGATGGCGTATCTGCGTGAAAGCACATTATATGAGATATATTGCCATGATTGTGATCTGATATGCCTGCAGGGAAGATTACCACTTCCCCGAGATAAGGGGTAGGCTCATTATAATTGGGTCAGCTGAATGCTGACCGTTGCTTCTGTTTGCCACCGTTGGGTGAATTGTCCCTGTACAGGTGCTGGAGAGCCAAGCGGGACACATAAAGGTTGATGTTCCTGCTGCTGTTGCTGCTGCTGCGGCTAGCCCTCGAAGGCTATTTGGAATTGCTTGTTATGTTTTCTTTTATTGTGCCCGGCCTGCTCGCCAAGGTTGGGGCCACTGTTTGAAAGACATGTAAGTCCATAAGGCCATCTTGTGTACTCTTGTAAGACATTCCTATATACGATATATACAACGTGGAGTTGTGTTATTTGTTGGACATTCAAGGGAGGAGTTCAAGGTGTAGTATAGACTTCCGATAGAATGCTTTGTGATAGGTGCGATGCGCTACTCTGATATCATCCCGTACCTTCACCGCCTGTTTTGTGATATATACTGTGGGGCCCCGGTTGGACCTTCTAGAATATACCATATGAACGGATGGGGTTGTTATATTTTTGGTATCGGTTGTCTTGGTCTTTCTCTCCCGACGTCGTGGTCGACTTCTTTTGTGGGGTGGCGAGCACGTGTTTGTGCAAACCACATTTTTACGATTGAACTCCTGAATGTCCATGATAGGAATGCAAAATTTGTGTGTTTGAGGAACCTGCATGTTCCTATTTTGTGTTGTTTGCTTGGGTAAGACCGCTAATGTGTGTGTCTTGTCCACCTTTAGGTGACACGGAGTGGAGCTGGGCCGTCTGAGCCCTAGCGTTCTGATTAAAGTACGACACCAGCCGCGGTGCCTACACCTCCACCGTCTGCGGAACATGTGTGTTTAGTTGCGGAGGATTTATTTACCATGATCCAAGGCCAGCCTCTTAGGCAGGAACAAGCGGCTGTGAGGCCAGAATAGGTGGCGGCAAGGCCTGAACCTGTAGTGGATGTGGCTCCTCGAGCTGCTGAGAAGCAGCTAACACGGTTTATGAGTTTCCATCCGCCTACATTCTCGGTCGCGGGAACTCTGACGCAGGCTGAGGATTGGCTCTCGCACGTCAACAGAGTTATGCCGGCAATTGGAACGACGGAGCATCAGAAAGTCACCCTAGCTACCTTCTTGCTTGATGGAGAAGCTAGATTGTGGTGGGATGAGATGGAGTTGCATCACTTGGTGGGTCGTCCGTTTACCAAAGTATAGATGGAAGAATTCTCCCGACTCTTCCTAGCAAAGCACCTTCCTGCGGCTCAACGGATAGCCATGGAAAATGAATTCAAAAGGTTGACCCAAGGTGATGGAAGTGTTGATGCGTACCTGCATGAGTTTACTCGCTTGGGGCGCTATGCGTGTTCTATTTTTGCTGATGAGCAGAGGAAGACCAATCGGTTCTATGAAGGACTGAGGGACGAGCTGAGGTTCCTGGTTTCTAGTTCTGTGAACCAAGGCTTCCAGGCGTTGGTGGAAACTACGAGCGCGCTGGAAAAGGATATGAAAAGGGTGCAGGGGAAGAGAGCTTTGGCTGTGATGTAACCGGAGTGGAAGGCGCCCCTATCTGGGAAACCATTTTATAAGAAGAGATGGGTCAAGAAGTCTAAGACAAGTGGACAAGCTCCTTCATCAGTTGCAACTGGAGCAACGTCGGGGGCTACCTCAAAGCCGGATACTCGTATCTGCTATAATTGTGGCCGGATGGGGCATATTGCGCGAGATTGTCGGATGCCGCCAAAGAGTGAAAAGAAGGCGGGAGCATCTTATGCGGAAAAAGGAAAGGCGGTGGTGGATTCCTCTGCCTCGCAGGCGCAACCCCGGGTCTACAATATTGGCCTGCAGGAGGCCATCAAGCAGAGTGACATGGTCACAGGTATGAGTTTAGTTTTGCATATGCTATTGCTTGTATGCTTTGCTTAGTACATCTATGTTTGCCGTTTGTATGTGTGATATGATTGTCACAGGCTTTGTAATGATTCGGGACACGCTGGCGCGAGCAATGTTTGATACGGGTGCGTCACATTCCTTTCTGTCTAGCGAGTTTATAGCGCAGCTTGGGATACCTAGTCGTGCAAAGATAGATAGCGTCAGAGTTGTGTTGCCGAATGGTTGTTGGATGCTTGCGGATCAAGCTTGCGATGTTGCAGTTCAAATTGGAAGTCGGCATTTCAGTTTAACCGCATCTGTTTTGCCAATATCTGAATTCGACGTGATTTTTGGGATGGATTGGCTTGCGGAGCAACATGCCTTGATTGATTGGCAGTCCAAAGAGATCTCGTTGGGCCAGAATACCGAACAGGAGACAACGTTCGCGGGTATGCGAGGAGTAGGCGGGACGTTGATGTCTGCACTCCAGGTAGTCAAGGCTGTTCGGAAGGGTGCGGAGTGTTACATCGCACTGATTTAGGATGTTGAGCCAAAGGCTAGTGTGTGCGAGGTTCCGATTGTGGCGGAATTTACAGATGCGTTTCCCACGGATCTCCCTGGGCTACCACCCCAGCGGGAGATTGACTTCACGATCGAGTTGGTGCCAGGTGCGAAACCTGTGGCCCGCTCGCCATATCGCATCGCGCCAAAAGAGATGGTGGAGTTGAAGGTCCAATTGCAAGAATTGCTGGAGCAAGGTTATATACGCCCAAGTATGTCACCTTGGAGCGCGCCTGTGCTTTTTGTAAAGAAGAAAGATGGTGGGTTGCGGTTGTGTATTGATTACCGTGAACTGAATAAGCTGACCGAGAAGAATAAGTATCCGATACCCCGGATTGATGAGTTGTTCGATCAGCTGGTGGGCTCGACCGTCTATTCGAAGTTGGACCTGAATTCTGGTTATTACCAGTTGAGAATTCGGGAAGGTGATATTCCAAAAACCGCATTTGGAACGCGTTATGGGCACTATGAGTTCACAGTTATGCCATTTGGACTGTACAATGCTACCTCGGTGTTTATGGATATGATGCACCGTATTTTTTGAGAGTACCTGGATCTATTTGTGATAGTGTTCATTGATGACATCCTGGTGTACTCGAAGTCGAAAGTTGAGCATGAGACTCACTTGCGGTTGGTTTTGAATACGTTGAGGCAAAATCAGCTCTATGCCAGTTCTCGAAGTGCGCGTTTTGGCTATAGTAGGTGGCTATTCTGGGCCATGTGGTGAGTGGAGCGGGCATTGCAGTGGATGTAGTGAAGATAAGGGCCATATATGAGTGGCCAATGTTGTCTTCTGTGGCCGAGGTCAGGAGTTTCCTTGGACTTGCGGGCTACTATCGAAGATTTGTTGAAAACATCTCGCGGATTGCTTTGCCGCAAACCACGTTGACGAGAAAAGATCAGAAGTTCGTTTGGACGCCAGAGTCCGCACGAGCTTTTGAAGAGCTGAAGGTTCGGTTGACCACTGCACCGGTGTTGTCTTCGCCAAGTGGGACCGATGGATTTGTGATCTATAGTGATGCATCAGGGAGCGGCTTAGGCTGCATTCTTCTGCAAAATGGAAAAGTAATTGCTTATGGATCACACCAGTTGAAGGTGCACGAGCGAAATTATCCCGTCCATGACTTGGAATTAGCGGCGGTGATTTTTGCACTCAAGTTGTGGCGACACTACCTTTATGGAGTGAAGGTGAAGATCTATACAGATCATAAGAGCCTAAAGTACCTATTGGAGTAGAAAGATTTGAATATGCGACAACGAAGGTGGTTGGAGTTCCTTGGGGACTACACGTTTGAGATTCACTATACACCCGGAAAGGGGAATGTTGTCGCGGATGCCTTGAGTCGGAGGGTTCCGTCTAGAGCAAATTGGTTACAAAGGCATGATGAACGTCTTATCCGGGAGCTGGAGGCGTTGGAGATTTATTGTGTTGACAAGAATTCCACTGCCACTGAATGTTTGAACTGGACCGAGGTGCAATGTGACCTTGCGGACCGAGTTTGACAGACAACGGAGTTGGATGAAGATCTCTTACGCTATGTTCATGAGGGGCCAGAAGGCAAATTCACCTGGAGTGACGGTCTTTTGCGAAAAGAGGGCCGTTTGTGCGTCCCAAATGTGGGGAAATTGAGGGAAGAACTGATGTATGAAGCGCATTATACAAAGTATTCCATTCACCCCGGGAGCACGAAGATGTTCAATGATATGAGGAAGCTATTCTGGTGGCCAGGGCTCAAGAAAGATGTTGCCCTTTATGTATCCAAATGCTAAACATGTGCAATGGTGAAGGCGGAATACCAAAAGCCGGGCGGTTATTTGAAGTCGCTGCCGACCCCAGAGTGGAAATTTGATGATATTTCCATGGATTTTGTGCACGGGTTGCCGAGATCGCAGCGAGGAAATGATTCCATTTGGGTGATTGTTGACCGGCTAACTAAAGTGGCACATTTTCTCCCGAACAGGCGGGATGATTCAGTCGAAAGTTTGGCAAAGTTGTATGTTGACCAGATTGTGCGGCTTCACGGTGTTCCTCGGAGCATCGTAAGTGATCGAGATGGGCGATTCACGTCAAATGATTGGAGGCTAGTTCACCGACTGTTGGGCACGAAGTTGACTTTCAGTACAGCCTTTCATCCCCAAACGGATGGCCAAACTGAACGTACCAACAGAACAATGGAGGACATGCTCCGAATGTGCACCCTCGACTTCGGAAAAGATGGGAAGATCATCTCTATATGGTAGAGTTTGCATATAATAACAGCTACCAGGCGAGCATTAGGATGGCACCAAATGAAGCTCTATATGCCAGGAAGTGTCGTACTCCTTTGGCTTGGGTAGAAGCGGGCGAAGCTCGAGTTTTTAAACCAAATGAGGTTGAGGAAGCAAACTCAACCATACGAACGATTCGAGAGAAGCTACTGATTGCTCAAGATCGACAAGCTAAGTACTACAACGCCAAGCACCGGAACGTGGAGTTCGCGGTTGGCGATTGGATCTACTTGAAGATCAAGCCATTCAAAGGTGTCTCCAGGATTCGACGCTTGAAAAAGTTGAGTCCAAGATATTTGGGTCCTTTTGAAGTGGTTGAGCGAGTTGGCGAAGCAGCTTATCGGCTAGCTCTATCGGTAGACTTGGGTGGATTACATGATGTATTTCACATCTCGGTGCTTCGGAAGGCCGTTAAAGATCCAGCTCAAGTGATCGCGGATGATCGTGTGCCGGTGGAGTATGGGCTAACAACGAGAGTTAGACCCATTCAGATCGAGGATCGAGCCGAGAAACAGTTGCGGAACAAGACAGTCGGCACGGTGAAAGTTCGGTGGGACAACTGCGGTCGTGAAGAACTTACATGGGAGCGAGAGGAAACCATGCGAGAAGAGTTCCCCGAGCTGTTTCTGTAATCCGTGGAGAGAATTGTGTTGTAACATACAAATTGTTAATGTTATAACTTTTTGGTTGCTGCTTGCTTGTTGCCTTCCTGTGTCTGAATTTCGAGGACGAAATTTCTTGTAGGAGGGGAGGATTGTAACAGCCCAATTTCTTAGCAGGCCAATTTTTGGGTGACACGGCCTGGGACACGGGCGTGTCCCAGGGCATGTCCTGCGTGTGTCGAGTGTCGAGAGGATCAGTCGACGTTTTTCGCTCGATGATATGTCGAGAGAAGGCACACGGTCAAGGACACGGGCGTGTCCAAGGCCGTGTCGTGTGCATGACGAATTTTGCTCGACGATCGTCGAGTGTCGAGATGTGGTCGTCGAGTGTCGAGAAGTGGGTGAACATGGCCTGTGACACGGGCGTGTCACAGGGCGTGTGCCTTTGGTTCGACGAACTCAGCCCGACGAATTTTGCGCCAGGGCATGTCTTAGTGTCGTGTATGGGCACACGGCCTGGGACACGGGCGTGTCACAGGCCGTGCGAGTCTCGGGTGATTTTGGGATTATTTTTGCCGATGCACGCGGCCACCGACACGGGCGTGTCTGAAGGCGTGTTGGGTGACACAGCCCATGACACGGGCGTGTCTAAAGGCGTGTTGGGTGACACAGCCCCTGACACGGGCGTGTCCCATGGGCAAGTCACTGGTTTCGATAAGTCGGTTGAGCACCGCTTGAGGCACACGGCCTGGGACACGGGCATGTCACATGCCATATCAGACAAAAATAAGCTTTTCTGGTAAAATTGTGGCCGTCCATTCCTTCAGCCTGGATCCAAGGGCTGAGCTTCTTTCCAGGTTTCCTAAAGGCCAAAAACTGAGAACATAATCTCATTTATCATATTTGGCTTCTCTTTCTTCATTACTAGTGAGAGAAAGGGAGAGGAAGAAGGAGGAGGAGGAAAGGGGGCTGATCACCGGTGGTGCTGCGATTTACCGACAAGAGATCCGAAGCCGGCGTTGCGGAGGAAAAGCTCTTGTGATTCGTTCAAGCTAGCTTGGATCTTATGAAACCAAAGAGGGATTCAAGGGTAACGACTTTTCTTCCTATCCATGTGAAGGCTTCCTTTTGGCATATGTTTGTGATTCCCCCACCAAGAGCTGGCTGATTTTGGGAGTCTTTTGGGTGATTTATGAAATCCCCTTTGTTGGCATATAGATCCGAAATTGGAGTACGGAATAGGCATGTTGTGTGAAGCCCATCTGGATAGGTTGGTCTGGATTGGTGATGTTGCATACGAAACGGAGAAGACTCCGTGATAAACGTGTAGTTTAAGGAGTCAACAGGTTATGCCTGTGAAGAGAAGTAGCAGGAAGTACTGGAGTGGTAGTCCAGGAAAATATCCGTGTTATGCTTTTGGCACCAGAAGTACTGGTGTGACCAGGAAAGGCCCTTTGTGATGCTTGATGTTGTAGGGTGTCCAACTATGAAGAGAGTAACAGGAAGTACTGGCATGCCTAGGAAAGACCCCTAACATTTGTGCTAGTGCGGTGTCCACCTGTGAAGTGAGTAACAGGAAGTACTGGTATGCCTAGGAAAGACCCGCTATGTTGTGAATGGGTGTAGAGAAATACCCAGGCTGTGTGCCAAGAACAGGATTTGTGAGACTGACCCGCGCCTTTATATAGCAATGAGTACGCTGTACTCGGAGAAGGCAAGGCGATTTGAGCAACGGGGGGTGGAGAATCCGACCTGCGCTATGTCCGTCCGATGTGAGACAAAAAGGTGCGGTCTGTTGGAGCGCATAGCAAGAGTCTTAGGCCTGCGCGCCATGATACAATGGGGGGCTACGGACCATCCCGGTGTCGTAATACTAGAACTCCGGCTGCATGCCATGGAGTAAATGCTCAAGAGAATTACCGTTGGGTTGTGACCCTGATACGGTGGTGGGCAAGTGCTTTGCCAGAACACCAAGAATGTGCCCTGAGTGCACGGACCGTTGGGCTGGGTGGCGAATGGTTGTGATGGCATGTGTGGGTGAAAGCACATTATATGAGATATATTGCCATGCTTGTGATCTGATATGCCTGCAGGGAAGATTACCGCTGCCCCGAGATAAGGGGTAGGGTCGTTATAATTGGGCCAGCTGAATGTTGACCGTTGCTTCTGTTTGCCACAGTTGGGTGTATTGTCCTTGTACAGGTGCTGGAGAGCCAAGCGGGACGCATAAAGGTTGATGTTCCTGCTGCTGCTGCTAGGATCGAAGGCTATTTGGAATTTCTTGTTATGTTTTCTTTTATTGTGGCCGGCCTGCGCGCCTATGTTGGGGCCACTGTTTGAAAGCCTTGTAAGGCCATAAGGCCATCTTGTGTACTCTTGTAAGACATTCCTATGTACGATATATACAACGTGGAGTTGTGTTATTTGTTGGACATTGAAGGGAGGAGTTCAAGGTGTAGTATAGACTTCCGCTAGAATGCTTTGTGATAGGTGCGATGCGCTACTCTAATATCATCCCGTATCTTCACCGCCTATTTTGTGATATATACTGTGGGGCCCTGGCCGGACCTTCTAGAATATACTATATTAACGGATGGGGTTGTTACACTGAGGTAGGGCTGTTGCCTGTGTTGTAGGAGTGGGGTATCACTCTGAGTTGTAGGCCTATGGAAGAGGCTGAGGTAGCGCTTGTGCCTGAGTTGTAGGAGTGTGGATTCACTCTCAGTTATAGGAACCATTCTTGTTTCTGAGCTATAAGATCTGCGGATCTGAGAACAAGGAAGGAAGTTAGGCTGAATCTAGTACACTGCTAGATAGGCGAAGGGGGAATGTGGATGTACCCATCATTTGGGGAACCACTATAAAACTGGTGTGCAATCTGTGAATGCTGTGTATGTGAATGTTGTGTTATAATTTCTGCTGAATACATTGCTGAACTAAATAGTATTATCTGCTTAAGTTAGAAAAATAATTGAACCTATTCACCCCCCCCCCCCTTCTAGGTGTTTAGTGCATCTTGAAACCAATTCTTTCACCTTGGTTGCTTCTTATTTCTATTGTACTTGTGGACTTATATACTAGCATGAAATATTGACTTCTGTTTTATATTCTTTATGTTGGGTTGGCATAGATGATATGTTTAGCCGGCGGGATAGGCATTTTGTAGTACAGGTTAGCCCGTGTGCTAATTCTACCGAAAGGTGGTTGTTCTGGGCATAAGACTCCGCCCGTGTTGTGTCTTGTGTTCTAGGAGGGGGGGGTCTTATGTTAGATCTGATATTTTTCAACCACCAATTGGATATTTTTCAGACTGTTATGTATTTCTTGAACAACCTGGCTCGGATACCACTTGAGAGTTAATCCTACAGGTAATTAATCACCTAGAGGGGGTGATTATATGTCTTTTGAAATTCTTTATCATTTAGATTGGATGTTTAGTTAATACTAAAAAGATTAACAACATAATAATTCAGCACAATCAAACTACAGAACACAGTACTAGCAATCACAACACACAGAAAATTTATAGTGCTTCCCCTATCTAGGGTACATCCACTTCCCCCTTTCTTCCTCACTAGCAATGTGCTAGATAAGGTTATATTTCCTATTCTTCAACTCAGAACTAAAGATCTTATAGGCTCAGTTTCTATTAAGAAACCTACAGTCAGACCAACAGGACCTACCTCAGAGATTCTCTAAATCTCCAGCCTCAGGTCCCTCAACAACCCTACCTCATCCTTTATAAATTAGGCTTACAACTCAGTGATCCCACTCAAGTCACCTATCTCAGCCTTTATAAATTAGGCTTACAACTCAGAGATAAACTCTCCTACCCACTCAAATCTCAAGGAGATCTTACAAAATTAAGAGGTAAAAATATTCAGAAAAAGGATTTGTAATCTTACTTACCTGAATGAATTCAGATTCTTCAATTCAGCTGCAAAAATTCAAATCTTAATGAATAATCTGGCTGAAGAGATACTTCTCTGGATCTCCAATCCTCTTGATGATCGGCTTGAGTTCCTTGAAGAAATTGTAGATCAGATCTAGCTTAATCTTCTGATCAACTTGATGAAAGGATCTGGAGATTTTCTTGAAGGCCTTCGTCTTCTTTCTCCTTCTCGGGATTGTTGCCCTCCTCTGACTTAGAAAAATCAGAATGAGAGAATAGAATGATTTGTCTGCTTTATTATTTCTATGTAGACAATCCCTCTATTTATAGCCTTCATGGAGTAATGGTTTCTGATTGATGACATCAGCATGTGACATCATACTTCAAATTCTCTCTTAAACTATTTTTGTTGAGTTATCACTTTACTATAGCTGCTGTGACAGTTCTAACTTCTCTTGACACTTCTGTGTTGACTCTGTATATCTTCATAAACATAAGTTTCGAGATGTCCAATGTATCCCGACACTTGTTCTGAGAAGGTGTCGAGACATCTTAACAGTCTCAACACAATTTTACTTAGAAGAATTATTATCTAAACTTGAAAGTGTCGAGACAGTTGACTTGTCTCGACACAATTTTACTTAGAATAATTTTCATCTAAACTTGAAAGTGTCGAGGCAGTTGACTTGTCTCGACACAACTATCATCTGTATCGACATCTTTAAATCTGCACTGTGTCGAGACACTTGAATTGTCTCGACACAACTGTCTGTCCGGTGTTCACACTTCTATGCATGCTTTATTTCTTCACTATGGCGAGACAGTTGAGTTGTCTCAACACTTCAATCTTCCCGTGTCGACACTTTTATACTTGCATTAATTCTTTATTGTGTCGAGACAATTGAAATGTCTCGACACTATTTTACCTCGTATAAATTTCATTTTGTCAGTGTCGACACTTGTATAAGTCTAAACTTTAGTCTTCTTTGTGTCGAGACAGTTGACTTTTCTCGACACAGCTGACTTGGATCTTCTATGTTTTGAGTTAGCTGACTTATCTCTACACAGCTGACTTAGCCTTCAAAGTGATGAGTTAGCTGACTTGTCTCGACACTGCCCTTGCAAAGGTGTTGACATAGTTGAAGTGTGTCGACACTTTTGTACTTAGCCATTTTTCTGCACTTCAAGTTGCTAGATGTAGACTGTGCTAACTTCACTCAGTACTTTGCTGACTTTACTCAATGCTTTTATACTTAGACATTTTTCTTAACTTTCTATTCAGCTTCTTGAGTCCACCTGTCCATTCAATTTGAAATTGGCAACCTGCATACATAAACTGAAATATACATCAAATACGTATTTGTGTATATCATCGAGTTGAAAGGAATTCTTCAAATCAAGTACATTATTTCCAATGTATCCAACAAATGGTTATAAAAGAACTTCCAAAAATAACTTGCAAAAGTTACTATGCATGGCCGCCGCAACCCAAGCCTGAAAAAAAATGTCAGAAAAATGACCTAAGGCATATTCATCGAGTTTCGTCGAGTATCACTAGTATACTCACCGAATAGTCATTGATATATGACGAATTTGACTTAGACAAACTCAGCTCAAGCTGGCTAGCCACTCAATGCCAAGGCTAGAGTCATACTCGACGAATTCGCTGAGTATCAGCTAGTATTCTCGAACAATTAATCACGTAAAGGATAATAGACTGACCGCTCTTGATGTCGTTGACTCAACGCTCTCGACGTCATCCATGCACTCAACGCACTTGACGTCATCGAAGCAGTCGAAGAACTCAACGCTAAGATATATGATGAATTTTCCTTAAGAAAAATTGGAGAAGTACCGTCAAGATGATTCGACAAATTCAGCATGTATCGATAAGTTTATTCGATCAATTCAGCGAGTATCGTTAGATACATTCGACGAATTCGAAGAGTATACTTGATGATACTCGACTAATTTTACTTAACTATCTTTCTAAATATTTCCAGAATTTCACCACAAGTATATAAGATGAATTCGACGAGTGATAATAAGTATATATGACAAATTTGAGGAATATTAATGATACTCGACGAATTCGACAAATATCCCTTATGATACTCGATGAATTTTAATTGTGTAAAATTCTGTTCTTTTGGATTTTTAGATCTTCTTCTTCCTTGAGCCATCTCTCGTACTTGGAATAGAAGTACACTCCAATAGAGAGATTACACGTGAGTCAACACAATGGCCTATACAATGAACAATTAAATTGTATAGTCCCGTGTTTACTGACCCACTGAACCTAACAATGGTGTGTACTTAGCACTAGAAACCTGCAAGTACATAACTAAAAATACGCTATCAAATAAAGTCACAATTCATTTTAGCTTAACTGAACCCTTCTTCAAATCAGGGTTATTGTGGATACAATACCCAACACTATCTGGGAGGAGCAGCTCATCTATCTAGTCCCTAACCTCTGGGGACCACGACCTATCCTTGGCATTGTTGGGCAACCATCCTCTGGTCTAACTCTAATGTCGCGGCGTGAGTCGCTATGGTGTGGAAGGTGGATTGAGAGATCATGATCAGGGCCTACCTCAGGTCATCTCGCAAGTCATGGGAGAAACAAACAACCCTATCTTTGTCAGTGGATGCTAGGTTTCCAAAAAAGTGTGCTAGGTGGATGAACTCTCTCTTATATTCTGGCACCATCCGGTCAACCTAACGGATATGCAGGAACCTCTATTATAGTGCAACTTGGTCGGTTTCTTAGATGAAGTGCTCTAGGAAATCCTCTGAGAACCCCCCCCCCCCCCCCCCACACAGACACACAGGATAGTGCTCATCGGTCATTCTCTGAATATTTAGCGGTTGGCCACTCTGCACCAGTCTCTAACATATCCCTATAACAAGGTCACCACTACGGACACTACAGCTACTGCTGGGCACATCATTCCCACTAATAGCTCCTCTACGCGCTCAACCCACTCTTTTGCCTTTTGACAGTCTTCGTGCCTCTGAAGATGGGAGGCCTCAGCCCCCAAAAATTCATTAATAGGTCAGTGTGTACTAACAACTAATGTGGTGGTTGTGCCAAGGCTGTCCAGAATGTTACCAGGATAGCTGTCAATGTTTGCCCCAAGTTGGTGTCGGTAAATGGTATAGCTGCAGAGGTAACTAAGTCTGGAGGTGGTGTGGCCGGGACATATCCTCTGGAGGAGGAACTCCCATTAGTAGATTCCAGTATCTGGAGAAGTAACATGAAATAAGTGTCAGTATTTTGCAAAAGTATGAGAAATTTACAAGAACTGACAAAGTGGAAACAAAGATGCATGAGTGTGTTATCGTGTAGTCTAGAATCCCTAAGCTGCTAACCAGGGTCCACCAGGCTTCCACTGTATTATTTGTCCTGAACCAAAGTATAAAGCGTGGGACACAGGGATCCTGAGACTGCTCCATAAGGACGGAATGTGATCGCTCTGATCCAGTTGTAAACCCCCCCCCCCCACAACATTTGTCCGGGTTGGGCCGGAGGGGATCTTACTTTCCCTTGACGTCCACCCAGTGCTCTTAAAGGGGTAACGACCCACACTACTAAGCACTGGTTGGCCGCCTTGCTCGACTTGAATCACAACATTAACTTCTCATCACAGAGTTTTGCGAAATGATTAACAGGATATATATATATATATATACATAATAATATTTATTTAAAGAGGGACGCAAAAGGTAGCAGCCGCTATTTATACATAAATACCGTAGGCTATAAAACTACTACTACTACAACTCTTCACTCTCGCAATCCTGCTCACTAGTACTCACATCTCGAAACTCTGGAGACAATGGGAGTGCCTCTTCTAGGGTAATCCTATCAACTGGCGTATTATCCTACAGTAGCTGGACTCTACAGTGCTTCATCTCCTGTGAATGGTTATTAAAAAAACTGTTAGTCAGAGAGCAAGTTGGAAACAAATCTCCTCCACAGATCTATATCCTGGGGACGAGATCACGCAACCCACAAAAGTAAATAGCTGAAGCAAGTGAGAGTTAGTAAAGTATTTCATATGTAAACTAGGAGAAACCATTAAAAGAGGTGCATCATGGTATAATTAGAATAGCTGCAACAATACACATCAGATATAATTTAAGCTCCCTAGTATAGTAGTACAGCATGTACTCACTACCCATATTTAGTCCATATGCATTCATAGCCATGCTTACATCGCAGGCATTTATAGCCTCGCACAATACAATATGTCGACATAGAATGGACTACTTCTTTTCAAGCAGGGTAGCCAGGCCTGCGGGCCTCACCGATGTGTCCGTCGGCGACAGTGGCCAATCCTGCCATTCCTGGGTGTGGTCGTACTGCACAGCCCAGGCCCCATCATACAACCTCATGTACTGTTGTACGTGAGCTACATCCGACGATTCAACATTTTGGTGACCAGCGGAGGAAACCCAACGGGGAAAAAACATAATGGTCTGTCACCTGTTGTACTCATCTCTCTATCATCTTGAGTCGTCGAACTTCCCGCACTAGTACGAATAGTCTGCGGAAGTGACTAACCCGCCATAATTCATCGCAAGCAATTTACAAGTAATCAATTTAATCAATTTTGCTAGCACGCACCGGGTCTATGGCGTTCTGCCCTACTATGCTTTAAATAATTTGGGCAAGCGACATTCAACTCAACTTTCGACAAGGAGCATGTGAGCACTTTAGTTTTGGGCTAATCTTGGAGGAATATCTCAACTCCTATTATTCCTAACTATGACTGAACCTAACAGAAGACTGCTCGTCAGAGGATCCGTGCTTAAAATGGTAAATTGCAAGACTAAAAGTGCGGTAATAAAAGCTGCAGAGAATATAATCAACAAAATTGAAATGCGGTAATGAAATAGGAGCAGTACGAAACTGGAGTAGTAATGTACTAAAAGAACTGAAAGTAAGTATTGAAAAAAACTTGACCAGTATGAGACTGGAATAGTACTTAAATAAAAGGACTGAACTGAAAGTAAATATATAGGACCAGTACGAGACTGGAATTGTACATAAATAAAAGGACCTAACTGAAAGTAAATAAGTAGGACAAGTACGATACTGGAGTACTTGAAAAGAAATAACTAAACTTAAATAAATAGAGGAATCAGACCAGTGCAAGACTGCAATAAATCATAAAAAAATGGTTATTAGTCTAATCACTCCATTCAGGAGGCTTCAGTACCATCTTCGTTCTTAAGAGGCATGTTTAGTTCCATCTCCTTTCTCATGAGGTAAGTTCAGTTCCATCTTTGTTCTGACCAAGCAAGTTCAGTTCCATTTCAACTTTTTAGAGGCTTCTTTGGGTTTCACTTATTATTGAGATCCAATATTAATTCAGTTGAGCCCTTTTAATTATGGATTAATCAGATCAGGGGGAACATATTAGGAGTTACATCTTTATTATTCGTCGATAATTATTAGAAGCTCAATTGCTTATACTCTCATCTTTCGAGTCCTGCCCAAACTACTTGAGGGTCTTTTTTAAGAAAAATAAGGTGCTCGACAGTTTCACGAAACCTTGGAACACTAAAATCTTGGACACTTGCCTCAATCACTCTCGTCTATAAAATAGTTGAACTTATTATTTAATTTAAAAAGGTGGTTAGCGCGCTCTAATTATTACTTTCGAAGAAATTGAGTGCATCATTTTTCGAGCGCGACCCTAGACTCCAATAAATTAGAAAAACTTTAATTTTATCCTCAGGTCCCCAAATTTTAATACAACCCTTAGGGGGCTTAAAATGAGCCTAGTACTTTTTCCAAAATTTTCTCAGCAATTTCAGGCTGTAATTTTGGCCAAATAATTTTTATTTGGACTTTTAAAATACCAAATCAATTCCAAAAATTCACAACATTTTTGTGGAGGAAGCTCACATCCAGGGGAATAATTTTCATATTCAACACTTTTCCCTAGGAGCCTACATTTTTTTCAAAAAGCTCTACAAAATTCTGTTATAATTTTGGTCTGTATATAGCCAGATCATGCCCAATACTACGGCCAGGAATGCACCGGATGGGTGAAATAGCCAACTTTCCCCCACAGCATATCAGCCACAGATCCGATGTGGTGGCGTTGATGTTGAGGCGGGGGTGGGAATCTAGGAAATCACCGTCATCTAATCTTATCACCGAGATCGGACTGCGGCTATTTATTCCCATCGATATAGGAGACGATGGCTTCTACCACCACCGGCCAGCCATTGTTAGATGCTGGTGCCACCCTCGATCAACTCTCAGGGGACCAGCAACCTCTTCGGCGGTGGTCAGATGGCCTGCCGCCGCCGGCCACCATAGTAATTTATAAAACCGAGAGCAGGCTAGCAGGTTACTCTGCTCTTAATGATTCCGCACCACCCCGCCTCTCTAGTGGCTGTCTGGCCATGATACTACCCTCGACCGATTCATCATGGGTTAAGCTCTTCTCATGTTGTGGTGTAACGGCATGGCGCCACCGGCCGCCGCCGTAGAAAATACATAATTTTTACGGGTGCCGCCGGAGCGGCGATTCCATCGACACCTCGGCCTTCTACCAACGGAGAAGGTTACCCCGGTGGTGTAGTACTTCCCCAGCACAACCACCAATGTTGGGCAAGGCTCACCACCTACGACCACCACCTGACCTGGAGCTTGACTTGATTGGTGTCGGCAGCGCTCCAGCTGGCGGAAGGCATATGCAGGATGTTTAGAAGATGAGGAAGGGAGCGGGAAGAAGTTTCCACCTTGGCTGGGGGGAGCTTGGGAAGGCCATGGCCGAGCCTCCCTGAGAGGTGGTGGCGGAGCTCGGGTGGTGAGAATTTTTCCGACGATCTAGATCTCCTGGGAGGGTTCTCTGGGCACAGTTAAGCTCGTGGGGAGGAGAGCAGGGGGAAGGGCCTTTTATAGGCTTGGTGAGGGTGGCCACCCCTCCTCTCCCTGATGTGGAATTTTCCCGAGAGAGGAGGAGGAGCTCCTCTCCTACCCTCCACAAACCTTGGCCAGGTGTCATCATTCGGGAGGGGGGGGGGGGGGGGGGGGGGGGTAGTTCACCAGATGGCAGCCATCAGGGGGGAATTTGGTGGGCTTGGGCCTTAAGTTTTAAGAAGGGAAGAGGGGATTGGGTGGGCTTTTTTCTAAGGGCCCACCACCAATGTTATTGATGCATATGGTGGCCTAAGAAGTGAGAAAGACCGACCTCTAGTTAGAAATGAAGAGGAGGTGCCCGCCTCTTTTAAGAGGATTTTACAAAAATGGAATTTTTAGGGGGATTGATAAAGTCAACCCTAGGTTGGACCCCCTATATTGGTCAAAGTCATGGTGGGTCCAAGTCATCAGGATCGGGTCAAGGTTGCGGTATCATGTCAGAATTGATGTGTACACGATTTTCGATGCACAATTGTTCTTGATTTGACCACGGGTTGACCACCCATCATTGAATTTGACTCGGATGAACTCGGTTGACTTCGTATTGACCATACGAGTCCAATTCCACTGACCGAGGTCGAATCAGAGTTTGTTTACTAATTATCCAAAATTTGTGCGTCGCAGCACCCTAAAATGTCAAAATACTCATATTCTTCGTTAGACTTGGAATTGTGACTCAACGAGTTCTAATGTGTTTGTATCGACTATACGAAGTCATAGGAACTCACAGGACTCAAATCGAAATTTCATTATCCAAAATTCTCACTTTAACGACGTTTTACAAGGAACAGTCATATCCATCCTATGACCTTGGAATTCAACGGGCGAGTTCCAATCGTTTGTCTCGGCTATACGAAGTCAAAGGAACTGACATGACTCAAATCGAAGATTTCTTGCTCTATATCCTCGTCTAGGGATACATCCTACCTGGGTATGGGCTACAACTAGAGGTTTGTGTTTGGTATTGTATCCACAATAACCCGGATATGAAGAAGGGTCCAGTTAAGCTAAGATGAATTGTAACTGTATTTGATATTGCATTTCAGTTATGTACTTGCATGTTTTCATTGCTAAGTACACACCAATGTCAGGTTATAGTGAATCAGTAAACATAGTACTATACAATATAATCTCTCATTGTGTAGGCCAATGTGTTGATTCACATGTAATCTCTCTATTGGGATGTACTTCTATCCCAAGTACAAGAGAAGGCTAAAGGATGGTCAAGTCTTAGATTCAGAATGACAGGAATTTCTCCTAAGTAAAATTCGTCGAGTAAGGTTTGGAATACTCATCAAATTCGTCGAGTATCAGCTTGATACTCGTCGAATTCGTTGTGTATACCTACTCATACTCGTCGAATTCGTCGTGTATACCTACTCATACACGTCAAATCCATCTTTTATACTTAGGGTAAATTCGCTAAAGAATTGAAAAAATAAGTTAAGTAAAATTCGCTAAGTATCATCATGCAAACTCGTCGATTCTTCGAATGTATCTAATTATACTCGCTGAATTTGTCGAATATGCAAAGTGATACATGTCGAATTCGTCGAGTCCATTCGACGCTACTTCTCTGGAGTTTTCTAAGTCTCATTCCTCGAATATGGATTGTCATGGTGTTGAGGGCGTTGAGTCATTCAGTTGATACTCGACGAATTCATCGAGTATACCCGCTGATACTCGACGAATTCATTGAGTATGATTCTTTGCTTTAGTTGAGTATATTGTCGGCCTGAGCTGATTTGTCCAAGTCTTATTCGTCATATATCAAGGTACATTCGGCGAGTATACTAGTGATACTCGATGATGCTCGACAAATTTGGCTTAGCGCATTTTTCCAAAAATTTCAAATCGCTGGTTTGGGTTTCGGTCAGCCATGCATAGTAAATTCTAAGTTTCATTTTTGGAAGTTTTCTTTTAAACATTGGAAGGGATATCTCTATAAATACCTGGGGGACATTTCCTTTCAACCTAATCATGCTATTGATCTCAATATCAAACCTAGCATATTTCCAAAATCGTGATATCACCCGTCCTACCGCTGAGGCACAGTAAAACTCACGATTCTACCGATCGGCCACCGAATATAGTGTACGATTTATCTTCTTCGACATACGTGATTGGATCGATACTCTCTCAGAAGATCTTTACTCCTCCAGATCTTGTTGATTGAAGGTTCATGATTCAAGGTTTTCAATATTTCATTTCTCCAAGTTCTCCAAGATTCAAGATCTACTTTTTCGAATAACGTTGGGGTGAAGACTTGTAATCGTTTGGGTTTTGCAATATTCATTTACTGTTGTAGGAGATTATTTCTCCGAGTTTGTAAATCCATTTGTGGATCGATTTATAGATCCATTTATGGATCGAGTTTGTAGATCTGGTTGTGGATCGAGTGGTAGGAGGGTCGTCTCCGAGTTGTAGGAGTTACGGCTCCAAGGTGTAAGACTGTGGAAATCTAAGATTGGTGAAGTAGCTAAATCTCGCCCTTCGGGGTAGATATGCGAGGTGGGAAAGTGGATGTACCCAACTCAGGGAACCACTATAACTCTCTGTGTTTGTGTGATTGTTTTTAAAGTAATTTTTATTCTGCAAAAAGACATAAACATCACCTATTCACCCACCCCAGGTGATTTAGGTAGATGCTAGATACTTTCAATTTGTAACAGAGAGACATTTTGTTCGATATAAGGTTAATGACTTGAACAAGATCCCTATTATAGCATCAAGAGATTACGTGTAGTCACCATGGACAGAAGCAAAGACATGTCTTCTATGAAGCTCCCAGTGTGCACAAAGGAAAACTTTCCCATGTGGAAAGAATGAGAAAGGTTCTTCATGGAGGCTGCTGATCCAAGAATATTCCAGATTGTGGAAGAAGGACCCCACATACCGACTCAACCATCAGCTTTGAATCCTACAATCATGATCCCCAAGAAGATGATGGACTTGACTAAGGATGAAATTGTCTTAGACTCACTTGATAAGAAGGCAAAGAACATCATCGCAAGTGAAGTGGATGACTTAATGCTTCAGAATCTATTCCACTGTAAATCTATCGAAGAAATGTGGGATTGCCTAATTGTGCTGATGGAAGGGATAAAAGAAGTCAGAGACGACCGTAGATCATTACTGAATTAGGAATACGAAGCATTCAAGCAAGGACCAAGTGATAGTATTGCTCACATCTTCGAGAAGTTCTTTAAGATAGTAAACGTCCTCAGGAACTATAGTCGTAATTTCACCATTGGCGAACTAAAAGACAAGTTTCTCAGATCCCTGACAAAGGAATGGGACACTAAAGTGGTTTCCATCAGGGACTTTGGAAAGTTGCCTGAGACTGACCTTTGGAACCTTTTTGGGAAATTTCTCTCCTACAAACTACAAATGACACCCCATAAGAATCAAAGCCTGGCACATCTGGCTCTGAGCTATTTGATGGAGAGTTTTCTCACACATCAAAGCAGTTCAAGATACTGCTCAGCAAGAGGAGACAGATGAAGAATCAGTCATCCTTAACTAACTTCAGGAAATTTCATTGCGATGGTGACCATTTGAGAAAAAGCTACAACCAAGAGGACAGGTATAAATCAAAAAAGAACAAACATTCTTCCTCTGACATTATGTGATATTATTGCAACAAGATAGTTCACATGATAGTTGAATTCCCATACAAGAAGAAGGAGGGCTCCAAGAAAGAGGAGAAAAGATTCTTCAAGGGCAAAATAAAAGAAGAAAAGAGCCTCATCTCCAAGAAGTCCAAGACTCTCAGTGACAGCGACTCAAGCGAGTCCAGCTCAGAGAATGAGGAGGCCTACTTCGGGCTGATGGCTCAATCAGACGAGGAAGCCAGTGACTCAGAGTATCGCGTGAAGGTAAACTCGCACACTATACTCTCAGAATTGGAAGCGTCCACTATTTGTCATGAAGGCTATTCTTCTGAAGAGGGAGAGTCTGAGTTAATGGTTCAGTATTAAAACCTTTTGAAGGTTTTTGAGAAATGCCAAAAGGTCGTCAAAAAGTAAGCAAAAGAGATTGCTTCTCTCAAGGAAGTGGAATCAAGCCCGAGGGAGGAAATTACAGAATTGACTCCTCTCAGAAGTGAAGTTCACTCTTTGTAAGAGGAACTGAAAACTTGTTGAGAGTTCCTCCAAGCTGAAGATTGTTCTCCCTCTCATTGATGAGTTCTCAGCCCTGAAGATGGGTAGTGGCCTTGGTCACATAGTTGGAAAAAGTAAGGCAGCCAAGAAATCTAGTGCCAAGGAAAAGGGGAAGGCTCCTCTAGGTCAACCCTCATTTAGGAAGGTAATCTTTCTAACAAACAATTTTGAGCTTGAGTCGTCCTACGATCATCTTGCTAGGCCTACTTATGTAGAACCAAAGAAGAGATACCAGGGATGGACCCGTCCCCGAGAATATGGTGCCAGTATTTTTAAACAACCTTACGAAGATATAAAACTCAAGAGTTATGGTCCTTATATTCCTGGACATAACCATAAGAGTGCATCAAAGGACAACAATTTTGTACCTAAGGTAAAGGAGATGGAGAAGCCCTGTGTATGTTGTAATCAGATGCTTCCACCTCTAAGTATATTACCCCTACTAGACCTCATGTTCAAAAGGTAAAGTAGGAGTACAAGAGAAGGTACAACAGGTTTAACTATTGGTGCTCCAACAAAATTGGTATTTTTGGCATAGATTGTTGGTATAACCCTGCTAACTTTGTAACTCCATGAGTTAAACATGCGAGACCGACCACTCGCAGAGTTAATGTTCCTAGTGGTTTTAGCTGAGCAGGAACCAAGGACCCAAATATGTTTGGGGTCCTAAGGTAAAGTGATTTGTCATTGCAGGTATGTCCAAAGGCCAAAAAAAATCCTATCTGGTATTTGAATAGTGGATGCTCTTTACACATGACCGGGACACGAAGCTTGTTGCTTGATTTTACCCCAGTCAAAGACGGACCAAAAGTCATCTTTGGTGTGTCAGACCGGGGAACAACAAAAGGATATGGTATGATCTCCAACGGAGTAGTCTCTTTCACAAACATGGCTTATATTGAAGGATTACACCATAATCTTATAAGACTCAGTCAGTTATGTGATAAAGGATACATCGTTGAGTTCTGCAAGGAGAAGTGTTTGATAAAATCATCTTCAAATTTGGAGACGGTCTTAACAAGCACTTGGAGTAGAAATATTTTCTTTTTAAATTTTCTTTGTTTAGAAAATTCTACACTAGTGTATTTTATTGCAAAAGATAGTCTGTCTCTTTGTGACCAATGACATAAGAGATTAGCACATATTAATATCAAAACTGTAAATATGTTATTTTATCAAAACTTAGTGCGAGATCCCCCAAGCATCAAGTGCCTTAAAGTGAGTCTGTGTCACTCATGCCAAATGGGTAAGCAGATAAGGGCTACATTCAAGAGTATTGCTGAAAAGGATTCTTCAAGAAGTCTATATTTACTTCATATGGACTTATTCGTCCCTTTGCATATTCACAGTTTAGGAGGTAAGGTCTACATGTTAGTAATTTTTGATGACTATGCGCATTTCACTTGGGTGTTCTTTCTGAAACACAAGTCAGACACCCTCAACACATTCACAAATTTTGTCCGGTAAATTCAGAACAAATTAAACTGCTCGGTAGTCAAAATCAGAAGTGACCATGGAACAAAATTTGAGTCTAGTGCCATGATAGAATTTTATGGAAGTCAAGGTATTTTTCATGAGTTTTCCTCCCCGTGTACTCCTTAGCAAAATGGAGTTGCTGAGAGAAGTAATAAAACCATAATTGAATCATGTATAACTCTATTGAACGAAGCTTCACTTTCAGAGTACTTCTGGGCTGAAGCAGTCAACATAGCTTGTCAAGTGCAAACCAGAGCACTTATTAACAAAAAACTATCGTAAGACCCCTATAAGATATTGAAGGATAAAAACTGAACGTGTCCTATTGATGCGCCCGCGAACAAACTCTTTTTAGGTGGTTTGTTTGATGAGTCGAACGTCGCGGGCTTGCTAAAAAGCGAGCTTTTAATGAAAGGAGGCAAGTGCACCTATTGCGTGTAGTACTCGGTATTAGGGGGAATACCGAGGTTGTATTATTCTTGGGGTCGGGTTGATTATCCCTATTGCTCTGAAAGCACTATTATTTTACCGAAATAGTAAGTTGTTGGTTTTAACTAAAAAAATGAAAAAAATGATTAAGATTAAAGTCGATGAAGAGATAACACTTGGTATCGAATTACATTAGTAGTAAAATAGTTTTGAATAAAAAGAGATCTTAGGTTCAATTTAATTAAAGCGGAAACTTGGCCGTGGAGGTTCCAAAAGTATTAGCTCACCTATCTCTAGGAATATCGCTCACCTGGACATTAAGGTTATTCGATCGGGCTCTCGTCCGACGAAGTATTCCTCTTAATGCTCGCAGTACGCAAAGAACCCCGCTATTGGGTGGGGAACCTAATCCGATAGAGTTAGCGTGCCTCCTATCTCGAGGGTTAGTGCGGAACTCTCTTTACCCATGGGTGTTCAGTCCATACGCACGGCCTCTCGGCTAGCTAGCGTATGGATAACTGAAATAGAGCCCACATATCGATATGTGGTTCTATGCGTCGTTAACCCGGGGTAAACCTTAAGTTTTTAATTAAATAGAAAATTGAGACCTCTAGTTATTTAAAATATTTTATATCCCAAAGCTCTTCGATACCGAGGGCTAAATGCAATTAGCCACTCATCGAAATGGGAATGGATTATGAGTTTAGTTAGGCGTGCGTTCTAAACTATTCGTTGAAGGGTTATAAAAAAATAAGAAGAAGAATAAGATAACCTGATATTAGATAAATAAAAGCTACTAAAAGAAATAAGAACACACGCACTCAACCAAACGCATGATACAGAAAAAGAAACAAAAACTGAGTTACAAAAAAGAGAAAATGACATAATTGAAATGACAAGTCCTACTCAAATGAGTAGGCGGTAAATTAGAGCTGAAAATTTGAAGTCCTACTCAAACGAGTAGGACTGAAATGAAAGCGAGTCCTACTCAAACGAGTAGGAGAAAATAAATGCACACACACGCACTCTACTGAAAATAAAACACACACACACATACTCGACAGAAATGAAAATGCACACACACAAATCCTACTCAAATGAGTAGGTGAAAAATTAAGACTGACCATTTAACTCCTAGAGAGTAGGCGGACATATATGCAAACGCACACACTCTTCAGAAAAATTAAGACTGGTCATTTAACTCTTAACGAGTAGGCGGAAATAAATGAGATTACAAATCCTTCACAAATATTTACAGGAAAATAAAGACACGCCATTTAACTCTTAACGAGTAGGCGAAAAAAAATGCGAGTACAAGTCCTACTCAAATGAGTAGGAGGAAAATAAAGACCTGCCATTTAACTCCTAGCGAGTAGGCGGAAAATAAAGACCTTCCATTTAACTCCTAGCGAGTAGGAGGAAATAAATGCAACAAACACACGAATTCTTCACCGGCGCTCGCCGAGAAAGTAAATACTCACGCACTCAACATAAGTAAACACACACACACTTGCATAAATGAGAAACACACAAACTTTACTGAATTGAATTAAATCGATAAAAATTATCTCATACACGCACGCACTCAGGCGAAAAAAAATAAGAAAAAAAAGTTATTGAAAAATTAAAACAACTGCATTTCTACCGCTAGAATGTGGTAGAAATGCATAAAAAGGCAAAATAAAAATTATTTCAGGAAAGAGTTTTCAAATAAAAGCAAGAAAAGCAAGTGCCTGAAATTTTAAAACGTTAACATTTTTACCGTTATATTTTGATAGAAATGCATAAAAAGTGGAAATAAAAATTGTTTGAGCAAAAATCTTTTTAAGTAATTGTCAAAATCAAAGTAGTTGAAAATTTTAAAGTAACGCATGATCCATTCTTATATTTTTGTAAAAGGGTTTAAAAAGTGTAAGAATCAAAAATGAAAGTAAAAATCCTAAGTCTAACCAATTTTTAAAGAATATGATAACAAAAATGGATAGAATAACGGCTAGATATTTTAAGAAAAATGAAAGTAAGGTAAACAGTGTTTCATTTAAAAGCATAAATTCAACAAAAAATGAGCTTGTACACGCACACACGAACATAAAAAATGAAAACAAAAGTACATAAGATTGATGAAAAGGAGGCATTCAGAGAAATTTCAAAGCATTGTAAGGATGAAAAGAAACGATTTTATTAACAAAAAAAGGGTTGATTACAAATGCTTAAACAAACTTGAAAAGGAGGGGGGAAGGTTCCTTACATAGCCCCAAAACTAGCTCCAAACAGCAGCCTTAACATCAAAATGGTTCAAACTTTTTGTAACCCTGAACTCATACAGCAGCTGGTCTATTATAGGCAAAAGTTTCCAAGTACATGCCCTCTGACACGAGCGTGTAAGGGGGCGTGTCACTACTATTTAAATGGGTGCCGGTGATTCGACTGGAGATTTGACTTTGCGGCTGAAAACGGGACTGTCACGCCCAGGTCACGGGCGTGACATTGGGCGTGTCGGGGAGGTTGAACTGGGCGTTGTTTGTGTCGAAAAGTCGCTGACAGCGGTTTGTCGGGCCAGGTAGAGGAGTCACGCCCTCAGACACGGGCTTGATGCGGGGCGTGTCGGGTTGTGTCGACGATCGTCGAGCGGAAAATCGTCGAGCGAAAGTGACACGGGCTTGGTCACGGGGCGTGTCCAATGACATGGGCGTGTGGCCGGGCGTGTCCATCAATTTCTTCAATTTACGACTGATTTCACGGAATTTGAAATGTCACTCCCTGGACACGGGCATGACCAGTAAGAATACGGGCGTGTCCGTACTGTTTTGGCAGTTTTTTGGATTTTTTTCTGAAAAATAAAATAAAATATGTTAGCAAAATATTAACAATAAAAAGAACATTTTATGAAAGAAAATTAACTAAAAACAACAAAAGAAAACTAGAACTACGTAAATAATGTACATAAAAAATATTTATATTTGCAACTTATCAAATACCGTCATACTTAAGAATTTGCTATTCTAGAGCAAAAGTTTGAGGTGAACTTAAAAGGAATATAAAAAACTCTAAGTTTAACTACCGCTTAATTAATTATAAGAGAGATCTAAATAAACATACAGGGTGTAAGAGTTAAGTCCTAAAATTATGTAGATGATTTAAATTGCTCAAAAGTTTTGGCCAAAAGACTTCTTCATGTAATCAAATAGAAAGCAATAATTATAATGGTTAGATTAACGAAAATTGTTTGCAATTATATGAACTTTAGCTCATAGGAGTTTTACTGGAAATAATGCAAGTTACAAATTATGCTCTCAAAAAGATATTTGAATTAATTCTAGAATCGTGAAATTGGCGAAGGGGTTTGATGTTGGTTTATGAAGAGGGTTTGGATTTGAGGTGATGCAATTTTTTCTTGAACCTCTATTTTTTTCAATTTGGATTATTAGAAAAATGAAATCTTATTTTCCTAATATCATTTTTTCAACTTCATAATGATAAAATTAACCCAATATATATGTGTGCGAGTAATGAATTTTATCCTCTTACTCTTTAACATACAATCTTTTTAAATTATTGGGTGCTTATATTTACGGAACGAAATCTTATTCCCATTGACATCGGATCTTTTAAGGATAAAAATTTTATCATGCCAAGTAAGTCATGATAAGGGGAGAAAAGTAAACTAGATTTTTAATAAAAAAATTTTGAGAGCAACCTTAATAAATTGTACATTCCAATTTTTCAGAAAGCTAAAAGTAAACATAATTGAATTCTATAGTCGTTATTTTCTAACATAATACATGTGCTCCTATCTATGAAAAAATAGAAGTAGTGCCTAAAATGAGTTCGCTATTTTTAACAAAGCATAATGAATTCTTTAAAACTTACCCCTGGATATTTAAATTTTTCAATCCCTAATTAACAAACGAATAACAAACATAGAATTAATAAAATTCACATATAAATATACTCAAAACAAAATTTTTGGATAGCAAAAAATTAAGAATGGTATATTTGCTTTATTTGTTTCAAAATATTTTTCTTGGATTTTTATAGTTTTTATCATCTTTTTTGTGTGTTTTTAATTTATTATTATTTTTTTTAATTTTTCTTTTGTTTTACTCAAATCTTTTTTTGAATCTTTGACTTATTATCTTTTTGTGTTTTATTTTTAAATTTGTTATTATATACATACGAAAAAAGCGATAAGAAATATATATATATATATATATAATATATATATATATATATATATATATATATATATATATATATATTTGAACTATTTTTTCCTTTTCTGATTTTTTGGATTTTTTTATATTATTTTTTTGTTTTTATAAGCATATATTAACAAAATAAGGAAAGAGAAAAGCGATAATTACAAAGAAGAGAAACAAAGGAAGAGGAAAAAGAGAGAAAAGAAAAAAATATTTACAAAACATAGTTACAAAATAAAATTTTTTTTTGGAATTTTTGTTTTATAATTTTTAGATTTTTTTGTTTTATAATTTCTTTGAAATTTTTTGGACTTTTCATTTTTAAATTTTTTTTTGTTTTGTTTTGTTGTTATATATATTTTTTTATTTTTGATTTTTGAAATGCAGAAAGTAGAAGTGCAGAAAATAAAGTACGAAAATACCCTCATACTTAAGTCCAACATAGTCCCCAATGTGGTAACGTAAGTATGCGACACAAACAGAAAAGACAATATGTACAAAGAAAATAAAGAGAGGAGGGGTAGAAGCTTCCATGAAAGGAGGTGGGGAAGGCGCGGTTTAGGAACCCTGCAGATCAGTCCGTTTTGGATCGATCACCTCCTTTCCGCTACGGAGGGTTATAGCGTTGATATTCTCCCGCTGATTGGGCTCCGTGTTTCACGGCAGTGCCCCGATCGCGCTCGGACATCATTCGCGCCAGCTGTCCAACCTGGAGTTCTAAGGTTTTTAGAGATCCGGTGATGTTCTGGATATTTGATTCGTTGGAAGCTATATATTTAGAAAATTTATCCTCCATCGGGGAGGGTTTTGGAAGAGGGGTAGGTGGAAGAAATTCGGGCGCATAAGAATTGGGCGGGCGCTGTGCATTATTCGTGTTACTCAATGAGAAGTTGTGGTGGTTCCTCCAACCCGGATTATAGTTATTGCTATAAGGGTTGTTGTTGGGGTTGAAGGAAGGTCGCCCAGCATTTCCCACATAGTCCACGAATTCATTGACTATGTCGGTATTAGAGGGAATCGCCCAAGGCGGAGTGGTGGAGGCAGCAGACATCTCCGCCACCTGCTTCGTCAGCCTTTCAACTTGAAGGGATAAGTGGGCAGTGGAATCCACTTCGAAGAGGCTGGCCGCCTGCTTGGGACGTCCCCGTGGGACATTCCATTGGTTGACGTTCATAGCCATCTCTTCAATAAGAGCTTGGGCAGCCTCGGGGGTCATATTATTCAAGGTACCCCTGGCAGCTGTGTCAATCATTTGACGTGTCAGATAGTTAAGCCCATTATAAATGATTTGGACCTGCAACCACGCAGGAAGCGCGTGGTGCGGTCACTTGTGTAGAAATTCTTTAAAGTGCTCCCAAGTATCAAATAGAGACTCGGAATCGTTCTGCACAAACGAAGAAATGTCCGCCCGCAACTTTGCAGTTTTGGCGGGTGGAAAATACTTCATCAAGAATTGTCCTGTAAGCTCGGCCCAGGAGGTGATACATCCTCGTGGGAGGGAATTCCACCACACCTTAGCTTTGGATCTTAAAGAGAATGGAAAAATGCGCAAACGAATGGCGTCGTCAGTGACGCCATTGATCTTAAAGGTATCGCAAATTTCCAAAAAACTAGACAAATGAACGTTCGGGTCCTCATCTAGCAGTCCATCGAACTGCACAGCATTTTGGATCATTTGAGTAACGCTCGATTTGATCTCAAAATTATTGTTCACCACCGTCGGGCGAACAATACTGGACCCAGTATCGTCCAAATTCGGCCGAGCATAATATGACATTGTACGCTCGACGGTCACGTTCGGATTGGGGTCGGCCACAACAACGGCAGTGGGTTCTCCAATGGATTCTTCGGGATCCAAAGAGGGATTTCAGCATCGAGAGCGAATACACGCAAGCGAGCGTTCAATCTCAGAATCGAAATCCAAATTTTCGGACTCCGAAGGTTATGATGAGTGGAAATCGGCAAGCGCACCGGTCGCACAAGTAATAAAATTTGGGAATGCAATTAGCATAGAGCGGAGACAGTTCAGAAAATATCGTTATGAGGGTTATACGCAGAAAAGGGTAAAAAGGGGCTTGTGAGATTATGGTTTTGATCTAATAAACTAATTAAGGCTGTGCGGGTCGAAGGCACCGCTTCGCACGGTGAGGTGAGTGTATCGGCCGCGACGCCGAACTTCAGTTGGGCTTGTGGACGAAAAGCTAATGGATGGAAGTGTTCTTTTGCGGAGTGCAATCAGGTGAAACAAGTGTATGGAGTGGATGTGGAGTGGGCGAGGCACATTCACAACACACAACTCAAAGCAAATGAAAACTACAATATTCACTTAGATATAGAGTAGAAAATGTAGTTCATTACAATATCAATTCATTCCATACAACGGAGGAAGGGTAAGAGGAGTAAACCACTAGAGGGTGAAGGTCCACCGCAGGTCATGGCCGGAATAGCGAGTTGTCAATCCGCTTCCGGGCTCAATCTGAGGAGGCTTCCGGTAGCAACGAGCTGTCACCTCGAAGGAATTTGAGTCTGTTCTCTAGGTCATCTTCTTCGCCAACTCCGGTGGAAAGCTTGGAGTTGAGGTCATCAATGGTCGGGAGCTTCGTCGGAGGGTTTGGAAAGCTTCAGAATCACGTTCTATGGAATCACGATGAAGGTAGAGATGGATGGAGCAGCTGGAGAGGTAGAACGACACTTCCCGTGCACTCTCCGATCACAGAAATGACCCGTCGTACCCAAAATCGCGGAGCAGGCCCTTAAATACGGAGGCAGAATAAGCAGAGTGCACGATCAGTGGCGCACAACCAGTGGTCATGCGCACTGTCGGTCGATGATCGTGCGCAATTCCCAATTAAACCTACAACTTGGACAGAAACATCAGTAGATATGCGCACGATCAGTGGCGCACGACCGGTGGTCGTGCCCACTAAATCGACTGATCGTGCGATTGGCTAAGACAGAACTGGGGAAAAGGAGAATATAATGCGCTCGATCTGTGGCGCACGACCAGTGGTCGTGTGCAGTGAGTCCAGTGATCGTGCGCAGTGTTCCTGTATCGTGAGGTCTCCTGAGCGGTTCCGGAGTACGCACACGATCCATGCACCAGAAGAAGAGGCAGAAAGGCCACCAAAAGTGCACACCACATTCTCAAGACACGGCTAGAGAACAAGTAAAATAAACGAAAATATAAAAACATCTACAACACACAAAAAACTGGCCTAAAGTGCACTTAATCATGAAATAGGCAAGTAAGCAAATATAAGCAGTTATATCTCTCAAGTGCAGTGCTAAGACGATAAAACTGGCCCAGATGAGTCCAAAAAGCAGTGTAATATTTGGACTCATCACCCCCAAGACTTACCCATTTGCGCGTCCCACGCAAATAATTATTCCGTGGACGGTAAAAAAGCTTGTTGGCTTAGAAAATTCAAAATAAAGTAGGACGAGAAATCAAATACATCATGCGTATAGAAAATATAATAGAAAAACTTTTTAATTATACTACGGAGCTTAAATTATTCGACAGAGGTAAATAAATATTGTGTCTACTTAAAATTAGAATTCTGGAGAATCGTTCGGTCATGTGTACGGAGAAAGTAGACAGGCCACTAAGGTGAGCATTGCCCAAGACCGGGGCTCGTGATCACCTCCAAAGAAATCCATCAATGTCGGAAACCATAAGCTTGCCCTTTCACACTCTCTCCACGACGCTAAGTAGACTCAAGTGTGAATCAGCAGGACTTATAGGTTTGAATGGGGCTAAGGCTAAGGTGGGGTAGTCAATGATAAACAAGGAGGCTACACACAACCAAAGCGAGCGAACAAGAGCTAAACCCAAACAGCCACGAAGAAATGCATGTGTGACACACCCCTAGACCTGGCTTGAAAACCGGGTATGCACTCGGCCTATCCGGACCAAAAACTAATAGACAAGATGGGGATTGCAATTCTCCTTATAATAATTTTAAATTTTTTCTTTTTTTTTTCTATTTTTATTCATCATTTTCGTTTTCATTTTTCTTCTTTTTCATTCAGCAATCCCCAAATCTAAAAATTAGCAACTCATGAATTCATCTCCACATCATATGAATCACAAATATCACAACATATTAAAATTTTGAAATCAAGCAAGCTCAAGGTTTTGGTTGCAACAGAAGGGTTGGCTTTTAGGCTTTGGTGAATATAAGTGGAGCTGAAACAAAAGGAGGGTAGGCGCAAATTTGGCTTGCAAGGGTCAGCTGCTAGGACTAGGTACAAAAAACGCTCAAACTAGCCAAAATGATGGCCTACCTCACGCTCGCACTCGACTAACCGGGCACCAATGCTTCTAGAGTAGCTTGGGGCAAGTTCTCAGTCCCCGAGAAAGACGATCCTTCCCCCCGACTCGAGCAATACAAGTCTAGTGACGGCTACACTCATCACTGCACTACCGTTCGATTACTCTAGAATCTACAATTTTAAGTAGCACAAACAAAATTTACTTTTGCATAATAAATTTAAGCCTACGAGCATGAAGAAAAAGTAATCCTATACTATTTCTATGCAAATCATGAGTACTCGTTTAGGAGCACTGCATGAGTTTCGAACTACTATATCTCAAAATCCTAAGTCAGTACCACTTTTTAGAGTTTACACAAAAGTAACATTTGCCCTGAGCTGCGTACATGGTTAAATGCGCACTCATGTGGGTGATTCAGTGTGTGCAATTAGTGATCAAGAAATAAATAAATACAGACTAGTATGCAATAAACTGTGCTGCGTAGTGATCACAAGCAACTCCACCCCCAGACTATAATATGACAATACGAAAAAGTAAAACATGTAAATAAAAATAAAGGGATAGGGGAAGAAGTACCCATACTCAAATTTTAGCATACCGGTCGTGCCACGAGATATCCAAGTGCGGCCAATTTGTCGCGCCTCAAAAATTTTTGAACCTGCGATTTAAATACGGATGCAAAACAAAAGATGGAAACACACACACACACACACACACACACATACACACACATATATATATACAAGCAGTCGTGCACGGGGACCCCGTGCGGGCAACATTCGTCGTAGGTGCGACATTGGTCGTGGGGGAGACAATTGTCGTGGAGGCGACATTCGTCGTGGGGATGCGACACTCGTCGTGGGGGGCGACACTCGTCGTGGGGGCGACACTCGTCGTGGGGGGGCGACACTCGTCGTGGCGGCGACACTCGTCGTGGGGGGCGACACTCGTCGTGGGGGCGACACTCGTCGTGGCGGCAACACTCGTCGTGGGGGGCGACTCTCATCGTGGGGGCAACACTCGTCGTGGCGGCGACACTCGTAGTGGGGGAGACACTCGTTGTGGGTGCGACACTCATCGTGGGGGGCGACACTCATCGTGGGGGCGACACGCGTCATGGGGGCGACACTCGTCGTGGGGGGCGACACTCGTCGTGGGGGCGACACTCCTCGTGGGTGCGACACTCCTCGTGGGGGCGACACTCCTCGTGGCGGCGACACTCCTCGTGGGGGCGACACTCGTGGGGGCGACACTCGTCTCGGGGGCGACACTTGCCTCGGGTGCGACACGCGTCGTGGGGGGCGACACTCGTCGTAGGGGCGACACGCGTCGTGGGGGCGACACTCGTCGTGGGGGCGACACTCGTCGTGGGGGCGACACTCGTCGTGGGGGGCGACACTCGTCGTGGGGGGCGACACTCGTCGTGGGGGCGACACTCCTCGTGGGGGCAACACTCCTCATGGGAGCGACACTTGTCCTGTGGGCGACACTCGTCTCGGGGGTGACACTCGTCTCGGGTGCGACACTAGTCTCGGGTGCGACACTCATCTCGGGGGCGAATTTCGTCTCGGGGGAGATATCTGGCATGGGTGAGACATTAAAAAGAAAACACTATTAGGAGGTTCAACAAAAATAAAAGAAAACTTACTTGACAGAAGTGAAGGGAAGGTGGGAGCAAAATGATCAAAACATAACATTCATCTCAAAAATATCAACTTAGCATGAAGGCTATGCTCATACCTTTTCTAATGTGTAGAATCCATTGGGGTTGTGACCAATAATATGTACACCGATCCGATTAGAAACAATTGAAGAGAAACTCCTTAAGAGACCCACTTGACAATGATAAACTATAATCCCATCTTCCAACCACTGGCTTCAACTGAAATCAGACAATGAATAACAGAGATGTAGAGGGACCGAGGCAAAATAGTCATAGACCATTCCCTTCCTGCAACGGAAGATAAAATGCTTACCCCTAAAATAATGATGAAGATAAAGTGAGAGATTATATATTCAGCATTTACAAATCATATAACCAAGATAGAAAGCATAAAACATTGAGTTCGGAGTCAAAATATATTCTGACCGATTGTTCTGGAATTTGAGAAAAAAAAGGAGTATGAATAAATACAAAACAATGGGCAGCGGCTCAATCTTCTTCACTCCACTGTACATCTTCTTCACTCGATTGATGAAGTCGTTTGTCCTCCAGACCTTTCCGGGCTTGGCTAGGGGTTTGGCCAAAGTTGTTTCTGCAGCAAGGGTTTCCGTAGCCAGCGGTTCCATGGAAGAAGCTTCCTTTGATATGGAAAAAGCAGCAACGGAAGCATCCAGTGCGGTGGGTAGTGGTTCGCGGGCATCCTCGATGTCGGGATCGCGAGTATCAGCTGCATCGGTGGCAAAGGCGGCGAGCGACTGCTCCGAGGCTGGGGTTTTGGGATAGGCTGCGATGATGAGAGAGACGGTGGGGTTTGGGGCTTTCTGTGCTCCAGTGCAGGAACCGAGGGGGGCGAACAGTGCAGGATGCAGCGGAGTAGGAGGAGACGGAGCAGGGGAGAGGCGGTGAGATGAACTTGCTTAGGAGCAGAGACAGAAATAGGGTTATCGTGAAATCGAGAGCGGCGAACAGTGCATGAACCTTAAATTAAAGTCTTAATTCGGACAAAAGTCCAAAATACCCTTCAATTAACCCACAAAATCCGATTTTTTGAGGGCATATTAGGATTTAAATGTTACACCATGCCCTCAAATTTTTGAAAATTTTTAGGAATTTATGTGGAGCATTTTTAGGAATTTATGTGGAATCGAGAGCGGCGAACAGTGCATGAATTGATACAAAAGTAAGAACCGAGAACATTTTTAGGAATTTATGTGGAGCATTGAAAATTCTATCAAATCTTTGAATTTAGCAATTTATGTGGATTCTATGGAGCAACATAATCAGAAATGAAGTGAAAATCATTGATCTGAGTACCTTGTGTTGAGCTCACCAATACCTTAGGAGAAATAGCTTAGCAGATTCTCAGTGCCTAGTGCCTTGTTTTCATAGCGGTCAAGCAAACTTCACCTCCCAGCACGTGCATCCAAAACTTTAAACTCCATGAAACTGCATTGCATTGAGCGTAACAATTAAGGACCTCCTCCAAATTTAACATTTGAATGATAGTTCTGTGCAGAATAATTAACAGGAAGATTGTTAGTCAATGAGCTTATTTTATAGCTTATTTTAACAGGAATAATTGACAGGAATAATTCAAAACTTAATAGCTTATTTTATTAATAGGAATAATTAACAGGAAGATCTGAGTTCCGATAGTTTTGAATGATAGTTCTGTTCAACAATAGACCAATAATAAACCATTAACAGGAAGATGGCTAAGTTAGAATATTGAATGCAGAAAGAAATTGTATAAGGTATTAAGTGGACGGGTAGCCAAATTAACTTGTAAATAAAACGTATTTTCTCAATTCATTCGTGTCGTTGATAACACGTTTTCTTGATTAGTTTGCTGATTTCAACTTGCAAGAAAATACAAATGGATAGTAAATAACATCATCAACAACAATGAATGGTATACATCATCAACAACTCAATCTTCAGGTATTTCCTATCGTTGGAGGAAAGTTCCTCTACATCAGGTATCTATTAACTCTTGCTGCCTACAACTGTAAGCATTTTGTTTGCTTGACTGCATTACAACTTAAACAGTTAGAAGCATGATCCAACACTGTAAAGACCCTCATCTGAACAAACATAAGAACTTTAAGAATAGAGGACCGTATTTCTGTTGCATAGACGATAGACTCAACATTTTACTGATTTTAATTTTAACCATAGAGGGTAGTATTTATGTTGCATAAGAACTTTACCATTCAATTTAACTGATTGCACCCAAAATCAGTAAAATTGAGTACTAAAAAACAACATTTTATTGGTGCATAACAATACTTTACATTTAGCAAAAAACAATACGTTCCATTTAACTTGACCATGTAATTTCATTGCAGTTCTTTCTTAAAAAACATGACATTTATGGTGACTAAGATAGCATAGGAGAAAGGTTTTGAGAACACAAAACAGAACATATTTTTGATAAGAGAACAATGAAAAAAATGAGCATCCGTAAACTTAACAAAAAAATAAAAAACCACTACTGCAAATATCAATGTTTGGATACTAATTGATAATTTGGATAGTTGGAAAAGTAGGATAGATATTATTTGCTAATCGATGTTTGGATACTAATTGATAATTTGGATAGTTGCTCTACTAATTTGGAAAGATGGTCTGTTAATGAAAATGTAAAAGCATATTAATTAGCCCTTGGTGCAGAATTTTGTCTAGGGCTCCTGGAATTTTAAATGCCACCAGATATTCAATTCAAGCTTATTAATGATTTGTCTGGAGAGATGAACCTTCGCATCATCCTAAGGTATTTTCAAGACACTCTACTCTACCTTCCTACTTTTCCAACAGATCTTCATCGTAAACTGAGAATTTTTCAATTTAAAGTTCTTAATCAACTTAAAGTACTCAAAAATCCAAACGCCAGCTACTCAATTAAAATAACAAAGAACAAAAATCCATTTACTTTTACCCTAAACTGAGAGCACCGACGTAAGTTGAGGTATCAGGCGTCAGCGTGGATGGAAGACGGAGGATCAAACCATATGACAGAGGGAAAATGGTGAGAAAGTAGAATCAAAACATTAAAACCCTATGACAATACTGGAAGCCCCGACATAGTGGAGATTAAGAGCGAAAGAGCAAAGGAGGAGGTATACCTGAGTACTAATTTTAAGATTTTCTCTCTTGATTTTGTTCTCCTGAAAACGTATAAAGATATCCAAACATATAATCTCAAAGTGATTTGAAAGCTGAAGACATTGATGAAGTAGGTCACCTGCAGCTATCTCCCATGCAGAACTTGAAAGCTGAAGAGTTAGAGAACTCCTATGAAAACTTGAAATAAGTGTAGGTTTAGCCACAGGGTTGAAGAATCAGGGTAATGAAGCTTGAGTTAAGCATCCAAACAGCAGCTGCATTCAAATAAATGGTATAAATGCAGAGAGCAAGACATTGATGAAGTAGAGGCGAAGGAAGAAATCGCGTGGAAGAAGCTTGCGACGGCGTGGAAGAAATCGCGTGGAAGAAGCTTGCGACGGCGTGGAAGAAATCGCGTGGAAGAAGCTTGTGACGGCGTGAAAGAAATCGCGTGGAAGAAGCTTGCGACGACATAGGGCTTGCGACGACATAGGGCTTGCGACGACATAGGGCTTGCGACGGCAACAGGCTTGCGATGACAATGGATGAAGGAGAGGCGAGGCGAGGCGAGGCTGGGTCGTGCAGCTTTGATCGGGAGAGGGAAGATTTGATCGGGAGAGGGAAGAGACCGGCTTTCACGATTTTGAGGATATCGATGGTGCTCTAGCTGCGCAGAAGAAGAGGGGGATCGGGAATTTGAGGCGGGTGAATAGTACCGGCATGTTTTAATGAAGTCCTAATCTGGTCAAAAGACCAAAATACCCTCAAATTAACTCACCAAAGCTGGTTTTTTGAGGGCATTTTGGTCCAACGAATGTTACACCATGAGGGATTAGGCCTTTCCTTATAGTATAAAGATATATATATAAATATATAATATATATATATATATATATATATATATATATATATATATATATATATATATATATATATATATATATATATATATATATATATATATATATATATATATAGAAAAAGAGCTCAAAATACAGCACAGGACCAAATGGTCCAACATGGGTTGTCTCCCGAAAGCTCTTTTGTTTATCGTCCTTAAGGTGCACCAAATACCTGTATTAGCAGTTATAATAAAGAGCTCTTTGCAGTTGAAAAGAAAGAAATAAAATAGTGTAAATTAGAGTTCCATACGCAGCGAGAAAACGGAAAGAGGAGGGTAAGTGGAATGATGGAATTGCAATCAGCTATAAGCAGATTTATGGTAAGTCTCCCCGGTAGGATGCGAGGGGACGACATATTGTCTTTTTGCATTGCAGGAAGGGGTTTGCCCCTTACTCCGATTACGCTCGCCCTCGCACCGGAAGGCAGTGTTGCGCTCGTCGCGTAAATGCTTTGCCTCTTTCAGTTTCTCCACCGTGGGAGACTTCCAATGGATGTAGTCTGCGGGTTTCCCTATTTTTGTGGTTGGTGGCGTCCTGTCGGGCACCATGACAGTGAACGGATATGCCCATGCTATAGATCGCTTAATAGAGTTATCAGCAGTGTTATACAAATAAGTGTCTAGGGATTTCTCCCGGATAAAACTCGGTTCACCATGCTCAAAAACAGAGTTGGCGGGAAGGAGAAAGGCAGTCATGGCTTTGGTGCACTCGATCTCTTCTTTAACCAATAGCCCTTGATTCTCATCTATCGCCTGGGAGAGTCCTTTCTTTGTCTTCTCTTCCGAATGTGCTTCTTCCAATGTTCGGAGTCCTGAATCTATCTTGGTATCTGTGACACTCAAAAAATTGTTATTTTGTATGGGAGAGGGATGTATGGATGTGTTATCGTGGGCGGAATCTTCGGCCGGCCAAGTGACGCGTCCTTTGGAGAAATCGAGGGATGCGCCGCTGGCCGTCAAGAATGGGACTCCTAATATAGGAATAGAGTTATTTTCCTTTGGTCCCAAATCCTGGAAGTCAGTGGTTATACTTTTCCCGTTGATCTCGATTTCGACTTCCCGAACACCTCCCTCGGGGTCAACCAAATTGTCATTCGCTAAGATAAGCGACTTCCAGTTTTTAGTGTCGACTTGTAGGTGCATCTTCCCAACATCTTGCAGGGTGAGGATGTTGTTGGACGCCCCAGATTCGTATAATGTTGGGCTTTCAAAGTTGTTTATTTTACAATGGATGACGAGTTCGTTGCTTTTTCCCAAATTTTCCTGCCCAAGGCTTTTACCTTATTCATGAGGGCTTTTCGGTGTTACTAGGTAAGGTGCCTTAGGTGCACTCGGAGACCACTTGGGCCAATTGGCCCAATTGCGCCTCCAATTTGCTCATCGAGGCAGCATGATTTGTCATGTTGGTTTGGGAAATTTCAACGAATTTCTCGAACATCTCTTCCAAAGAACTTTTTTTAACGGCAGGGGGCCCTTGGGAATAATTTGGTTAAGGCGACCGCGGTTGGCTTTCGGAGGCATATGCATCGCTTTGATGCTGCCCTAGTTGCCATCTTTAGCCAGATGCGTTTGGATTCCAAGAAAAGTTGGGGTGGTTTCTCACCCCCGGGTTGTATGTGTTTCCGTAAGGCACTCCCCTATTTTCATTTGCTACAAAATTAACTGACTCATTCAGAAAAGAAGATTCGTTTGGTACCTCAACTCCTAGGCATTTGAAGATGTGGTGGTCGGTGCTTCCGCAACCTTGGCATGAGATTGCCATCACTGGGGCGGCGACGACGGGCTTGGGGATATCCACGGTGAATACTCTGCTTGTGCTTCGTGGGGTGTTTTGTCCAGCGGTCCAGTAAGCGCTGTGGGTGGAGGTGTCTTGTAAGATTCTCAGAGCATCATCTGGAGGAAGGTTCACGATTGTTCCTCCAAAGGCAGCATCGATCATGGCTCGGTGGTGGGGTTCAATGGCGAAGTAGAAACTTTCGACGAGGTTCCACGTTTGGAATCCATGGTTAGGTCACTTCCTCAGCAGCTCGTTAAAATGCTCCCAAACTTCGGCTAAACTTTCTTGATTGGCTTGCCGGAAGTTGGCTATTACTCGTCTGATGCTCATGATCCGATCTACCGGATGTAACTTAGCTAGGAATTTTGTGGTCAAAGCCTCCCAGGTGGTGGCTGTTCCAGGTGGGAGGGAGTGAAGTCATGTCTTGTCTTTGTCCCTTAGTGAAAAAGGAAAGAGGCGGAGCTTGACTGTTTTGTCCGGGATTCCAGCGTAGCGGAACGTGGCGCAAATTTCAGAGAATTCCACCAGGTGAAGATGGGCATCTTCAGTGGTCATTCCTGAGAACTGAGCGTTGTTCCGAATGATATTCAGGATAGCTAGTTTAATCTCGAACTGTTGGTTGGTGATAGCAGGTCCGAAACTGGGGTATATGCTCCCGACGGTAGGTGTAGTGTAATCCCTCATGGTGCGGACCTGGGGAGGGTTCACTTCATTTTCGTTGCCATTTCGATCGCCAGGAGGTATCCCTCTAACTCGGTTGTCGGCATCAATATCCAGCTGGTCTCCCATTGGGGCTAAAGTGATGGCTGCGGCGCGTCTTCGTGCTAGGATAGTATGTTCGATCTCTGGGTCGTAGGCTACAAGATCTCTTGTGGCTCGACCCTGCATTCACTGCGGTAAACTGCACAAGGAAATAGCAGTCAAAAGCACTAACTCTTATAACAATATTTTCAGTCATCCTGAGTCGCTCTATAGTTGTATTCCCCGGCAACGATGCCAAAAACATGATGCGTGGAAATCGGCAAGCGCAACGATCGCACAAGTAATAAAATTTGGGAATAAATCCCCGAGTGTCGGTCTCTTGAGGAATGCAATTAGCATAGAGCGGTGACAGTTCAGAAAACATCGTTATGAGGGTTATACGCAGAAAAGAGTAAAAAGGGGCTTGTGAGATTATGGTTTTGATCTAATATACTAATTAAGGCTATGCGGGTCAAAGGCACCGCTTCTTAAGGTGAGGTGAGTGTATCGGCCGCGATGCCGAACTTCAGTTAGGCGAGTGGACGGAAAGCTAATGGATGAAAGTGTTCTTGTACAGAGTGCAATCGGGTGAAACAAGTGTATGGAGTGGATGTGGAGTGGGCGAGGCACATTCACAACACACAACTCAAAGCAAATGAAAACTACAATATTCACTTAGATATAGTATAGAAAATGTAGTTCATTACAATATCAATTAATTCCATACAATGGAGGAAGGAGAAGAGGAGTAAACCACTAGAGGGTGAAGGTCCACCGCAGGTCGTGGCCGGAATAGCGAGTTGTCAATCCGCTTCCGGGATCAGTCCGAGGAGGCTTCCGGTACCAACGAGCTGTCATCTCGAAGGCCTTTGAGTCCATTCTCTAGCTCATCTTCTTCGCAAGCTCTGGTGCAAAGCTTGGAGTTGAGGTCATCAATGGCCGGGAGCTTCGCTGGAGGGTTTGGAAAGCTTCGAAATCACCGGCTACGGACTCCCGATGAAGGTGGAGGTGGATGGAGCAGCTGGAGAGGTAGAACGACACTTCCCGTGCACTCTCCGATCGCAGAAATGACCTGTCGTACCCTAAATCACGGAACAGGCCCTTAAATACGGAGGCAGAATAAGCAGAGCGCACGATCAGTGGCGCACGACCACTGGTCGTGCACACTGTCGGTCGATGATCGTGCGCAATTCCCAATTAAACGTGCAACTTGGACAAAAACATCAGCAGATATGTGCACGATCAGTGGCGCACGACCGGTCGTCGTGCGCACTAAATCCACTGATCGTGCGATTGGCAAAGACAGAACTGGGGAAAAGGAGAACGTAATGCGCACGATCAGTGGCGCACGACCAGTGGTCGTGCGCAGTGACTCCAGTGATCGTGCGCAGTGTTCCTGTATCGTCGCGGTCTCCCGAGTGGTTCCAGAGCATGCACACGACCCATGCACCAACAGAATAGGCAGAAAGGCCATCAAAAGTGCACACCACATTCTCAAGACACGGCTAGAGAACAAGTAAAACAAACGGAAATATAAAAACATCTACAGCACACAGAAAATGGGCCTAAAGTGCATTTAATCATGAAATAGGCAAGTAAGCAAATATAAGCAGTTATAACTCTCAAGTGCAGTGCTAGGACGATAAAACTGGCCCAGATGAGTCCAAAAAGAAGTGTAATATTTGGACTCATCAGGTTGTCCACGGATCATACACCCTAAAATATAAAATAGAGAATTAACTTTTTTGGATTTTGAAGAAAAGTTTTTAAGTTTTTTTTTTAGTTTTTTAGAAATAAAGGTAAAAGTAATAGACTTCGGATTCGAAATAACAACTCAAAGATTCCCCGGCAACGGTGCCAAAAACTTGATGCACCCGCGAATAGACTCTTTTTAGGTGGTTGGTTCGATGAGTCGAATGTCGCGGGCTTGCTAAAAAGCAAGCTTTTAACGAAAGGAGGCAAGTGCACCTATCGCATGTAGTTCTCGATATTCTGGGGAATACCGAGGTCGTATTATTCTTGGGGTCGGGTTGATTATCCCTACCGCAACGAAAGCACTATTATTTTACCGAAATAGTAAGTTGTTCGTTTTAAATAAAAAGGGAAGAAAATAGATTAAGATTAAAGTCAATGAAGAGATAAAACTCGGTATCGAATTACGTTAGGAGTAAAATAGTTTTGAATAAAAAGACATCTTAGGTTTCAATTTAATTAAAGCAGAAACTTGGCCGTGGAGGTTCCAAAAGTATTAGCTCACCTATCTCTAGGAATATCGCTCACCTGGACATTAAGGCTATTCGATCGGGCTCTCGTCCGACGAAGGATTCCTCTTAATGCCTGCAGTACGCTAAGAACCTCGCTATTGGGTAGGGAACCCAATCCGGTATAGTTAGCGCGCCTCCTCTCTCGAGGGTTATTACGGAACTCTCTTTACCTAGAGGTGACCAGTCCATACGCACGGCCTCTCGGCTAGCTAGCGTATGGATAATGGAAATAGAGCCCACACATCGATATGTGGTTCTACGCATCATTAACCCATGGTAAACCTTAAGTTTTTAATTAAATAGAAAAATGAGACCTTTAGTTATTTAAAATATTTTATATCCCAAAGCTCTTCGATACCGAGGGATAAAAGCAATTAACCACTCATCGAAATGGGGATGGCTTTGAGTTTGGTTAGGCGTGCGTTCTAAACTATTCGCTGAAGGGTTATAAAAAAATAAAAAGAAAGATAAGATAACCTGATTTTAGATAAAGAAAATCTACTAAAAGAAATAAGAATACAAGCACTCAACCAAACACATCATAAAGAAAAAGAAATAAAAACTAAGCTACAAAAAAGAGAAAATGACATAATTGAAATGACAAGTGCTACTCAAACGAGTAGGAGGTAAATTAAAGCTGAAAATTGCAAATCCTACACAAATGAGTAGGACTGAAATGAAAGCGAGTCCTACTCAAATGAGTAGGAGAAAATAAATGCACACATACGCACTCTACTGAAAATAAAACACACACACACACATACTCAACAGAAATGAAAACGGACACACACAAATCCTACTCAAATGAGTAGGTGAAAATTAAGATCGACCATATAACTCCTAGCGAGTAGGCGGAAAAAATGCAACAAACGCACGCACTCATCAGAAAAATTAAGACTGGTCATTTAACTCTTAATGAGTAGGCGGAAATTGATGGAGCCCGCGAACAGACTCTTACTGTGGTTGGTTCGATAACTCGATCGTCGCGGGCTTGCTTAGGTAGGCAAGTGCACCTATCACAAGTAGTACTCGATATTTAGGAGAATACCGAGGTCGTATTATTCCCGGAACGGGTTGATTACCCCTACTGCTCCGAAAACACTATAATTTTACCGAAATAGTAGTTGAGGGTTTTAATTAAAATAAGACGAAAATAGATTTAAGAATATAGTCGATGAAGAGATAACTCCTGGTGTCGAATTATGTTAGGATTAAAAATAGATTTGAATAACTAGAGATCTAAAGTTTCAATTTAATTAAAGCGGAAACTTGGCCGTGGAGGTTCAAAATAATGAGCTCACCTATCTCTAGAAATATCGCTCACCTGGACATTAAGGCTATTCGATCGGGCTCTCGTCCGACGAAATATTCCCCTTAATGCCCACAGTATGCTAAGAACCCCGCTATTAGGTGGGGAACCCAATCCGGTAGAGTTAGCGCGCCTCCTCTCTCAAGGGTTAGTGCGGAACTCTATTTACCCAGGGGTGATCTGTCCATACGCACGACCTCTCGGCTAGCTAGCGTATGGATAACGGAAATAGAGCCCACGCATCGATATGTGGTTCTACGAGTCATTAACCCGGGGTAAACCTTAAGTTTTTTAATTAAATAGAATCATGAGACCTTTAGTTATTTAAAACATTTTATATCCCAAAGCTCTTCGATACCGAGGGGTAAAAGCAATTAGCCACTCATCGGAATGGGGATAGCTTATGATTTTGGTTATGCGAGCGTTCTAAACTATTCGCTGAAGGGTTATAAAGAAAATAAGAAGAAAAGTAAGATAACCTAATGTTAGAAAAGATACTACAAACAAACACACCCGCATTCATCCAAACACATAATAAAGAGACAAAAATAAACCTAAATTACAAGAAAGAGAAAATTGCATAATTGAAATTCGCAGGTCCCACTCAAACGAGTGGGGGAGGGAAATAAAAGCTGAAAATTGCAAGTCCTACTCAAACAAGTAGGAATGAAATGAAAGCGAGTCCTACTCAAACGAGTAGGAGAAAATAAATGCAACACACGCACGCACTCTACTGAAATTAAAACACACACTCATAATGAAATACACACACACAGATCCCACTCAAATGAGTAGGTGAAAAATTAAAGCATGTCATTTAATTCTTAACGAGTAGGCGGAAATAAATGCTGATTACAAGGATTTCTCAAATATTTACATCAAAATAATGTTCGGCCATTTAACTCCTAGCGAGTAGGCGGAAAATCAATACCAGCCATTTAACTCAAATGAGTAGGCGGTAACATAAAATCTGAAAATTGCAAGTCCTACTCAAATGAGTAGGACTGAAAATACAATCCAGCCATTTAACTCAAGTGAGTAGGCAGAAAATTAAAAATACACACACTTGCTTGAATAAAAACCAGCCATTTAGCTCAAGTGAGTAGGCGGTAAATAAAAATACACACACTTGCATGAATAAAATCCAGCCATTTAACTCAAATGAGAAGGCGGAAAATAAAAAAAACACACGCACTCTTCTTGAAAGTAACTACTCACGCACTCGACATAAATAAACACACACACACTTGCATAAATTAAATAAGATGATAAAGATTATCTCATACACGCACGCACTCGGGCGTAAAATAAGAAAAACAAAGTTATTGGATAATTAAAACAACTGCATTTCTACCGCTGGAATGCGGTAGAAATGTGTAAAAAGATGAAATAAAAATTGTTTGAGCAAAAAGTTTTCAAATTAAAGTGAGAAAGGCAAGTGCCCGAAAAATTAAAACGTTTACATTTTTACCGTTAAAATTTGACAGAAATGAATAAAAAGTGGAAATAAAAATTGTTTGAGCAAAAATATTTTTATGTAATCAAAAAAATGAGAGTTGTTGAAAAATTTAAAGTAACGCATAATCTCGTTTTAAAGCTTTGTAAAACGGGTTAAAAAGGTGTAAAACAAAAAAAATGAAAGTAAAATCCTAAGTCAAACCGATTCTAAAGAGTATTACAAAACAAATGGCTATAATAACTGCTAGAAATGTTGATAAAAATGAAAGTAAATCAAAAGGTTTTTCATTTGAAAGTATAAATTTTGCAATTTTTAAGGTCATAAACACACACACGCATTATGAAAATGAAAACAAAAGCACTTAGGATTGATGAAAAGGAGGTCTTCAGACATTTTTCAAAACATTATAAGGATGAAAAGAAAAGCTTTTATTAACAAAAAAGTTGATTATAATGCTTAAACAAACTTGAAAAGGAGGGGGAAAGATCTTTACATAGCCCCAAAACTAGCTCCAAACAGCAGCCCTTAGCATCAAAACGGTTCAAAAATTTGGAACCCTTAACTCATACAGCAGCTGCCCTTTTATTGGCAAAAACTTCCAAGTACACTCCCTCCGACACGGGCGTGTCTGGGGGCGTGTTAGCATTATTTAACAGCAGAATTTGGTGATCTGACGGCGATGTGACATTGCGGCTGAAAACGCGGTGGTCATGCCCCATATCACGGGCGTGACGGTGGGCGTATCAGGGAGGTTGAAATGGGTGTCGTTTGCGTCGAAAGTCATCGGCGGCAGTTTCTCGGGCCAGGTGGCGGAAGTCACGCCCCAGGTTACGGCGTGACTCTAGGCGTGTTGGTGGTTCGACGATCGTCGAGCGGAAAGTCATCGAGCGGCAAAATCGTCGAGCGGGAAAATGGGTTCAACGATCGTCGAGCGGGAAGATCGTTGAGCGCGGGTCTTTTTCAGCTAGGTGGAGGAGTCACGCCCTTGGTCATGGGCGTGATGCTGGGCGTGATGCTGGGCATGTCGGATTGTTCGACGATCGTCGAGCGGGAAAATGGGTTCGACGATTGTCGAGCGGTATGGACACGGGCATTGGTCACACCCCGTGTCGGGTTCCACGGGCGTGACTCCAGGCGTGTCAATCTTTTCTCTTCAAAAATCGTCGATTTCGCTGGAATTTGACGGGTCACGCTCTGGTCACGGGCGTGACCAACAGTACACGGGCGTGACATATATATTTTCCGCAAATTTTTTTTATTTTTATCTGAAAAACAAAATAAAATAAATTAGCAAAATATTTACAATAAAAGAAACATTTTATTGAACAAAAGTAAGTAAAAATGACAAAAATAAAGTAAAACGACTGATATAATGTACATAAAACTAGGTATATTTACAATTCATCAAATACCCTCAAACTTAAGCTTTTGTTATTTCAGAGCAAAAGTTTGAGGTGAACTTATAAGGAATAGAAAAAACTCTAAGTTTAGCTACCGCTTAATCAATTATAAGGGAGATCTAAATAAATAAACGGGGTGTAAGAGTTAAGTCCTAAATTTATGAAGATGATTTAAATAGCGCAAAAGTTTTGGCCGAAAGACTTATTGATATAATCAAATAGAAAGCAATAATTATAATGGTTAGATTAACAAGAATAGCTTGGAATTATATGAACTTTTAGCTTATAGAAGTTTTATTGGAAATAATGCAATTTACAAATTATGCTCTCAAAAAGATTATTGAATTAAATCTAGAGTTGTGAAATTGGCTAAGGGGGTTGATGTTGGTTTATGAAGAAGATTTGAAATTTGAGGTGAGGTAATTTTTTCTCGAACCTCGATTTTTTTTCATTTTGGATTATTAGGAAAATGAAATCTTATTTTCCTAATATCAATTTTTTTTTCAACTTCATAATAAAATTTAACCCAATGTATATGTGTAGGAGTAATGAATTTTATCCTCTTACTTCATAACATATAATCTTTTTAATCTATTGGGTGCCTATGTTTACGGAACGAAATCTTATTCCCATTGACATAGGATCTTTTAAGGATAACAATTTTATCATGCCAACTAGGTCATGATAAGAAAGGTGAGAAATTAAAACTAGATTTTTAATTAAAAATAATTTTGAGAGCAACCTTAATAAATTGTAAGTTCCAATTTTTCAGAAAGCTAAAAGTAACATAATTGAATCCTATAGTCATTATTTTCTAACATAATACACGTGCTCCAATCAATGAAATATTAGAAGTATTGCCTAAAACGAGTTCGCTATTTTTAACAAAGCATAATGAATTCTTTATAACTTAACCCCGAATATTTAAATTTTTCAATCTATAATTCACAAACAAATAGCAAACAGAGAATTAATAAAATTCACATATAAATAAACTCAAAGCAAAATTTTTAGATAGCAAGTAAATTAAGGATGGTATATTTGATTTATTTGTTTCAAAATATATATATTTTTTGTTTTTTAGAGTTTTTATCATTTTTTTCATTTTTTTTTCATTTGTTTTTTTTGTGTTTTTGATCTATTATCTTTTTTTTGTTTGAATTTTTGTTTCATTTTCCTCTCTCTTTTTTTGAATTTTTTATAACTTATTATCTTTTTTTTTAGATTTTTAAGTTTTGCGAAAAGTGCGAGAAATAGAGACGTTATTTACAAGAATGAGAGTGAAAAGGATGGGGGAGAGAGAGAAGATTATTTACAAAAATATTTACAAAGATTTTTACAAAATGAAACTAAATATTTTTGGAAATTTTATTTTATAATGTTTTTGGAATTTTGTTTTACAATTTTTTTTTGGAATTTTTAGTTTAAAAACAAAGAAAAAAACAAGACCTTAGGTTTTTGGGATTTTTTTTTTCATTTTCAATTTTTTGTTTTTTTTGTTATATAGTTTTTTTCATATATTTTTTTTATTTTGGAAGTGCAGAAAATAGAAATACAGTGCAAAAAATAGAAGTGCGAAAAAGAAAGCGAGAAAACACCCCCATACTTAAGTCCAACATTGTCACAAATGTTGTAACGTAAGTATGTGGAACAAAACAGGTAAGATAATATATACAAAGAAAAGAAAGAGAGGGGGGGGGTAGAAGCTTCCCTGACAGGAGGTGGGGAAGACGCAGTTTAGAAACCCTGAGGATCGGTCCGTTTTGGATCGATCACCTCCTTTGTGCTACGGAGGGTTATAGCGTTGATATTCTCCCGCGGATTGGGCTGTGTGTTTCCCGACAGTGCCCCGAGCGCGGGCTCAGAAATCATTCGCGCAAGCTGTCCAACCTGGAGTTCTAAGTTTTTTAGAGATCCGGTGATGTTCCGGATATTTGACTCGTTGGAAGCGATTTATTTAGAAAAATTCTCCTCCATCGTGGAGGGTTTTGGAAGAGGGGGAGGCGGAAGAAATCCGAGCGCGAAAGAATTCGGCGGGCGCTGCGCATTATTCACATTGCTCCATGAGAAGTTGGGGTGGTTCCTCCAACCCGGATTATAGTTATTGCTATAAGGGTTGTTTTTGGGGTTGAAGGAAGGTCGTCCAACATTTCCCACATAGTCTACGAATTCATTGACCACGCCGGCATTAGGGGGAATCGCCCAAGGAGGAGTGGTGGAGGTAGCAGACATCTCCGCCACCTGCTTCGTCAGCCTTTCAACTTGAAGGGCTAAGTGGGCAGTGGCATCCACTTCGAAGAGGTCGGCCGCCTTCTTGGGACGTCCTCGCGGGACGTTCCATTGGTAGGCGTTCATAGCCATCTCTTCAATAAGAGCTTGGGCAGCCTCGGGGGTCTTATTATTCAAGGTACCCCCGGCAGCCGCGTCAATCATTTGACGCGTCTGATAGTTAAGCCATTGTAGAAGATTTGGACATACAACCACGTAGGCAACGCGTGGTGCGGACACTTGTGGAGGAAGTCTTTAAAGCGCTCCCAAATCTCAAATAGAGACTCGGAATCATTCTGCATGAACGAAGAAATGTCTGCCCGCAACTTTGCAGTTTTGGCGGGCGGAAAATACTTCGTTAAGAACCGCTCCGCAAGCTCGGCCCAGGTGGCGATACATCATCGGGGAGGGAATTCAACCACGCCTTAGCTTTGGATATGATGGAGAATGGAAAAGGCGCAGACGAATGGCTTCATCAGTGACGCCATTGATCTTAAAAGTATCGCAAATCTCCAAAAAACTAGACAAATGAACGTTCGGGTCCTCATCCGGCAGTCCATCGAACTGCACGGCGTTTTGGATCATTTGGATAACGCTCGATTTGATCTCAAAATTATTGTTCGCCACTATCGGGCGAACAATACTGGACCCAGTATCGTCCAAATTCGGTCGGGATTAATATGACATTGTACGCTCGACGACCGCGTTCGGATTGGGGTCGGCTATAGCAACGGTAGAGGGTTCTTTGATGGATTCTTCGGGATCCAAAGAGGGATTTCGGCGTTGAGACCGAATACGCGCAAGAGTGCGTTCGATCTCAGTATCGAAATCCAAATTTTCGGACTCCGAAGGCTGTCCACGGGTCATACACCCTAAAATAGAAAGTAGAAAATTAACTTCTTTTTTTTGGATTTTGAAGAAAAGTGTTAAGTTTTTTTTTTAGTTTTTTTTAATAAAGATAAAACTAATAGACTTCGGATTCGGAATAACAACTCAAAGATATTCCCCGACAACAGCGCCAAAGACTTGATTGAGCCCGTGAACAGACTCTTACTGTGGTTGGTTCGATGAGTCGATCGCCGCGGGCTTGCTTAGGTAGGCAAGTGCACCTATCGCAAGTAGTACTCGATATTCGGAAGAATATCGAGGTCGTATTATTCCCGGAAATTGGTTGATTACCCCTACTGCTCCGAAAACACTATTATTTTACCGAAATAGTAGTTGATGGTTTTAATTAAAATAAGACGAAAATAGATTTAAGAATATAGTCGATGAAGAGATAACTCCCGGTATCGAATTACGTTTGGATTAAAAATAGATTTGAATAACTAGAGATCTAAAGTTTCAATTTAATTAAAGTGGAAACTTGGCCGTGGAGGTTCAAAAAAATGAGCTCACCTATCTCTAGGAATATCACTCACCTGGACATTAAGGCTATTCGACCGGGCTCTCTCCCGACGAAGGATTCCCCTTAATGCCTGCAGTACGATAAGAACCCCGCTATTGGGAGGGGAACCCAATCCGGTAGAGTTAGCGTGACTCCTCTCTCGAGGGTTAGTGCGGAACTCTATTTACCCAGGGATGATCTGTCCATATGCACGGCCTCTCGGCTAGCTAGCGTATGGATAACGGAAATAGAGCCCACACATCGATATGTGGTTCTACGCGTTGTTAACCCGGGGTAAACCTTAAGTTTTTTAATTAAATAGAATCATGAGACCTATAGTTATTTAAAACATTTTATATCTCAAAGCTCTTCGATACCGAGGCTAAAAGCAATTAGCCACTCATCGGAATGGGGATAGCTTATGAGTTTGGTTATGTGAGCATTCTAAACTATTCACTGAAGGGTTATAAAGAAAATAAGAAGAAAAGTAAAATAACCTAATGTTAGAAAAGATACTACAAACAAACACACCCGCATTCATCCAAACACATAATAAAGAGATAGAAATAAACCTAAATTACAAGAAAGAGAAAATTGCATAATTGAAATTTGCAGGTCCCACTCAAACGAGTGGGGGCGGGAAATAAAAGCTGAAAATTGCAAGTCCTACTCAAACGAGTAGGATTAAAATGAAAGCGAGTCCTACTCAAACGAGCAAGAGAAAATAAATGCAACACACGCACACACTCTACTGAATTAAAACACACACTCCTAATGAAATACACACACACAGATGCCACTCAAATGAGTAGGTGAAAAATTAAAGCACGCCATTTAACTCTTAACGAGTAGGCAGAAATGAATGCTGATTACAAGGCTTTCTCAAATATTTACATCAAAATAAAGTCCGGCCATTTAAGTCCTAGCGAGTAGGCAGAAAATCAATACCATCCATTTAACTCAAATGAGTAGGAGGTAACATAAAAGCTGAAAATTACAAGTCCTACTCAAATGAGTTGGACTGAAAATACAATCCAGCCATTTAACTCAAGTGAGTAGGCGGAAAAATAAAAATACACACACTTGCTTAAATAAAATCCAGCCATTTAACTCAAGTGAGTATGCGGTAAATAAAAATACACACACTTGCTTGAATAAAATCCAGCCATTTAACTCAAATGAGTAGGCGAAAAATAAAAACAACACACGCACTCCTCTTGAAAGTAACTACTCACGCACTCGACATAAATAAACACACACAGACACACGCACTTTCATAAATTAAATAAGATGATAAAGATTATCTCATACACTCACGCACTCGGGCATAAAAAAAGAAAAAAAAAAGTTATTGGATAATTAAAACAACTGTATTTCTACCGCTGGAATGCGGTAGAAATGTGTAAAAAGACGAAATAAAAATTGTTTGAGCAAAAAGTTTTCAAATTAAAGTGAGAAAGGCAAGTGCCCGAAAAATTAAAACGTTTACATTTTTACCGTTAAAATTTGACAGAAATTAATAAAAAGTGGAAATAAAAATTGTTTGAGCAAAAATATTTTTATGTAATTAAAAAAATGAGAGTTGTTGAAAAATTTAAAGTAACGCATAATCTCGTTTTAAATCTTTGTAAAACTGGTTAAAAAGTTGTAAAACAAAAAAAATGAAAGTAAAATCCTAAGTCAAACCGATTTTAAAGAGTATTACAAAACAAATGGCTATAATAACAGCTAGAAATGTTGATAAAAATGAAAGTGAATCAAAAAGTTTTTCATCTGAAAGTATAAATTTTACAATTTTTATGCTCATAAACACACACACGCATTATGAAAATGAAAACAAAAGTACTTAGGATTGATGAAAAGGAGGCCTTCAGAGATTTTTCAAAGCATTATAAGGATGAAAAGAAAAGATTTTATTAACAAAAAAGTTGATTACAATGCTTAAAAAAACTTGAAAAGGAGGTGGAAAGATCCTTACACAGCCCCAAAACTAGCTCCAAACAGCAGCCCTTAACATCAAAACGGTTCAAAAATTTGGAACCCTTAACTCATACAGCAGCTGCACTTTTATAGGCAAAAATTTCCAAGTACACGCCCTCCGACACGGGCGTGTCTGGGGGCGTGTCAACATTATTTAACAATAGAATTCAGTGATATCGCGGCGATGTGACATTACGGCTGAAAACGCGGAGGTCACGCCCCATGTCACGGGCGTGACGGTGGGCGTGTCGGGGAGGTTGAAATGGGCGCTGTTTGCGTCGAAATTCGTCGGCGGCGGTTTGTCAGGCCAGGTGGCGAAAGTCACGCCCCAGGTCACGGCGTAACTCTGGGCATGTCGGTGGTTCGACGATCGTCGAGCGGAAAGTCATCGAGCGGCAAAATCGTCGAGCGGGAAAATGGGTTCAACGATCGTCGAGCGGGAAGATCGTCGAGCGCGGGTCTTTGTCAGCCAGGTGGAGGAGTCACGCCCTTGGTCACGGGCGTGACGCTGGGCTTGTCGGATTGTTCGACCATCGTCGAGCTGAAAAATCATCGAGCGGGAAAATGGGTTCGACGATCGTCGAGCGGTATGGACACTGGCTTGTGTCACGCCCCGTGTCGGGTGCCACGGGCGTGACTCCATGGGTATCAAGCTTTTCTCTTCAAAAATCGTCGATTTCGCTGGAATTTGACGGGTCACACTCCGTGACCAACAGTACACGGGCGTGACATGTATATTTTTTGCAGATTTTTTTGATTTTTATCTGAAAAACAAAATAAAATAAATTAGCAAAATATTTACAATAAAAGAAACATTTTATTGAACAAAAGTAAGTAAAAATGACAAAAATAAAGTAAAATGAATGATATAATGTACATAAAACTAGGTATATTTACAATTCATCAAAAATAAATGCGATTACAAATCTTTCACAAATATTTACAGGAAAATAAAGACATGTCATTTAACTCTTAACGAGTAGGCAAAAATAAATGCGAGTACAAGTCCTACTCAAATGAGTAGGCGGAAAATAAAGACCTGCCATTTAACTCCTAGCGAGTAGGCGGAAAATAAAGACCTGTCATTTAACTCCTAGCGAGTAGGCGGAAATAAATGCAACAAATGCACGCACTCTTCAGAAAGTAAATACTCATGCACTCGACATAAGTAAACACACACACAAGGTTGCATAAATAAGATACACGCAAACTTTACTGAATTGAAAGAAAGCGATAAAAATTATCTCATACACGCACACACTCAGGCGAAAAAAATAAGAAAAATAAAGTCATTGAAATATTAAAACAACTGTATTTCTACCGCGAGAATGCGGTAGAAATGCATAAAAAGGCAAAATAAAAATTATTTGAGGAAAGAGTTTTCAAATAAAAGCAAGAAAAGCAAGTGCCTGAAATTTTAAAACGTTTACATTTTTACCGTTAGATTTTGATAGAAATGCATAAAAAGTGGAAATAAAAATTGTTTGAGCAAAAATTTTTTAAGTAATTGCCAAAATCAAAGTAGTTGAAGAATTTAAAGTAACGCATGATCCATTCTTATATTTTTGTAAAAGGGTTTAAAAAGTGTAAGAAGCAGAAAATGAAAGTAAAAATCCGAAGTCTAACCAATTTTTAAAGAATATGAAAACAAAAATGGCTATAATAACGGCTAGATGTTTTAAGAAAAATGAAAGTAAGGTAAACAGTGTTTTATTTTAAAGCATAAATTCAGTAAAAAATGAGCGTGTACACGCACACACGCACATAAAAATGAAAACAAAAGTACATAAGATTGATGAAAAGGAGGCATTCGGAGAAATTTCAAAGCATTGTAAGGATGAAAAGAAACGATTTTATTAACAAAAAAAGGGTTGATTACAAATGCTTAAACAAACTTGAAAAGGAGGGGGGAAGGTTCCTTACATAGCCCCAAAACTAGCTCCAAACAGCAGCCTTAACATCAAAATGGTTCAAACTTTTTGTAACTCTGAACTCATACAGCAGCTGGTCTATTATAGGCAAAAGTTTCCAAGTACATGCCCTCTGACACGGGCGTGTAAGGGGGCGTGTCACTACTATTTAAATGGATGCCGGTGATTCGACTGGAGATTTGACTTTGCGGCTAAAAACGGGACTGTCACGCCCCAGGTCACGGGCGTGACATTGGGCGTGTCGGGGAGGTTGAACTGGGCGTTGTTTGTGTCGAAAAGTCGCCGACAGCGGTTTGTCGGGCCAGGTAGAGGAGTCACGCCCTCAGACACGGGCTTGATGCGGGGCGTGTCGGGTTGTGTCGACGATCGTCGAGCGGAAAATCGTTGAGCGAAAGTGACACGGGCTTGGTCATGGGGCGTGTCCAATGACATGGGCGTGTGGCCGGGCGTGTCCATCAATTTCTTCAATTTACGACTGATTTCACGGAATTTGAAATGTCACTCCCTGAACACGGGCATGACCAGTAAGTACACGGGCGTGTTCGTACTGTTTTGGCAGTTTTTTGGTTGATTACAAATGCTTTAACAAACTTGAAAATGAGGGGGAAGGTTCCTTACATAGCCCCAAAACTAGCTCCAAACAGCAGCCCTTAACATCAAAGTGGTTCAAAATTTTTGGAACCGTGAACTCATATAGCAGCTGGCCTTTTATAGGCAAAATTTTCCAAGTACACGCCCTCTGACACGGGTGTGTCAGGGGGCATGTCACTACTATTCAAATGGCGGCCGGTGATTCGACTGGAGATTTGACTTTGAGGCTGAAAATGCGGCGGTCACGCCCCAAGTCATGGGCGTGAAATTGGGCATGTCAGGGAGGTTGAACTGAGCGTCGTTTGCGTCGAAAAGGCGTCGGCGGCAGTTTGTCGGGCCATGTGGAGGAGTCACTCCCTCGGAAACGGGCGTGACGTGGGGCGTTTCGGGTTGTGTCGACGATCGTCGAGCGGAAAATCGTCGAGCGGAAGTGACACGGGCTTGGTCACGGGGCGTGCCCAATGATACGGGCGTGTGGTCGGGCGTGTCCATCAATTTCTTCAATTTGCGGCCGATTTCATGGAATTTGAAATGTCACGCCCTGGACATGGGCGTGACCAGTAAGTACACGGGCATGTCCATACTATTTTGGCAGTTTTTTTGGATTTTTTCTGAAAAATAAAATAAAATAAGTTAGCAAAATATTTATAATAAAAGGAACATTTTATGAAAGAAATTTAACTAAAAACAACAAAATAAAACGAGAACTACTTAAATAATGTACATAAAAAATAGATATATTTACAACTTATCATCTATTTTAGAATCTTTGGAAGTAAATGCTTCGTACTTAATAAAGGGAACTATTATCGCACGAAGTTTAGTGAAACATGTTTTGAAGGTATTTTTTTAGGTTATCGTAGCCATAGTAAGGCATATAGGATCTTCAATAAGAAAACTCTAGTAGTAGAAGAGTCAATTCATGTTGTATTTGATGAGACAAGCCAGCTCCAAAGCAGCTCATCTAGTGTTATTGGTGCAGATGTAGGTATCAAGTTCAAGGAACTAAGCATGAATGAAGATGTCAAGAAAGAAGCTCCAAGCTCGATCAAGATTGTCTACCCAGGCTTGTTTGATGAAGAATAACAAGATGAACAAACCCCAGAGGATAAACAGGATGTTGAAGAACCTGTGGGTGGTAGAGGAAGAAATCTCGTGTTCAGAAACCTAAGAGATCACCCTATTGATCAAATCAATGGAGAGCTCGGCGACGGATTTAGAACCAGAAGAGGTACAAATAATGAGATTATGCATCTTAGTTTTCTGTCTCAGGTTGAGCCAAAGAAATTTGAAGAGGCAAACAATGGTGCTTCTTGGATTTTGACAATGCAAGAAGAGATCAATCAATTTGAATGTTGTAAATTCTGGGATTTGGTACCCAGGCCAAAGGGACAGAACGTGATCGGCACCAAGTGGATCTTCAGAAACACGCTGGACAAGAATGGAGTCATTATCAAGAATAAATCCATGGTTGTAGCTCAAGGATACAGACAAGAAGAAGGGATTTACTTCGACCAGACCTTTGCTTCAGTGGCCAAGCTCGAGGCGATCAGGTTGTTTCTTGCGTATACTGCCCTCGAAGGCTTCACCGTCTACCAAATGGACATGAAGTCAACTTTCTTAAATGGGAAACTAAAAAGGAAGTATACGTAGCACAACCCCTAGGTTTTGTTGATTATAATTTCCCTAATCATGTTTATTTCTTAAAAAAAGCTCTATACAGTTTAAAGCATGCTCCTCGAGCTTGGTGTGAGATGCTGTCAAGCTTTCTTCTTGATAAAAAGTTGACAAGAGAAAAGATAGACAAGTCATTATTTCTTAGGGAAGTAAAAGGCAAGATTTTGCTAGTGCAGATCAATGTCAACGACATCATATTTGGATCTACAGAAGACAACCTTTGCAAGAAGTTTTCCAAACTTATGTAAGGGAAGTTTGAAATGAGCAGCATGGGAAAGCTGAAGTATTTCTTAGGACTTCAGGTGAAACAATCTAAAGATGGTATTTTCATCTCTCAGACGAAGTTCACCAAGGAGATTCTTAATAAATTCGGAATGGAGAATACAGCCTCTATGAGGACTCTAATGGGTTCAACTGTGTTTCTAGATAAGGATGAGAAAGGAAAACCATTTGATGAAACTAAGTACAAAAGCATAAATGGATCCTTGCTCTACCTCACTGTCAGTAGACCAGATATCATGTTTTCAACATGCGTCTGCGCTAGATTTCAAGTGAACTCAAAGGAATCTCACTACGTCGCTGCAAAGCGAATTTTAAGATACTTTAAGGGCACACCGAATCTTGGATTATGGTACCCAAGAAATAATTATGTCGAGCTAATTGGTTTTTCAGATGCTGATTTTGTAGTAAGTAGGGATGACAGGAAAACCACTTTCGGGACGTGCCAATTCCTCGGAAGATGTCTTATTTCATGGAGCAGTAATAAGCAAAATTATGTGGCAACTTCTATGTCCAAGTCAGAGTATATCTCTGCGGGTAGTTGTTGCACACAGCTTCTATGGATCCGGAATCAACTTGAAGACTACAACTTGAAGTTTAAAGAGATTTTGATGTATTACGACTCATTCAGCACAATAGTGATCGCGAATAATCCAATCTCTCACAGTCGGACAAAGCACATCGAAGTGTGATACCACTTCATCCGTGATCATGTGGAGAATAAGGATATAGCCCTCAGTTATGTCCCGACGGATAAGCAGATCGCGGACATTTTTACAAAGTCGTCGGACAAGTCCAAGTTCTCGTTCTTGAAAACAGAACTATGCATGTTGAAGATAGACTCATGAAGAAAGCCAAGCATGCAGGAACTCACTTGAAAATTATCTTACTAAGTCAAAAAATTGTACCAAGGCAAATTCGTTGAGTATCGGAGCTCAAGTCACTGATTCGTCGGATATTCAAGTGATAGTCACTGAATCACACTCGTCCACCAATGATTCTCGTCGAAATCAACTTAGGACAAAATTTCAAACTTTTATATTGGATCCGAAGAGCCACGAATTCAGGTACGTGCCTTCTAGACAATTTTAAAATTATATATATATATATATATATATATATATATATATATATATATATATATATATATATATATATATATATATATATATATATATATATATATAGTCAAGAGGGCAACCGCACAATCCAATTCGACGAAACCCTCAAGCCAACTCGCCGAATCAGAAATCTCAATCGTTCGGCTCCCGTCACAATTGGATTGTCTTCCTCTCGACGACTAGGGTTCACTCTTTCCTTGATTATTATTGTGAACAACTTCCTAACCCTAGCTGACAGTACAACAAGGATTTCCCGACGATTTCTTCTCATGGTGTGTTTTTGAAACGGTGTTGTCGCCAACTTCGACAATGTTTCAAAATTAAATTCATTATAGATTCTCGATTTACCTTGGCTCCTCGAAGCACCAGCGGATTTCTAGGGGGAGGAGAACTTGTTCGTACAGGATTTTCCTCTGCCTCTAATGAATTCCGCAACATTATCCAAATGTTGGAGACCGATGGACTCTCCTTCGTCCTAGAACATGCATGCAATGTTCTTGACAAGGAAGTTCGTGAATTCTTCCATAATGCGAAGCTCCTTCATGAAGAAACAGTCACCAAGAGAAAGGTTAAACGACCAAAGTAAAAGTGAAAGCGTCACTTCTCTCTCGGTACTTGCGGCTTCCTACATGTGATGAGGCTGATTACCTTGACGAGGAGGATTTCTCCGCAGCTCTTCTATTCTATGGATTGCCCCTAGGTATAAAAGCAGTTAAGTGCAAAGGGTTGAATGAAGAAGGCAAGCTTCTTTCGGACATCATTGGTAAAGTGTTCTGGTGCAAGACTAGGTCCCATGACTATCTCTCCCCAGATATGTTCAAGACTCTTGTTGCCATCATCTACAGGAGGAAACTTAATTGTGGTGCATTGTTGTATGAGAGAATCAAGGTCAGCCTTCGCACTCCCAACTTTGGAAGGATTTTCAGCCTGTACCTGAATCAGCTGGATGGTGACAGGTTTGATATGACCAAATGTATTTTTATCCATCACCTCAAGAAGATAGACTCATCTATCTTCTCAAGGTTGGATAGGAGGATATCTAGGCTAGAGGGAGCCCCAGATTTAGCTATGGAGGAGGTAGAACATTCTCTTGAGATCAGGTTTACCTCTTCACACCCCAGATAAATTCCTGAGAGTTCGAGGGCAGGAATCTAGGGGGAGACGGTTGACACACAAGTGGACACTACCATAGTGCCCTTGAGTGTGCCTTCAGACTCAGTGCCAAAAGTTCCAGAGTCATTTATTCCAGTTCCAGATCCAGATTATCTGATGACAGAGGTTGTCAAGTTTGCTCAGACCGCTGTTAAAGAATTGGTGCCTGAGAAGGTAGAGGCTGATACTGTTGCTGAGGAGGTAACTAGGCCTTCTATATCAGCTACTACTGAGGTTGCTAGATTATTGTGCAACCTAGAGAAAAGGATATGCAAGATGCCTGATGCACCTCCTTCTACTGCAGAAGAGGTTGTGGATCTTTCTGCTGAGGAAGTAAATGAGGAGGAGCAGATTCCAGTTCTGACTACTACTCAAGATCTTTCTACAACTTCCAAAGCTCATTTATCTCTGATAGATGAGTCTTCCAGTGAGGATCTGCCCAGCACTCCCATCCTGAGACCCCAGCTTTGAATACTGATAGTACAATTCTGCAAAGCATAGAGGTGATGCTGACCAAGTAGAAAGCTTATTTTTACTCATCCATGCAGAAAGTTCTGAAAAAGATAAAAGAAACAGAAAGAGATCTAAACAATGGTCTAGCTGAGGGTAAAGTCAGATTTGACAAGATAGATGCTAAGATGGACTCCTACTTTACTCGATGCGAAAAAGGAGTTGGGTTTGTTATGAAAGGTTTAAAGAGCAAAAGATGGTTATGTGTAATGTGGATACAAATGCCAAAACTATGATTGACGTTCATAATAAAGCAATGGCACATGTCAACATGTAAGCCTATGTAAATGCTCTAGCTGAAGTAGTCAAAAAGGGGGAGGAGACCTTGAAAGCTAAGGTGGTAGCTAAGGTCAATGTGCTTGAAGATGCGATGCCATCAAATTTCAAAGTCGTAAATGACTAAAGTTATGACAATTGTGCATGGCTTCACAGTCAATTGACCGATATCAAGTACATGTTGTGCCTGTACCATAACATAATGAGACTCATCCTCAATAGGATTACTCTTAGTACTAGTCAGATATATAGGATTATTCTCAGGTTAGTGCTGCTGTTGCTGCTGAAGCTCCAGAGGTAGAACTTTTTGGAGACTTCCCTCCTCCGATTTACAAGCGATGAAGATATGGGGAAGCCCCGTTTGCAAAAAGGTTAGAGTCAGGTCGAGTAGAGTCAAACAAAGAAATGGAAGAGGTTTGGAGCCCGATCAGCAGAGGAATCATCATAGACACATTTTCCTTATTCAATCTTGGTGGTGAAAAAACATCAGCACCATTACAATCAAGAAGAATGGAACAAGTACAAGTTGTCCTGCAAAAAAAGAAGAATTCTTTTCAGAAACAATCAGAATGCTGCTCCGAAGCCAAGGCTTATTTTAACAGGTAGAGGTTCAAGATCTACTTTTTAGAAGAACGTTGGGGAGAAGACTTATAATTGTTTGGGTTTTGTAATATTCATTTATTATTGTACGAGATTATTCCTCCGAGTTGGTAGATCCATTTGTGGATCGAGTTTGTAGATTTGTTTGTGGATCGAGTTTGTAGATCTGGTTGTGGATCGCGTGGTAGGAGCATCATCTATGAGTTGTAGGAGTTGTGGCTCCGAGGTGTAAGATTGTGAAAATCTGAGATTGTTGAAGTAGTCGAATCTAGCCCTTCGTAGTAGATAGGCGAGGCGAGAATGTGGATGTTCCCAACTCGGGGAACCACTATAACTCTTTATGTTTGTGTGCTTGTTTTTAAAGTAATTTTTATTTCGCAAAAAGACGCAAACATCACCTATTCACCCCCCCCCCCCCTCTAGGTTATTTAGGTAGATGCTAGATACTTTCAGTTTGGGTCACTTTTATTGGGGCCACTGGGGTTTTGGTGGCCCAATAAATGTCAGGATGTTACACGTCGTGTGTGCCGAGATAACTCAACGATCTTACTCAGACAGTTCTGATTTCTGCTATTTCCAGGATTAATCCCAGTCATTGATCATCTAATGTCGAACACGACAGGTACTCACATTGATAAGTCAATTATTATAGTTATTTTAATATAATTTTTATCTAATAAATAGTTGTATTTTATTTAGTTTTTATTAATATTGTTACTAATTCCTTAATTTCTATTTTTAGTAAAATTTGGGCTGCCAATAGCAATTTGGAGGTTGCAGGACTGGTCAGGAGAAGAAACTGAAGATATCTGGAAAAATCGAATTTACACGCCCAAGTCACGGGCGTGACCCTCAGGTCACGGGCGTGGTAGGTGGCAGTGACCCATAAAGAAGTTCTAGAAGCCAATGCCACGTCAGATTAAAATTACATACCCCAGTCATAGGCATGACCAATGGGTCACAGGCATGACTTGCAGGCCTGACCAGAAGACGGAGCTCTAGAATTCAATTCCACGGTAGGTTGAAGTTGCACGCTTTGGCCACGAGCGTGACATTTGTGTCACAGGCGTGACTCAAAGGTATGACATCCCGGCGTGTCGTGTATTATGGTGTCAGTTTCAGATCCAGTCAGTTTTCAGCTTACACGCCCTAGGTCACGGGCGTGACCTAGGAGCGTGACCTCTTCAGCAATGCCTGATTTAATTCCTGCCGTTTTCAGTTATCATCGTTTCTAGTAACAGTACAAACACACCCAATGATACGGGCGTGACCTAGGGGCGTAACCCACCGAACGATGAATTTTGGCAGTTTTCTCCCAACGTTCCCGGGCTTTCAAGAGGAAGGTTTCGCACCTTACATGGCCCCTAGTCACAGGCATGACCTTCAAGGAAATTTCCTATAAATTCCAGACATAACCAGGAGCTGAGCAATCAATCGAGGGAGGATCTAGGATTAGTTTTTAGGCAGTTTTATTAGATTTTTTTCCACTTTTTCTTCCATTTCTCTATGTACTTTTCATTCTCAAAGATTATCTTTGTTTTATTTAATTTAAATTCAGCACTTTTCCTTTCATGTAATCATGTTCTTATTTTCTTTATTATGTAATTTTGTTTATCATGTTAAGTAGCTAATTTCATTAGCAATTGATCATGACAAGCTTTTTAATAAAATAATTTTTTTCTTTCTTGCCAAGCTCTTTTTATTATCGCTTCAATATTTCTTTGATTTCGATTTTAGATCTGTATCTTAGATATAGCAAGATGTTTTGCATACAAGTAGATCACTCAAGGGTAGAAAGATTTTCATGCACTCCTCGAGAGAGGAAGGCATAGATCTTCCGGATTGGAGTCAAATCCAATAGTGGGATTCACCGTATAAAGCAAGTTTAGGGGTTTCAACTAGCCAAGAGGTCTTAATCGACAACCTAAGATTAGTCGGGAGCGTATTATCGAGAGAAGCGCTTTTGTAATTTGGGAACCTCCACAGTCGAAGTGGGTAATTTATAAGTTTTCTTTTATAAAAAGTTTATTTTAATTCAAAGTGAGTTTAGATCAGGTGTTAATCTTTGTTCATAGTTTTATTAATTTTTTATCTTTATTTACCAATAAAATAATATTAATTTGCGTGAGTACAAGAAGTCAACAGGCCTCGAGTCTAATACTACACTTAATCATATACTATAGAATGATTGGTACACTTGCCTTATCGATTTAGAATCACACGCTAGCGTGAATTTTAACCATCAAGTTTTTGGCGTCGTTGTTGCGGAATTGTTTTTGTTGATATTATGAAAGCAACAATCGAGGGGGAGACAGTTGACACACAAGTGGCCACTAGCACAGTGCCCTTGAGTGTGCCTTCAGACTCAGTGCCAGAAGTTCCAGAGTCAGTTATTCCAGTTCCAGAGCCAGAGAATCTGATGACAGAGGTTGCCAAGTTGGCTCAGACTGATGTTGAAGAATTGGTGCCTGAGAAGGTAGAGGCTGATACTGTTGTTGAGGATGAGGTTGTTGCTGATGAAGTTGATGAGGATTCTGTTGCTGAAGATGACTTGTAAAATGATGATGTTGCTGCTGATTACATAACAATTGATGATTATGAGGTTGAGAGTGCTGCTGATGAGATGAGGATTGAATTTAATACGACCAAAGCTGCTAATAATGTGGATGTTGGTTCTGAACTAGTGGTAGTGGAGAATTTGATAGTACCACTCCCACAAATTGTTCCAGCTTCATCTTCTGGGGGGAGGTAACTAGACCTTTTATATCAGTTACTATTAAGGTTGCAAGATTATTGTGCAACCTAGAGAAAAGGATAGGCAAGATGGCTGATAAACCTCCTACTATTGTAGAGGAGGTTGTGGAACTTTCTGATGAGGAAGGAGATGAGGAGGAGCAGACTCCAGGTCTAACTGCTACTGTAGATCTTGCTACAACTTCCAAAGCTCATTTATCTCTAATAGATGAGTCTTCTAGTGAGGAACTATCCAGCACTCCCATCCCTGAGATCAAATGTTGAAACCAAAAACTTGGTCTCTCGTGGAGTTCGTGGTCCCTAGAAAGGGGTGACATCACACCTACTACACTCAGGAGAATGTCACAGAACAAAGGATCAAGAAGCTAGGAACAGACCCTCGGATCTAGCGAGGAGGTCCCACCTCACACCCGGAAGACCTTTGAAGTCTCTCCCTCCCTAGCCAATGCTGAGCTAGGTGCCTTGGAGGAAGAAAATAAAGGGATTTTTGTGGCTAAGATGCAATACTCTCCAATACACCCTCAAGGTTCTATTTATAGTCTCCGAATCCCACGGACTAAAAAGTCAGCTATACTCCAACGACAAATAGGCCTTGGGCCAATAGAAAACATCCACACCGGGGGGTAAAGAGGTAGTTCCACCCTTGGGGTTATAATGGTAAAAGCATGCCCCCAACCCCACCACACAACTGAGGCGAACGGTAAACCCTGCGAATGAACCTAAAGCCAGGGGTGAGAGCTATCCCGCCAGACAGGCTGTAACACCTCCCCTGTAATGACCGTATAATATGGGTCCGGCCGGGGCCCCACAACATACAGACGCCAGAGCTTTAGTATTATAAGATGATATAACTACCCAATCTCAAAACTCAAGACACAACACAGCGGAAACAGCAAAGAGACTAGAAGATATCCACACATATAGGAGATTAGAGATGGCCTTAAGCCTTACAACATAAGTGAGTCCGAAGCTCAAATAATAAAAATAGTCAAGAACGTGCATCAACATCCCTAAACAACCTCGGCATGCAAGCCGGAATACAGGAGCATCAAACATACAATGTCAAATAAGTAAAGCTAAAGCAAAGCGGTACACTTCATGAGGCTTAGGCCTTTTTGGCCGGTGAGCTAGCTCCTGCTTGTGATCCTTGTCCTCTAAAAAATTGGTGGTAACGTGGGTCAGCAAAGGTTGACCTCAAACTGTGTAACAAACACATCTCCTCCCGGCCGGCCCTAACGGACCCCGGGGTACTCCTCCAACCTGCAAGTAAGCACTTCGTATGCAATATTCATAAGCAAGAAAAGCAACTAAGGAAACAGGCTTGGATGTCTCAAACATCATACATGTTCTCTACTGTTAAGCATATAATAAGAGGGCCTACTTTGCAACATGAATGCAACAATCGGGCTTCACCCAAGGCACCCTATAGCATATGCATCTAGCACAACATCACATCATTTAGGTACTCATCATTTCCCCATTGGCATAAAGCCGCAAACAAAGTGGAACCACAATCCCCCAACGGCATACAAGCTGCCACACGGAACTCTTGCCAAGGCCCCACCCGCTCACGGTCGTAGACCCGGGCTTGCCGGCAAACTCTGACTTCTCATGTCAGGATTCCGTCCAACACACTGACCGATTCTAAGAACCCTTGCTGGACCCCACCCGCTCATGGCCTCATTGCCCGGGATTTCCCCATGCTCGGCAATCTCAACAGTCTCACAAAAAAGGGACTACCCTCGTCGGAACACTTTCCACATATACCTTGCACGTCACGGGATAGCCAGCCGACCACAGAGATACAACCACGCCTTGGCACATCACAAACCAAGACAGTTACACCATAATCCCTCATTCGTACTACAGCGTTCCAGCGCACCAAGGAAACCATCTACCGCCAATGGGGAGCTAACTTTGTCCACCAAGGAAACCATATACCGCCAATGCGGAGCTAACCTTGTCCGGTTTCGACTACACGTACTCACACGAGAAAATGGGGAAAGCATCACAAACATCATAAATGGCCTCTTACCGCAACAGGTTTCTACCAAAACCCTAAAGCTCGTATACAACATCACCGCGTCGGACTAACGATCGCGACCACGGCTTCACGCACCATACCTAATCCACTAATGGAGTGGATCTCTAATGCAAAATCATGTCGGGGATGGACTCAATCGAACCGGATGTTTCTCTTGAACCTTGGAGACCAAAACCCCTCTCATATGAGAGACTGGTGTCCAAAAACCATGGAAATAAGAGATGCAAGACACGCATCCTAAAACCAAGAGGAGAAGTGTCGTTACCTTCCGACCCCTCTTCCTAGCCATGGAAACTTAGCCGGATGAAAACCTTCGCAATGATCTTGCCTCCACGGATCCGAACTCGGCTCGCGATTTGGAGCATCGAAGCCACTCTAATGGACGGATCTCCTTCACCGTCTTCCGCGCTCTCCCTTCTGTCTAGATCTTAGATGGAGAAACAGCGACTGAAACAATCCGGATTTTGAAACCCTACTCTCGGGTATATCCCAAATAGAAAAATCCCCAGCCTTCGGATCTCACACAAAGGAATGCACGGCTGCGATACGGGTCTGACCTGGAAAAATAGAATGTCGAACACTCTGCGTCAAACCAATCCGCCAAGATCGCCGCTCGACGATCATCGAACCAAGATCGTCGAACGCACAAATCGATGAGCGCAAAATCGTCGAGCGCAAGCCAGATCGTCGAACGCACAAATCGACGAGCGCAAAATCGTCGAGCGCAAGCCAGATCGTCGAATGCACAAATCGACGAGCGCAAAATCGTCGAGCACAAGACAGATCGTCGAACGCAGATTGTCGATCGCTTGCCAGATCATCGAGCACTGGCCAGCACCACGATCAGTGGCCTGATCGTCGAACGCAGATTCGACACAGATCGTCGAGCGCAGACTCGACCACACTTCATCGAATTCAAATCGACGACCTACCGGGCTCTTTGCCGAACCCGACCGAGACACGTCCTTAGACACGCCCGTGTCCTTGGCCGTGTCACCCCTTACCAAGACCCAATCCTGGCCAAAAACGTTGATCGTCCCTCTTACGGAAATTGCAGCATTACAACTCTCTCCCCCTTAAAAGAATTTCTTCCCGAAATTACAGAAAATAAAAGGGGACAAAAGCTTAAATGGTACCTGAACGGGAAAACTTTGGATACTCCTCCAGCATGGTTTGCTCTCGCTCCCAATAGAGCTCCTCATGACCACAGTTGTCCCATCGGACTTTGATGAGTTTCACCTCTTTGTTTCCCAACTGCCGAATCTCTGAATCCTCTATGGCAACTGGACGTACTCATGTCCTCAAGCCTTCCTCTATCGGCACCGATGCCGGCTCGATCACCACACTAGCCTCTACCAAGGCTTTCCTCAAGACGGGGACATGGAGGACGTCTGTAATCCACTTCAGCTCTGCGGACAGCGCCAACCGGTACGCTGCTTCTCCCACCCATTCAACAACTTTGAAAGGTCCCAAAAACCTTGGACTCAACTTCTTGAGTCGGCGAACCTGTGAAACACCCTTGAACGGCTTGATTTTTAAATAGACCAATCGCCTACCGCAAACTCCAGCTTCCTATGGCGAGCATTAAAATACTTTGCTTGCCGATCTTGCGCCACCTTCATACGCTCTTGAATGGTCCGCACCATCTCACAAGCGTCAGCTACCACCTCTTTTCCCAACAGTTTGGTGTCTCCCGCCTCTGCCCAAGACATCGGCGTTCGACACCGTCTCCCATATAAGGCTTCGTACGACACCATTTTTATACTTGCTTGGTAACTATTATTGTACGCGAACTCCACCATGAAGAGGTGATCTTCCCACTTCTTGCCGAAATCAAGAATGCACATTCTCAGCGTGTCTTCCATAGTATGGTTCGTTCTTTCGGTTTGCCCGTCAGTTTGGGGATGGAAAGCTGTACTGAACTTGAGCTTCGTGCCCAAACTCTTTTGAACCAATCTCCAGTCCTTGAACGTAAACAGTCCATCTCGATCGCTGACTATGCTCTTAGGAATCCCACGTAGTCGCACAATGTTGCGAACATACAACTCCACCAGCTTCTCCATGCTGTCCTCCTTCCAATTTGGGATGAAGTGGGCCACCTTGGTTAAGCGATCCACGATCACCCGAATAGCGCCATTACCCTGCTGCAATCTAGGTAACCCATGCACAAAATCCATGGAGATATCATCGAATTTCCACTCGGGGATTGGAAGAGGCTTCAGGAACCTGCCCGACTTCTAACACTCGGCCTTCGCCAAGGCACAAGTTTGGCATCGATTCACATACAAAGCTACGTCCCGCTTCAGCCCAGGCCACCAAAAGTATTTCTTCATATCCAAGTACATCTTTGTACTACCCAGGTGAACGGAGTACTTTGAGAAGTGAGCCTCAAACATCAACTCCACACGGAGCTTGCCGAACTGCGGTACACAAATCCGTCCTCCCTTCCTCAAGATCCCATCAATTATCTCCCAGGAGCTACTCTCGCCCATTTGAGCCTCCACCATGAACGGTTGAAACTCCACATCCAAACGGGTCGCTTCCCGAATACGATCGGACAAGTCATTCTGGATTTCAATCCAGTTCAACCGAGCCATGCTAGACTCGCCTCTCGCTACACATTCCATGCCAAGGGACTCCCAGTCCCATACCAACCGCTCATCATAAGCTTCGATCCAATTCCCTTGCCCCGAGTACTTTCTACTCAAGGCATCCGCCACCACATTGGCTTTACCTGGCATATACTGAATCTCCACCTCGTAGTATCCAAGGAACTCAACCCACCTGCGTTGTCGCATGTTCAAGTCCTTTTGATCCAAGAGATACTTCAGGCTTTTATGATCCGTGAAGATCTTCACCTTTGCACCATAAACATAGTGTCGCCATATTTTCAACAGAAAAATTACCGCCGCCAACTCCAAGTCATGAGCGGGGTAATTCCTCTCATGAAGCTTCAGCTGCCTGGACCCAAAAGCTATCACCTTGCCATGTTGCACCAAAACACAACCCAAACCGCATCCTGATGCGCCACTGAAGATCTGAAATCCCTCGGTCCTTTACGGTAGACTTAGGATTGGAGCCATCATAAGTCTCTCCTTCAGTGACTCAAATACTTGACTGCACTCTTGAGTCCACACAAACTTATGATCTTTACGAGTGAGTGAGGTGAGGGGTAAAGCTATCGGCGAAAAATTCTCCACGAATCTCCTATAGTACCCGACTAGTCCAAGAAAACTTCGGACTTCCGCCACGGTCCTCAAAACCGGCCAATCTCTAATGGATTCCACGTTTGTTGGATCTACTGCCACCCCATCCCCACTAATCATGTGGCCCAAAAATGCCACTTTCGCTAACCAGAACTCGCACTTTGAGAACTTTGCATACAGCTGATTCTCTCTCAACACCTGCAAGACCACTCTCATGTGGGTCTCATGCTCAACTTCCAATTTGTAATACACCAAGATGTCGTCAATGAAGACAATCACAAAAGAATCCAAGTATTCTCGAAATACTCGATTCATAAGATCCATGAACATAGATGGCGAGTTCGTCAGCCCTAACGGCATCACCGAGAACTTGAAGTGACCATACCTCGTACCAAATGCTGTCTTGGGTATGTCCTCGTCCCGAATTCGCAATTGGTAGTATCCCGACTTTAAGTCCAACTTTGAATACACCACCGACCCCACCAACTAGTCGAACAGGTCGTCTATCCGAGGAATCAGATACTTATTCTTAACAGTCAATTTATTCAGCTCACGGTAGTCTATGCATAGCCGCATACTACCATCTTTATTCTTCACGAACAACACCGGCGCGCTCCACGGTGAAGAACTGGGTCGGATATACCCCTGTTCCAACAGTTCCTGCAACTGCACTTTGAGCTCAGCCAACTCTTTTGGTGCCATTCTAAACGGAGGCCGTGACACCGGCCTAGCCTCTAGCACTAACTCAATCGAGAAGTCGATCTCCTGCCGAGGAGGCGCTCCAGGAAGATCATCAGGAAACACTTCCTCAAATTCTGCCACCATTGTCACTTCCCCCAATTGATAACTTGGAGAGGCTACCTCCAATAACGCTACAAGCACTATTCCACCCTGGTTAACTTCCCGCACCAACTACAAGGCTGAAATCAGGGAACAGGCCACTCCGCTAGGGCCCTCAAACTTGACTTCCGCCTGCCACTTGCTCCTAAGGGTCACCACCTTGGATAGGCAATCAATACTGGCATGCTGCTCTGCAAGCCAGTCCATGCCCAAAATCACATCAAACTCAACCAATGGTAAAACCGCTACTACCAATACAAAGTCAACTCGTCCAGCTCCCAACAAATGCGCCCTTTGTCCCCGGTGGTCATGGATGACCCATTGGGCATGCGCACTTTCAGCTCCGCGTCCGCCGAAAATGACTCAACTCCTATTCTCTGGATGAAGCTCTCCGAAAGAAAGGAGTGCGATGCTCCCGTATCGAACAATACCCTAGCAGGGTATCGAACAATACCCTAGCAGGGTATCCGGAAACTAATACGAAGCCTATAACATAGACATCACACATAAAGGTCTAAAAGTATGAAGCAAAAAGTTAAACTTAAATGTCCTCATACCTGTCACCACATCGGTTTGGCGGATCGCTTCCTGCTGTCCAAGTTTGTAGGCCCTTGGTTGCACCGGTTGGAACCGAGAAGCACTAGACTCCGCCATCTTCCCTTTCTCTGTGGCACTGGGGTCGAAGCGCACAGTCTGCTCCTGCCATGCCTCTTGCTTCACTCCTCCTTGAGGACAAACACTATCGATGTGCCCCACCTTACCGCAGTTGTAGCACATTAGCAGTCCCCTAGAGTGAGAACCTCCAGACGTCCACTTGCTCTTCTCACCGGACCTGGAAGTGTGAGGCTTTTTCCTCCACCTATTCCCTTCAGACTTTCCCTGGGATTGGGAAGGCTTCCCTTCCCCTTGCTTGGGAGTGAAACCCTTACGACATTGGGTTCGCTCCAGATCACTCTCCAATGTCCTGGCAGCCTCAAATAGGTCATTAAAACCAGCTCTCTTCATGGAAATGAGGGGTTGCCTCAGATTCTCCCTCAGCCCCTGGTAGAAGAGGTTATCCATCTCCACATCATCTGCCATCGTCGTTCCTGCGTAATGACCCAAACGGGTGAACTCTTGCACATACTCATCCACCGTCTTATCTCACTGCACCAAGTGCAGAAACTGCCTCTTAAGGGCCAACCTCGTTGAAACGAGAATATACTTCTTTAAAAAAGCATCCCCAAACTCTTCTATGGACGGGGTGCGTCCAGGAAATTGGTGGCCGCTATATCTCACACACCACAACTTTGCGTCTCTTTCTAACATGAAGGCCGCAAACTCAGATTTCTTATCTTCTGGCGTCTCCGCCACCCTCAGAAGTTCTTGCATCCTTGCCCACCAATCCTCCGCATCAGTCGGGGTACCGACTCCCTTGAATGTCGGGGGATGGAAGCTCAGAAAATACTTCATGTGTTGGTCTCCATGTCTGACAACCAACCTTTCCGCCAAAGGCTCCACTCGCCTGGCTTCTCCTCCTGGCACGGCCGTCGTCGTATCCGGTGTAGCAGGGGTTGCTACCTGAGCTGTCGCTACAGCTTGGGCTGCCACCATTGCTTCCGCAAGCATGCGACAGAAATCGGTCCGGTTTACACCCGTGCCCAAAAGACCCGGAGCAGTGACACTGCTCGCCGAAAGCTCTTCTCTTGGTCTCGACGTACTCGCCTCGTTGCTTGCACTCTTCAGAAAAGCAAGAAAACAAGGAATCAGTATCTAATCACAAGACTCAAACATAAGGACACTCATGGTCCCGCATTACTCCTATGTGGATATCTTCTATACGCACTGACCTTGGATCTAACATGGCTCTGATACCAAATTGTAACACCTCCCCTGTAATGACCGTATAATATGGGCCCGGTCGGGGCCCCACAACATACAGATGCCACAGCTTTAGTTTTATAAGATGATATAACTACGCAATCTCAAAACTCAAGACACAACACAGCGGAAACAGCAAAGAGACTAGAAGATATCCACATATATAGGAGATTAGAGATGGCTTTAAGGCCTTACAACATAAGTGAGTCTGAAGCTCAAATAATAAAAACAGTCAAGAACGTGCATCATTACCCCTAAACAACCTCGGCATGCAAGCCGGAATACAGGAGCATCAAACATACAATGTCAAATAAGTAAAGCTAAAGCAAAGCGGTACTCTTCATGAGGCTTATGCCTTTTTGGCCGGCGAGCTAGCTCCTGCTTGCGATCCTTGTCCTGTAAAAAATTGGTGGTAACGTGGGTCGGCAAAGGCTGACCTCAAACTGTGTAACAAGCACATCTCCTCCCGGCTGCCCCTAACGGACCCCGGGGTACTCCTCGAACCTGCAAGTTAGCACTTCGTATGCAATATTCATAAGCAAGAAAAGCAACAAAGGAAACAAGCTTGGATGTCTGAAACATCATACATGTTCTCTACTGTTGAGCATATAATAAAAGGGCCTACTATGCAACATGAATGCAACACCCGGGCTTCACCCAAGGCACGCTATAACGTATGCATCTAGCACAACATCACATCATTTAGGTACTCATCATTTCCCCATTGCCATAAAGCCGCAAACAAAGGGGAACCACAATCCCCCAACGGCATACAAACCGCCACACGGAACTCTTGCCAAGGCCCCACCCGCTCACGGTCGTAGAACCGGGCTTGCCGACAAACTCTGAATTCTCATGTCAAGATTCTGTCCAACACACTGACCGATTCTAAGAACCCTTGCTGGACCCCACCCGCTCATGGCCTCATTGCCCGGGCTTGCCCTATGCTCGGCATTCTCGTCAGTCTCACAAAAAGGGGACTAGTCTTGCAGGGGTACTTTCCACACATGACTTGCACGTCACGGGATAGCCAGCCGACCACAGAGACACAGCCACGCCTTGGGACATCACAAACCAAGCCAGTTACACCATAATCCCTCATTCGTACTGCAGCGTTCCCACGCACCAAGGAAACCATCTACCTCCAATGGGGAGCTAACCTTGTCCACCAAGGAAACCATCTACCGCCAATGCGGAGCTAAACTTGTTTGGTTACGGTTATACGTACACATACGAGAAAATGGGGAAAGCATCACAAACATCATAAACGGCCTCTTGCCGCAACGAGTTTCTACCAAAACCCTGAAGCTCGTATGCAACATCACCGGGTCGGACTAACGGTCGCGACCACGGCTTACCCACCATGCCTAATCCACTAATGGAGCGGATCTCTAATGCAAAATCATGTCGGGGACGGACTCAATCGACCCTGAGGTTTCTCTTGAACCTTGGCGACTAAAACCCCTCTCATATGAGAGATTGGTGCCCAAAAACCATGGAAATAAGAGATGCAAGACATGCATCCTAAAACCAAGAGGAGAAGTGTCGTTACCTTCCGACCCCTCTTCCTAGCCATGGAAACTTAGGCGGATGAAAACCTTCGCAACGATCTTGCCTCCATGGATCCGAACTCGGCTCGCGATTTGGAGCACTGAAGCCTCTCTAATGGCCAGATCTCCTTCACCGTCTTCCGCCCTCTCCCTTCTCTCTAGATCTTAGAAGAGAAACAACGACTGAAACAATCCGGATTTTGAAACCCTACTCTCGGGTATATCCCAAACAGAAAAACCCCAGCCTTCGGATCCCACATAAAGGAATGCACGGCTGTGATACGGGTCTGACCTGGAAAAACAGAATGTCGAACACTCTGCGTCAAACCAATCCTACAGGATCACCGCTCGATGATCGTCGAACCAAGATCGTCGAATGCACAAATCGACAAGCGCAAAATCGTCGAGCGCAAGCCAGATCGTCGAACGCACAAATCGACGAGCGCAAAATCGTCGAGTGCAAGCCAGATCGTCCAACGCACAAATCGACGAGGGCAAAATCGTCGAGCGCAAGCCAGATCGTCGAACACAGATCGTCGATCGCTGGCCAGATCGTCGAGCGCTGGCCAGAACCACGATCACTGGCCTGATCGTCGAACCAAAATCGTCGAACGCAGATTCCACACGGATCATCGAGCACATACTCGACCATACTTCGTCGACTTCAAATCGACTACCTCCCGGGCTCTTTGCCGAACCCGACCGAGACACGGCCTTGGACACGCCCGTGTCCTTGGCCGTTCACCCCTTACCAAGACCCAATCCTGGACAAAAACGTTGATCGTCCCAATTATGGAAATTGGGGCATTACACAGGCGACCTGGGCGACACTAGGCCGCCGGCCATCTCGCACGCCTGGCAGGCTGCATGGGCGAGACCATGCCCGCAGGCCGGTCTCACCCGCGAGGCAGGCCACCTGGGAGAGACCTTGCCCGCAGGCCGGTCTCGCCCGCTAGGCAGGCCGCCTGGGCGTGACCTAGCCCTTAGGTCGGTCTCGTCCGCCAGGCAGTCCGCCTGGACGAGACCCTGCCAGCAGGTCGGTCTCGCCCGCCAGGAAGGTCGCTTGGGCGAGACCCAGCCCACAGGCCGGTCTCGCCCGCCGGGCAGGCTGCCTGGGCGAGACCCAACCCGCAGGCCGGTCTCGCCCGCCAGGCAGACCACCTGGGCGAGACCCTGCTAGTAGGCCGGTCTCGGCTGCCAGGCAAGCCGGTCTCGCCTTCCAGGCAGGCTAGTCTCACCTGCCAGGCAGGCTGCCTGGGTGATACTCGGCCCGCAGGCCGGTCTCGCTCGCCAGGCAGCTCGCCTGGGCGAGTCCCAGCCCGCAGGCAGGTCTAGCCCACCAGGCAGGCCGCCTGGGCGAGACCGAACCCTTAGGCCGGTCTCGCTACCCCTACCTCGTACTTACCAAGCTGGGGCGGGTGTCGCCAACTTGCCGCACTTGTCGCCCCCTAAAAAAAGAGGGGAGGGGAGACGGATTTTTCCTCCCCATATTAGTATATTCCAAGGGATAGGCCTAAATTGGACACCAAGAGTGCAAAACTACTCCAAAACCTTAAGAATACAAAGCTGGTCTTACGCATGCCGAGGGGACCCTACTCTACGAATACGGGTTTGTACACAATCCCCACTCTTTTTGAGGTTGGCAGAAGCTCGGAAAGAAATATCCAACCCAACATATTCGCTGAATGGCCTTCTTAGAGCCAAAAATATTTGGCCCCTCCCAGAGGAGTCAACCTGTCATGCCATCTAATGAGAGTCTGGGTGATGAGACGTCCTCGGGGTAAAAAACACTTGGCCTCACCGAGGGGTCAACCTGTCATGCCAGCTAATGGGAGCCTGGGTGACGAGACAGCCTCTGGGTAAAAAACACTTGGCTACCCCGAGGGGTAAACCTATCATGCCAGCTAATGGGAGCCTGGGTGGCGAGAAGGCCTCGGGGTGGCCTCCACGAGAGGTACCACCGGCCCTGCCCAGCTAGTGAGATCCTGGAAAGCGGGACCATCTCAGAGCAAAAGGACTGGGCATCGAAAAGAGGCACCACCGGCTCGGCCCAGCTAGTGAGAGCCTGGACAGCGGGACCGTCTCGGAGAAAAAGGTACTTGGCCTCCATGAGAGGTACCATCGGCCCTCTCCAGCTAGTGAGAGCCTCGATAGCGGGACCGAATAGGAGCAAAAGGGACTTGGCATCCATGAGAGGTACCATCGGCTCTGCCCAGCTAGTGAGAGCCTGGACAACGGGACCATCTCGGAGCAAAATGGGCTTGGCATCCACGATAAGTACCACCTGCCCTGCCCAGCTAGTGAGAGCCTGGACAGTATGACTGTCTCAGAGCAAAAGGGAACTGGGCATCTACGAGAGGTACCATTGGCCCTGCCCAGCTAGTGAGAGCCTGGATAGCGGAACCATCTCGGAGTACAGAGAACTGGGCATCCACGAGAGGTACCACTGGCCCTGCCAAGCTAGTGAGAGCCTGAACAGCGGGACCATCTCGAAGCAAAGAGAACTGGGCATCAACGTGAGGTACCACCGGCCCTGCCCAGCTAGTGAGAGCCTGGACAGTGGGACCGTCTTGTAGTAAAGAGAATCGGGCATCCATGAGAGGTACCATCGGCCCTGCCCAGCTAGTGAGAGCCTGGGAAGCGGGACCATGTTGGAGCAAAGAGAACTGAGCATCCACGATAGGTACCACTGGACATGCCCAGCTAGTGAGAGCCTGGATAGTGGGACCATCTCAGAGCAAAGAAAACTGGGCATCCATGAGAGGTACCACCGGCCCGACCCAAATAATGAGAGCCTGGACTGCGTGACCGTCTCGGAGCAAAGATAACTGGGCATCCACGAGAGGTACCACTGGCCCTGCCCAACTAGTGAGAGACTGTATAGCGGGACCGTCTCGAAGCAAAGAGAACTGGGCATCCACGAGAGGTACCACCGGCCCTGCCCAGCTAGTGAGAGCCTGGGCAGCGGGACCATCTCGGAGCAAAGAGAACTGGGCATCCACAAGAGGTACCATCGGCCCTGCCAAACTAGTGAGAGCCTGGACAGTGGGACCGTCTCGGAGCAAAGAGAACTGGGCATCCACGAGAGGTACCACCGGCCCTGCCCAACTAGTGAGAGCCTAGACAGTTGGACCGTCTCGGAGCAGAGAGAACTGGGCATCCACGAGAGATACCACCGGCCCTGCCCAGCTAGTGAGAGCCTGGATAGTGGGACCATATCGGAGCAAAGAGAATTGGGCATCTACAAGAGGTACCATCGGCCCTGCCCATCTAGTATAAGCCTGGAAAGCGGGACCATCTCAGAGCAAAAGGGACTTGGCCTCCACGAGAGGTAGCATCGGCCCTGCCCAGCTAGTGAGAGCATGGGCAGCGGGACCATCACGGGGGGAGGGACTAAGCATCTCAATCAAACCATACAAAATCCAACATCCTCAAACGGGGAAAATATGGGTTACATGATCCCCTGAATTAGCCTGTCAAGGGTAGGGCTTGTTACAAGATAAGAAAGAGGAAAAGACTTCACCAAGGTGAGGCTTCTTCAGGGGGCTTGGGCATGATGTCCATCATCTGCTTCCTTCTCGTCGGACACTTCCATCCTGCTCAAGCTCTTCATGACCTTCTCCATCTCCTCCGCCTTAGCCCACCAAAAATGGTGTTGACGGCCGTGACGTAGCACTGCCTTGCCATCCTGGGGTCTCCCTTGATTCTGACCTGGATCCCTCTTGAGCTGAACTTGAGACACTGGTTGAAAGAAGACGACACACAATAGAAGGCACTGATGAGGTGCCTTCCAAAGATGGTGTTGTAGCTGCTTGGAGCATCAACAATGACTAACCCGTAGTTCCTTAAAGTCCCTCCCAATTTTAATTGGAGTCCTACTCCACCTTCTACCTCCTTCCTCTCTCCTGAAAATCCGAATAGGGGTCCGTCCGAGGCCAACACCCTCCTTGGTTCTACTTTCATATCGTCAAATGCCTTCTTGAAAATGATGTTGACGGAACTCCCATTGTCAATCAAGATCTGGGAGACAGTGTAGCCCACGATGGCCATCTGGATGACCAGCGCATCACAGAACAAATCTTCATGATCTGGCATTTACTTCACCGAGAAGGTGATCTTCTCCTCCTAGGGCGTGGTCTGTGATGTCGAAGCGATGCTCCGTTGGTCCATCACATGGAGGCTCGCCTTCCGAGTGGCTTTGATACCTACTCCACCGTGGATCACTGCTATACCACCTCGCGGTCCGATATCGACCTGGTCCTCACATATGTCATCCCCCCCCATTCTGGGTGGAACCTCCTCAACCTGCACCGGTGGCTGCTGCTGGGCAGGGCATCTCGCCCCCTTCACTTCCAGTAACTCGGGGCAGGTAGCCGTGGCATGACCCTCCAACTGGTGGAAGTTACATTACATCAACGCTCTTCCTCCCCTCTTTCGGCGGGCTCGGCGGTCTCTTTTATTTCCCCCTCCCCCTCCGCATATCGCCAAGGCTTGCTGCGGTGGGGATAGGAGCTGTCTAGGGGCTTACCTCTAGAAGTTGAACCTCCCCTGGCCTCCATGGAAGTTCCCCACATCTTGGACGAGACCTCTTCCTGTACCTTGAACGGGTCCTCCCTACTGCCTCCAACCTGGCTCTGGACCTTCAGGAGGTCCCTGGAACATCTGGGCTCTCTGCTCTTCTCTCCTTCTCCCCTCCTGATGCCTCAAGCCACCTTGCCCTTTCGAATCTCCATCTGTCAATCTTGCCAACTTTTTGACAAACGTCGGGTTGGCCACCTCAGTCGCTATCTCATCCGCCGCCCTTTCCATCAGCTCCTCGAAGGAAAGGGGGTCTTTCAGGTCAGGCTCATCTTGAAGAACCCCTCGTGCAACCCCACCGTGAATGTCATCTGGAGGGCATACCACGGCATCTCCTGGATATCCAGGATCTCCTCTTAGAACCTGTCAATGTAACGAGCCAGCGACTCCTCGCCCCCCTGCCTTATCAGGAATATGGAATTGAGACGCTTCTTCCTCTTCTTGTAGGTGGAGAAGCGAAGCTGAAAGCTCCGACTCAAGTCCTCGAGCACATAAATCGATCTTGGTGGGAGTTGGTGGAACCAATCCTTTGCCTTGTCCTTCTACGTGATTGCGAAGAGGAGATACTTGAAGGCATCTGTCATCGTCCTGATGGATACAGCATCCTCAAACCACTGTAGGTGTTGGATGGGGTCATCTTTCCCGATACAGTAAGCCATGTCTGGCTCTTTGAACCGCTCGGTAATGGGAGCTGAGATGATCAGCTCGCTGAAGGGTGACCCCCTAAGGGGTGGTTTTGCCACCTATACTCACGCGACCTGCTCGCATGGAAGGTTGGCACTCGCCGGGCTGGAGAATAACTCCTTGCCGGTGAGGTCTCGCTCGACCCCATCTACCAACCTCTCCTTCCCGGGCCATCTTCCTGGCACACTTCCTTCTCCCCCTGCTGGGGTCACCTCGTCTACACCACTAGGTGTCGGCTCATCGAGAGGGGGGGGGAGCAAGCTCCTGGGGGTTTGAGTGGAACTGCCACCCCGAGGAGCGATACTTCGCAGCATCTCCATGATGCCTCTGATGGAGTCCATGAACTCCTCCCTCCCCACAAAGGGTCCTGTGTCGGGGAGCTCGCCGAGATCATCTCTACCCCCTTAACCTCCAGCCATTACACTCTCCCAAGATCTTCTGTGTTGGTCACTCTCCACGCTCACTGCACCAAAATGTTGAAACCAAAAACATGGTCTCTCGTGGAGTTCGGGGTCCCTAGAAAGGGGTAACCTCACACCTACTACACTCAGGAGAACATCACAGACCAAAGGATCAAGAAGCTAGGAACAGACCCTCGGCTCTAGCGTGGAGGTCCCACCTCACACTCGGAAGAACTTTGAAGTCTCCCACTTCGTAGACAATGCTGAGCTAGGTGCCTTGGAGGAAGAAAGCAATGGGATTTTGTGGCTTAAATGCAATGCTCTCCAAGGCACCCTCAAGGGTCTATTTATAGTTTTCCCAATTCCATGGACCAAAAGGTCAGCTATACCCCTACGAAAAATAGGCCTTGGGATAATAGAAAACATCCACACTGGGGAGTAAAGAGGTAATTCCGCCCTTGGGGGTATAATGGTAAAAGCATGCCCCTACCCCACCGGACACCTGAGGCGAATGGTAAACCCCGCGAATGAACCTAAAGTCGGGGGTGAGAGCTGATGCTATAGATCACAGCAGTGAACCGGTCGCACAAGTAATATAAAATGGGGGTTTTCCCAAGTATCGATCTCACAAGGAACACAGTAAGGTGGAGTTTGTTTCGAGGAGGACTTGAGATTGAAGTCCTCGGGTCGGAGCTATCTAAGGGGAGGTTTTGATATTGCAGAAACAGAAAATAAAAAGCTATCAACTGCTCCTATGCAACGCCGCTATGCGATGCTTCGCCAGGCGGGATGGAAGAGTAGGCTCGCGGATGAGGTGGTGAGAACGACGGAATGAGGGTCGTGAGCACCTCTTCGCAACGCACGCCACTAGCAATAACTAGTGCGGCAAGGGTGGATGGTGGTGGATGGATATATGGCGCAACTCAAGTAAATAACGAAAACATACAATCACATAGACATAATTGTATAAAATGTTTACAAACTAAGCATACTTCATCAATATAAATAGGTTTAAAAACACCAATATTCAACAATAAAGCAAGAACAAGTCAAGAGATCGACCGAATCCGAAGCCTTGCTGAGGATTCACGGTTGGAATCGTCGGGTTGTCATTCCGCATCCAAGCTCGGTCCTCAACTGCGTCCGGGATAGAGAAGGGTTGTCACCACCTTCCAATGGCCCGTCTTCTTCGTCTCACGATAGCGGACGAAGTTTGCTAGCTTTCCTTTGCTTGATGGCTATGGCGTCAAACCCTACTTGAAGCTCATGGATGAAGGAGAAGGCCGAGAGGAAGCTCCGACTCGGATTTGGCGGTGAAGGCTTGCCCGGAGCACCTCCCTAGGGTGGAAGATGAAGGGGAACGACGGAGAAGGCAGAAAACGGCGGAGAAATGTCGAGCTCCGGATCCTCCTTCGAATTAGGGCGAGACCTGCACTATTTATACAAAAGCAGAAATGAACAATGCGCACGATCACAGGCGCACGACCAGTGGTCGTGCGCACTATGTCCTGTGCTCGTGCGCACTGGCATGGAATATCAGGAAGAAGAACTGTGATAATGCGCACGAGTAGTGGCGCACGACCAGTGGTCGTGCGCACTAAGTCCAATGATCGTGCTATTACCCAGACAGGACTCCAGAAAAGAGGAATCAATGCACACGATCAGTGGCGCACGACCGGTGGTCCTGCGCAGTATGTCCAGTGGTCGTGCGCTTACCCCAGGCTGATTTTGGAAAACGTAGAGTAGTGCGCACGATCAGGGGTGCACGACCAGTGGTCGTGCGCATTAGATCCCATGATCGTGCGCAGTATTACTGTTTCACAACCATCCCGGAACACGCACACGACCCCTGTACCGAAAGGAAAAACCAATCACTGATATGTGCAGGCATTCCAAGAAATCACAAAAAGGAGTAAAAACTATAAAAATAACAAAATACATAACCACGGGCATAAATGTGCACTTCCTATGGAAATAAAGATAAGATGAGATATGAACGATATAGAACTAAAAGTGAAGTGCAAACACGTGAAAACTAGCCCAGATGAGTCTGAAAATAGGTATATAAAGTGGACTCATCACACCCCCAGACTTAACTTTTTGCGCGTCCCGAGCAAACAAAATCTAAGCAGATAGGGAAAAATACTAGTTAACAAAGAAATTGCGAAACGGAGTACCATGCGAAGTCGCATGCTCGCGTGCGTAAAAATACAATAGTGAAAATTTCTAAGTATACAGAATAGTTTATATTTTTCACAATGCGTATCAAAATTTTATTATTACTCAAAAATGGAATCACGGTGAATCATCTGGTCACGCGTAGGGAGAAAGTAGACTAATCGCTAGGCGAGCATTGCTAAAGATCGGGGCTCCGGATAATCTCCAAAAGAATCCACCAATGTCGGTGACCATATGCTTGCCTTTCCGCATTCTCTCCACGACACTGGTTTGGTTCACACACGAATCAGTAGGACTTTAGGTGAAGACATGGGGCTTGGGTTTCGGTGAGGTAAACAAGGATAAACAAGAAGGCTATGCACCTAACCCAAATGAGCTAGTATGAAAGGAATCCCTCTACTAAGCAAAATACACGTGGGTACACCACACCCCCAAACTTAATTTTTCAAATATGGGTGTGTGTACCGCTACTCCAAATACATTTTCATTTCCAAAATGATTTTCAATTAAAACTTTTTCTTTTCACTTTTTTTTTTCTTTACAAATATTTTTCTCTTTTTTTTCTTCATTTTATTTTCACAATTCAGCAGATATAAACTTGGGAGCACTTCCACATTTTCACAAATAAAATCACCACATCACATCCCAACATTAAAATGTAAAACTCTAAAGCTCAACTTTGGGAGTGCGACTAGGATTGCTTTGAGGCTTTGGTGAAATAAAGGTGGAGCTGAATCAAAAGAATGGGTAGGCACAACGGGGCTAGCGAGGATAAGACGTTAGGAATGGTACAAAGATCAACCGGGCCAAAATGATGGCCTATATCACGCTCATGCATGACTAACCTATACCCATGCTTCAAGAATAGCTTGGGGCAAGTTCTTAGCCAACGAGAAAGACTATCCATCCTCTCAACTCGAGCAATACGAACCTAACGGCCGTCTACACACATCCCTAAGCTACCGTCGGATTCACACCTGATTCACCAACTTCTGAGTAGAATAAAAAATATTTATGCAATTAGAAAAATATAAAACTAAAAGCATACAGAAAAATTAAATCTACTCCAGTTTCTACACGAGACGAGAGTAGTTGACTAGAAACACAACAAGGCCAACATTTTACTCCGTCTCACAATCCTATGTCAACACCATAATTTTCCCACATCTAACGAAGAAATGAGTTTAACTCGCAGCACGTAAAAAGCTAAGCACGCGCTCATGTGGGTGTAGTGTTGTGTGATGCAATGAACTAATCAAAATAAAACTATAAAAGCTTCTATTATGCACATGAGATGTGTACGTGCAATAGGTAATAGATCTCTCTCCCAGACTTAAACTAAGCAACAAATCATAAGATAGAGAAATTAAAATCATAAAGAGCTAAGGGAAGAGTTTACCCCATGCTCAGCTAGTGAGCATACCAGAAGACGCGTGGAAACCTGAAGCAGGCCCGTCATACGAAGAATCAGAACCCCGTCAATACAATTTGCCAAGAATACCTGCAGGGGTGAGCTCCGCAAAAATAGAAGATTAATATACAAAATACAAAGAAATACTAAAACTAAGCTAGACATGAAAAATAAAATGCAAAAAATGAAAGATAAGTACTGGGGTTTTTGTCATCCCAGCACGACTTATTAAATTCTATAAAGTTCTAGATAATGGGTCTATGAAATAAAAAATGCACAGGCAACTGTTCCATTATCCGTTTCGGTAACGGGAACCGATACGGTGATAGAGCAGTTACCCCTCTACCTAAATAATAATACCTGCCCAACACAGGTAGAGGAAATAAGAAATAAGAAGAGGAGGAGCACTGGTCCTCGCTCATCTTATCACGAAAGAAATCCTTTCCTAGCAAGCTATCGTCTACAGGGAGTCTGCGGGAGGAGAAAGCGATGAATGGAGATTCCTCAACAGAGGAGGAATCAACCTCCTCGCAAAAGAGGATGCTATCATCCATGACTCGAGCTGAAAGCTCCAAGACCTCTTGAAGAACCTGCGAAGACTCAACCCGCACAGGCTCAGATACAGAAATGGGATCAAGAAATAAAGGAGATGAATAACTAAAAGAATCAAAAATAGGGGGAGTGGTCCCGGTCTTACTCCCAGCAGTATCCCGACATAGATCATCGACGGCGTCATATGAGTCATGGCGAGGGGAATCCGCGAGCTCGAGGTCCTCAGTGGTGGTTTGTACCTCCTCATCCATCAAGGAAGTGGAAACTTCCTCAACAAAGAGGATATCCTCATCAACACACCTCGGTGAGTCCAAATGTTCCAAGACGTAATACTGTCCATTAATGAAAATAATATCCTCGTCAAACATGGGCACATCCTCTGGCTCAGAATCACAATCCGGCCGACCATCATCAACCGACTCACTAAAAATAGGGGTAGATTATTCTTGCAAAGAAGGCAGAGGAACAACAGCATCAGAGAAAATATGTGCAGGTTCCTCCGGGGGTGAATCAACAAGAGGGGAAGAGTGCATGGGGAGAGACGGTGCCACAATGTCGTCACACCGATCAACAGAAAGTCTGATGGGTATATCCGCAGCAGTCCCCCATAGACAAGGTGGTGCTGCGAATATATCATCAGAATCAGAAGGGGCAGCCGATTGAGAGGTGGATGGAATGAATCGGATACCCGGTTCATCATCCTCCTCCAACTGGCGCTGAAATTCTGCGCAATCTTTCAACAAGTGGTCAGTGATACGATAACACAAACATCGTTTTCCATTACTCCTCGGTATAGGTGGGACTAGAGAGGAATAAGAAAAAGATGAAGGCGTAGAAGAGGAGTGACCATAAGACCAGGGTTGGGTGTATGAAGTACCATAAGAAGACGGTGCTCCATACACAGAACCACGAGAATTATGCTCCCATTCTTCAGTGGGGCACTCATCAATACCATGCCTATAATCCCCGCAGCATCGGCAATGGATATTCATATAAGAATACATGGTGCAACAAGAATAATTCACCAACAGAAAGTTTCTAAGCAACAATTAACTACACAGCACAAATAAAAGAATAGGAAAACCTGCTACAGCAAAATTAAAACTAGAAGAGGAACAAATAAAAACAAAAAAAAACAGATTCTAAAAACTTAAATAAAGAAGAAACATGAAATATACAAATGGAAAAGGGCTTCTATCTCCTATCTTCCTCTCCAAAAACTCACACGACTGTGTTCCCCGGCAACGGCGCCAAAAACTTGATGCTATAGATCACGACAATGAACCGGTCGCACAAGTAATATAAAATAGGGGTTTTCCCAAGTATCGATCTCACAAGGAACACAGTAAGGTGGAGTTGGTTTCGAGGAGGACTTGAGATTGAAGTCCTAAGGTCGAAGCTATCTAAGGGGAGGTTTTGATATTGCGGAAACAGAAAATAAAAAGCTATCAACTACTCCTATGCAACGCAGCTATGCGATGCTTCGCCAGGCGGGATGGAAGAGTAGGCTCGCGGATGAGGTGGTGAGAACGGCGGAATGAGGGTCGTGAGCACCTCTTCGCAACACACGCCACTAGCAATTGCTAGTGCGGCAAGGGTGGATGGTGGTGGATGGATATATGGCACAACTCAAGTAAATAACGAAAACATACAATCACATAGACATAATTGTATAAAACGTTTACAAACTAAGCATAGTTCATCAATATAAATAGGTTTAAAAACACCAATATTCAACAATAAAGCAAGAACAAGTCAAGAGATCGACCGAATCCGAAGCCTTGCTGAGGATTCACGGTTGGAATCGTCGGGTTGTCATTCTGCGTGTCCAAGCTCGGATCCTCAACTGCATCCGGGATAGAGAAGGGCTGTCACCACCTTCCAATGGCCCGTCTTCTTCATCTCACGATAGCGGACGAAGTTTGCTAGCTTTCCTTTGCTTGATGGCTATGGCGTCAAACCCTACTTGAAGCTCACGGATGAAGGAGAAGGCCGAGAGGAAGCTCTGGCTCGGATTTGGCGGTGGAAGCTTGCCCGGAGCACCTCCCTAGGGTGGAAGATGAAGGGGAACGATGGAGAAGGCGGAAAATGGCGGAGAAATGTCGAGCTATGGATCCTCCTTCGAATTAGGGCGAGACCTGCACTATTTATACAAAAGCAGAAATGAACAATGCGCACGATCACAGGCGCACGACTAGTGGTCGTGGGCACTATATCCTGTGCTCGTGCGCACTGGCATGGAATATCAGGAAGAAGAACTGGGATAATGCGCACGAGTAGTGGCGCAGGACCAGTGGTCATGCGCACTAAGTCCAATGATCGTGTGATTACCCAGACAGGACTCCAGAAAAGAGGAATCAATGCACACGATCAGTGGCGCACGGCCAGTGGTCGTGCGCAGTATGTCCAGTGGTCGTGCGCTTACCCCAGGCTGATTCTGGTAAACGTAGAGTAGTGCGCACGATCAGGGGCGCACGACCAGTGGTCGTGCGCATTAGATCCCATGATCGTGCGCAGTATTCCTGTTTCACAACCATCCCGGAACACGCACACGACCCATGTACCGAAAGGAAAAACCAATCACTGATATGTGCAGACATTCCAGGGAATCACAAAAAGGAGTACAAACTATAAAAATAACAAAATACATAACCACGAGCATAAATGTGCACTTCCTATGGAAATAAAGATAAGATGAGATATGAACGATATAGAACTAAAAGTGAAGGTGCAAACGCGTGAAAACTAGCCCAGATGAGTCCGAAAATATGTATATAAAGTGGACTCATCACACCCCCAGACTTAACTATTTGCGCCTCCCGAGCAAACAAAATCTAAGCAGATAGGGAAAAATACTAGTTAACAAAGAAATTGCGAAACGGAGTACCCTGCGAAGTCGCATGCTCGCGTGCGAAAAAATACAATAGATAAAATTTCTAAGTATACAGAATAGTTTATATTTTTCACAATGCGTATCCAAATTTTATTATTACCTAAAAATGGAATCACAGTGAATCATCTGGTCACGCGTAGGGAGAAAGTAGACTAATCGTTAGGCGAGCATTGCCAAAGATCGGGGCTCCGGATAACCTCCAAAGGAATCCACCAATGTCGGGGACCATATGCTTGCCTATTCGCATTCTCTCCACGGCACTGGTTTGGTTCACACACGAATCAGTAGGACTTCAGGTGAAGAGATGGGGCTTGGGTTTCGGTGAGGTAAACAAGGATAAACAAGAAGGCTATGCACCTAACCCAAATGAGATAGCATGAAAGGAATCCCTCTACTAAGCAAAATACACGCGGTACACCACACCCCCAGACTTAATTTTTCAAATATGGGTGTGTGTACCAGCTACTCCAAATACATTTTCATTTCCAAAATGATTTTCAATTAAAACTTTTTCTTTTCACTTTTTTTTTCTTTACAAATATTTTTCTCTTTTTTTTTTCTTTTTCTTCATTTTATTTTCACAATTCAGCAGATATAAACTTTGCAGCACTTCCACATTTTCACAAATAAAATCACCACATCACATCCCAACATTAAAATGTAAAACTCTAAAGCTCAACTTGGGAGTGCGACTAGGATTGCTTTGAGGCTTTGGTGAAATAAAGGTGGAGCTGAATCAAAAGAATGGGTAGGTACAGTGGGGTTAGCGAGGATAAGACGTTAGGAATGGTACAAAGCTCAACCGGGCCAAAATGATGGCCTACATTACGCTCATGCATGACTAACCTATACCCATGCTTCAAGAATAGCTTGGGGCAAGTTCTTAGCCAATGAGAAAGACTATCCATCCTCTCAACTTGAGCAATACGAACCTAACGGCCGTCTACACACATCCCTAAGCTAATGTCGGATTCACACCGGATTCACCAACTTTTGAGTAGAATAAAAAGTATTTATGCAATTAGAAAAATATAAAACTAAAGCATACAGAAAAATTAAATCTACTCCAGTTTCTACACGAGACGAGAGCAGTTGACTAGAAACACAACAAGGCCAACATTTTACTCCGTCTCACAATCCTATGTCAACACCATAATTTTCCCAAATCTAACGAAGAAATGAGTTTAACTCGCAGCACGCAAAAAGCTAAGCACGCGCTCATGTGGGTGTAGTGGTGTGTGATGCAATGAACTAATCAAAATAAAACTATAAAAGCTTCTAGTATGCACATGAGATGTGTACGTGCAATAGGTAACAGATCTCTCCCCCAGACTTAAACTAAGCAACAAATCATAAGATAGAGAAATTAAAATCATAAAGAGCTAAGGGAAGAATTTACCCCATGCTCAGCTAAGTGAGCATACCAGAAGACGCGTGGAAACCTGAAGCAGGCCGGCCATACGAAGAATCAGAACCCCGTCAATGCAATTTGCCAAGAATACCTGCAGGGGTGAGCTCCGCAAAAATAGAAGACTAATATACAAAATACAAAAAAATACTAAAACTAAGCTAGACATGAAAAATAAAATGCAAAAAATGAAAGATAAGTACTGTGGTTATTGTCATCACAACACGACTTATTAAATTCTATAAAGTTCTAGCTAATGGGTCTATGAAATAAAAAATGCACAGGCAACTGTTCCATTATCCGTTTCGGTAACGGGTACCGATTCGGTGATAAAGCATTTACCCCTCTACCTAAATAATAATACCTGCCCATCACAGGTAGAGGAAATAAGAAATAAGAAGACGAGGAGCACTGGTCCTCGCTCATCTTATCACAAAAGAAATCCTTGCCTAGCAAGGTATCGTCTACAGGGAGTCTGCAGGAGGAGAAAGCGATGAATGGAGCTTCCTCAACAGAGGAGGAATCAGCCTCCTCACAAAAGAGGATGCTATCATCCATGACTCGAGCTGAATGCTCCAAGTCCTCTTGAAGAACTTGCGAAGACTCAACCCGCACAGGCTCAGATACATAAATGGGATCAAGAAATAAAGGAGATGAATAACTAAAAGAATCAGAAATAGGCGGAGTGGTCCCGGTCTCACTCCCAGCAGGATCCCAACATAGATCATCGACGGCGTCATATGAGTCATGGCGAGGGGAATCCGTGAGCTTAAGGTCCTCAGTGGTGGTTTGTACCTCCTCATCCATCAAGGAAGTGGAAACTTCCTCAATAAAGAGGATATCCTCATCAACACACCTTGGTGCGTCCACATATTCCAAGACGTAATACTGTCCATTAATGAAAATAATATCCTCGTCAAACATGGGCACATCCTCAGGCTCAGAATCACAATTCGGCCGAACATCATCAACCAACTCACTAAAAATAGGGGTAGATAATTCTTGCAAAGAAGGCAGAGGAACAACAGCATCAGAGAAAATATGTGCAGGTTCCTTCGAGGGTGAATCAACATGAGGGGAAGAGTGCATGGGGAGAGACGGTGCCACAATATTGTCACACCGATCTGAAGAAAGTCTGATGGGTATATCCACAGCAGTCCCCCATAGACAAGGTGATGCTGCGAACATATCATCAGAATCAGAAGGTGCAGCCGATTGAGAGGTGGATGGAATGAATCAGATACCCGGTTCATCATCCTCCTCCAGTGGTCGTGCGCATTATGTCCTGTGCTCGTGCGCACTGGCATGGAATATCAGGAATAAGAACTGGGATAATGCGCACGAGTAGTGGCGCACGACCAGTGGTCGTGCGCACTAAGTCCAATGATCGTGCGATTACCAAGACAGGACTCCATAAAAGAGGAATCAATGCACACGATCAGTGGCGCATGACCGGTGGTCGTGCGCAGTATGTCCAGTGGTCGTGCGCTTACCCCAGGCTGATTCTGGAAAATGTAGAGTAGTGCGCATGATCAGGGGCGCACAACCAGTGGTCGTGCGCATTAGATCCCATGATCGTGTGCAGTATTCCTATTTCACAACCATCCCGGAACACGCACATGACCCCTGTACCGAAAGGAAAAACCAATCACTAATATGTGCAGGCATTCCAGGAAATCACAAAAAGGAGTACAAACTATAAAAATAACAAAATACACAACCATGGGCAAAATGTGCACTTCCTATGGAAATAAAGATAAGATGAGATATGAACGATATAGAACTAAAAGTTAAGTGCAAACACGTGAAAACTAGCCCAGATGAACTCCGAAAATAGGTATATAAAGTGTACTCATCAAGAGCCAGCCTGCCAGATAGGCCACCTGGGAGAGACCAGGCCGTCAGCCATCTCGCCCGCCAGGCAGGCTGCCTGGGCGAGACCCAGCCTGCAGGCCGGTCTCGCCTGCCAGGCAGGCCGCTTTGGGCGAGACCCTGACCACAAACCGGTCTCTCCCGCCAGGCAGGCCGCCTGGGCGAGACCCAGCCTGCAGGCCGGTCTCGCCCGCCAGGCAGGCTGCCTGGGCGAGACCCTTGCCCGCAGGCTGGTCTCACCCGCCAGGCAGGCCTCCTGTGCGAGACCCAGCCCGTAGGCCGGTCTCGTCCGCCAGGCAGGCCGTCTGGGCGAGGCCCAGCAAGCAGGACGGTCTCTCCCGTTAGGCAGGTTGCTTGGGCGAGACCCTGCCCGCAGGCCAGTCTCTCCCTCCAGACAGGCAGCCTGGGCAAGACCCAGCCCGCAGGCCGGTCTCTCCCGCTAGGGAGGCCGCCTAGGCGAGACCCAGCCTCGCAGGCCGGTCCCGGCCGCCAGGCAGGCCGCCTGGGTGAGACCCAGCCATCAGGCTGGTCTCGCTACCCCTACCCCGTACTTACCAAGCTGGGGAGGCTGTCGGCCAACTTGCCGCACTCGCCGCCCCCCTAAAAAAAGAGGGGAGGGGGAGGCGAAGTTTTCCTCCCCCTATTAGTATACTGCAAGGGCTAGGCCTAAATTGGCCACCAAGAGTGCAAAACTACTCCAAAAGCTTAAGAATACAAAGCTGGTCTTGCGCCTTCTGAGGGGACCCTACTCTGCGAATACGGGGTTGTATAGCCCAGCTTTGACTACTGATAGTACAGTTCTGCAAAGCAGAGAGGTGTTGCTGGCCAAGCAAAAAACTTATTTTGACTAATCCATGCAGAAAGTTCTGAAAAAGGTAAAAGAAACTGAAAGAGATCTAAACAACAGTCTAGCTGAGATTAATGACAGATTTGTCAAGCTAGATGCTAAGATGGACTCCTGCTTTACTCAAGGTGAAAAAGGAGTTGAGTTTGTTATGAAAGGTTTAAAGAGCAATCAGAAGGTTATGTGCAATGTGGATACAAATGCCAAAACTGTGATTGACGTTCATAATAGAGCAATGGCACAATATAATGTCAACATGCAAGCCTATGCAAATGCTCTGGCTGAAGTAGTCAGAAAGGGGGAGGAGACCTTGGAAGCTGAAAGAATTGGTAAGCCTCTGTTACCAATAAAAAGAAAGGGGATAGATCTGATTACTCTAGAGGGGGGTGAATAGAGTAATTTGAAAATTTTGGCTATTTTAAGTTTATCAGAGTAAAATAGGTGATAATAAAGTAGTAAAAAAAGGAAATTCAAACTGAGCTAAACTATCACAGCATAGCAAGAATAAAACAGAAAATGATCACACACAGATAACACAAGAATTTTATAGTGGTTCCCCAAACTGGGTACATCCACTCTTCTACCACCCTGGTAGGAATCCACTATCAGGTTTTTGATCAGGTGACTGCCACCACAAGATCTATTTCCAGGGAGATCTCACAACCCTTTAGGCTTTTGATTAGGTGCCCAAAAACTAAGAATAAACTTTTGAAGGGAGTTAATAAACCCTTTTACAGGAGGTTAAGATGGTGATGTTGTCTTCTCTTTCTCTAATAAACAGAGAAGACTTTAGTGGATTGCTGGTGTCAAAGCTCCTTCTGAAATAAGAATGGTTCAGAAAGCTTGGAGCCTTGCTCAGGGTGTACGTCTTCAGCCTTCTCTTAAGGTGATCCAGGAACTTTCTGACTGATTCTGATTTGTTGTCCTTGAATGTCCCTGGAGTAGAAGTTGAAGATGGATTCTTGATATTGATTGTTGTTCTCTTCTTCAGTCTTCAGAAAGATTAAGGGGAAAATAGGTAGTTTTCAGCACAGAGAAGAAGCAGATATTCTTCTGTATATTTCGGTTTCTCTTATCTATATTCTCTTGTGTTGCCACTGCTTGTCTGATATCGAGTCTCTATTATTCTATCCTGCTTTTGAAAAGAGAAAAATCTCTTTTATATTCTGTTATCAAAAGTCTCCTTTGAAATTTGAATTCCAAGCATTGATTGCTGATTGATCAGGAGAATGAAGCGGGTGGAGAATATTCTTTAATGAGTTTCCCCGACTGTCCCAATAAATCAAGCGAGTAATTAATCATGATGAAGACCATAATTAATGTTATCAATAACGGCTATATTCAGGAGAATATGAGCATTAATTACTCAGAAAATCACTGCTAAGAAATATAATAAATATGGAAGAATAAGGAAAACTTCTAAGTCTGGCTTGGGACAGAATTCATCGAACTCTGAACAGAATTCGTCGACTAGAGTTCCAAGTTCGTCGAGCTGATAATTCATGTTCGTCGACCTGAGCTCAGCGAACTACATTCTGGAAATAACTAGCCAATTCTGCGCTTTAAGTTCGTCGACCAAAGAGTTTGTCTTCGTCAAACAGAGTTCAGAGAAACTAAACTGGAAAGAATCTGTTAAAGCTAAACTCCAGATTTCATCGAGCAGAGAATCTGTCTGAATGAGGAGATCGTCAACCTAAGCTTGAATATCGGTTGAGCTCAACTCAGAGAAGTAACTCTGAGTTGATCGATCTGCGATCGACGATCGTCGAGCTGAGTTCGAAGAATTTCGAACTGATAATTTTTAACTCTGAATTCTTCTAAGTCTGAGTCTACTAAGGTCCTCTGTTGGCTGGTCCATGAAGGTTGAACCTGATGACTTAGCCTAAACTCTAGGACTCATAGACTTGACCCTGGCTATACAATGTTGGTCATACTCATCCTAATTAGTGAACCTAGCCCAAATCCAAACTAGGGATCCAACAATCTCTCACTATTTGGGTGAGGTCACTAATATAAACAAAAGAAAACAATCACAAAGCATAATAAAATATATCTGCAAAAAAATAAAATATCCAGCAGATATGTATACAACAAGTGCTTTGTGAGAGAATAATCAAAACAAATAGTTCCGAGAAAAAATAAGCTAAACATCAAACTTTTAAGACTTCTTAGATTTGTCCTTTTCTGATGGTTGCCTGAAGATAATTTCTCTGTTTGGATTTGCTGCTTCTCTTTTTGACATAGTCATGACAGCTGCTCCAATGATGTTGTTAGAAGTTGCTCTTGGAACAACTGCTTCTGGATGTAAACTCATATAAGCATCAACATTGAAAAAGTTCTTAGCTTTGTCATACCTTTTTAATTCCTCTCTTCTGTATGAAGATATTATAGTATATTGAGAGGGGTCTTTGCCTTCTGCTTTAGCTTTGTTTATCAGAGAGAGTCCAACCAATTCTTGAAATCTAGCCATCTTTGAATTATTTTCTTGTTCAGGATCAACAAAAGGAACTGGGGGAGATTCAGGTCTTTTAGAACTATTATCTTTTTCAGATTGATCAACTTCAGATACTTTCTATTGCATGCTTTGCTTCTGATATTGTTATTGTTGTCTGGTGCTTGAAGAATGTTTTTACTGACTGCTTCCTTGGAAATGAGATCTTGAAGATCTGCCTTATTACATTTGGTATGTTTGAATGTAAGAGGTAGATCTCTGAGATACATTCCCTGAAGTACCTGCTATTGGAGGAGGAGGAGGAGGACCTCTCCAATTCATTTGAGAAGGAGGATGAGGAGAGTACCTTCTTCTCTTCTTCCTTGCTTTTTGCTCATTCTTGGATAGCCACATCCTTGAAGGCATCCCTGGTTAAGGAGTAATCTTTTGCAAAATGTAGTAGGGAGTGTTTGCATTGGGATTGGGCTTAGGAGCAGTCTTAGCAGGAGCTTTCCTTTTCTTATCAATCTTCTTCTTATCTTTTGCATCATCAGATTCATCAAAATCTTCATCATCATTGTCATCATCAGAGGATCTTGGAAGGTTGTCATACAAAGCATCAATTGCCTTCAAGGCTTCCTTTGAGATTTGCTTCTCACCTTGAGGTAGCACTTGAGATTATGAAGGTTCTTGTTCAGCAATACTTTCATAAACTGATTTATTCTCTTCTTTTATATCTGCAAGGATAATATCATCCAGATCTGGTAAAGGACTATCATCCATTTTGTAAGTAGGAGGGGAAAGAGCTTTTTGCTCTAGAGTAGAGACTTGTTCAAGAATATTCTTAGTCACATGTTCTTCTAAAATTACTGGTGCTGCAAAACTTTCCTTTAGTTGATTAACAACTTCAGGACTTATTGAAGAAGTATAGTAAACTATAGCCATAGAGTGCTTTGGGCAGACTTCTGGAAGATAATTCAGATAAGTTGTGTCAAAACAATTTAATAAATTGTAAATATCTACTGTGGGATTGACAAGGCAATCACTAACAGTCAAAATTTCTGGCAAGTTAACTTGCTCATTTGCACAAGACATATCAAAATCAGCTGCTGTCTCAACTGCTGTAATCATATTTATATCTGCATCTACAGGCTCATCTAAATGCAAAATTTTTGTTGCTGCTATTACTGTTGTAGGAGAGGAAACTGGAGCATCTTCACTAGATATCTCCCATGCCTGGGTTCAAAGGGTCCTGAAGCCAGACTCCTAGAAGAAGGGACAGTGATGGCAGCAGAAATGAGAGCAGAAAGGGACGCAATAGAATCAGCTAGAGGTTTAATGGAATCTGCTATAAGTTTTGAGATAAGGGGAGAGATGAGTTCCAAAAGGGAGGGAAGGGAAGGGGAATCCATTTGCATGAACTCAGAGGGTGTTTGAGTTGATACAGAAGGATGAAGGATGGATGATGAAGGGAAAGTAGTGATGTTGTTGGGTACATTGGAAAATGTGTACCAGATTTGAAGAAGCCTCACCTTACTCAATGATATGCATCAAGGTGTATTTGATGTTGTTTTGAGTTTATATGTGCAGGTTAAGAAAATGCAGGAATGCAGGAAAAAGTTTTTAAGTCCATGAGTAGACACCAGAAGAAGCTGTGTCGACACTTATGAAGGCTTGTGTCGACACTGGAGAAAAGTTGTGTCGACACCTGGAGTCAATTGTGTCGACACTGGAGAAAAGTTGTGTCGACACTGGAGAAAAGTTGTGTCGACACCTGGAGTCAATTGTGTCGACACTTGGAAAGTCTGTGTCGACACCAGAAGAAACTGTGTCGACACACAGAGGCAGAGTCGACACACGGAAAAAGCTTAGTCGACATCAACTGTGTCGACACACAGAGGCAGTGTCGACACATAGAAGACTTTGTAGAAATCAACTGTGTCGACACACAGGACTTGTGTCGACACATAGCAGAGTTTCAACAAAGTTAAGTTTTATGAAGAAAAGAAGTGACTGTGTCGACACACAGTACTACTGTCGACACATTCTACAGAAGCTGTGTCGAGAAGCAGTGTCAACACCAAGGGAGCTGTGTCGACACCACCAAGGCTTGTGCAGACAATTAGTCTACTTATGTCGACACATGATGAAGTTCAGTCTCGACACTTTGTTGAGAGAGACAGAGTTTCAAGAAGTGACTGGAAGACTTGACAGCTGCCATAACAAACTGGTCTACGGAAGCTATTAGAGCTGTCAGAAGTTCGTTAGAAACCGGATCAGCTGGTTACCATGGAGCAAGTCTATATAAGGCATTCTCTATCAACAGAAGAGCAGATAACATACACATAACAAAAAAAAATGAAAAACAGAAGAAGATTTTCAACAGAAGATCTAAGAAGACATTCTCAGGTGGTGATCTACTCAGAGTTTATCAAGAGTATTCAAAGAAGAATTCAGAAGAATCTTCAGAGGAATTTGGAGAGAGAGAGCTCCATCTATTCAAGTGAAGAAAGGGACTTACTTCAACAAGTCTCTTAAGTGCAGAGTATAAACCAGTCTGCCAAGAAGAATCCAGATTGATTTCTGAATTTCAAGAAAGAAGTTGATTGAAGATCAAATTCAAAGGAGATCAACCATACTGTGTTCAAATTTAAGAAGCTTTGAAGAAAGCTAAGTCAGGTCAATCTCTAACGTTAGATTCGTTCAAGAACTGATCAAGAAACCTTCCATCCTTTCTCTCTCAACCAGGGTGGTGGTAGATTTCAAATTTACATCTATTTTTTGTAGGATCTTTTTAAGATCTGAGTTGTAAGCCTGATTTATAAAGGCTGAGTTGTAGGAGATTAAGTTCTCTAAGTGGTAGGCTTGTTATATGCTGAGGTAGGGTTGAGAGCCTGAGTTGTAGGAGATTCTCATCTCTGAGTTGTAGGCCTTGTTGAAGGCTGATGTAGGGCAGATTGCCTGAGCTGTAGGAGTGTGGACTCACTCTGAGTTATAGGAGCCTTGTTTGGGTTCTGAGCAGTAAGATCTGCGGATCTGAGGAGAAGGAAAGAAGTTAGGCCGAATCTAGCACACTGCTAGATAGGCGAAGGGGGAAAGTGGATGTACCCAGACCTTGGGGAACCAGTATAAATCAGAGTGCAATCTGTGATTGTGTGTGGTATTATTATTTCTATGCTGTGATAGCTATAGAACTATCTATTTTTGTTAATTAACTGAATTAAAAGTTCTGCCTTAGAAGAAAAAGGAATTGCACCTATTCACCCCCCCCCCCTCTTGGTGTTTATGAACCAATTCATTTAAGTGGTATCAGAGGGAGGTTCCTCAAAGAAAGAATTAACAGTCTGAGTAAGATCTGTAAGGCAGAAATAAGTTAAAGAAAATGGGTTCAGGAGAAAACCATAAAGAACTTGGTTCAATGAAGTTGCCTATCTGTAGGAAGGAAATCTTTGCAATATGGAAGGAAAGGGTAAGACTATTTATGGAGGCATCTGATCCTAAAATTTATATAATAGTTCAAGAAGGACCATATATTCCAATGAAGGTTTCTGTTCTTGATGCTAATCAAAGGATTCCTAAGGATTTTTCAGAAATGACTAAGGATGAGATCATCTTGGCTACAATGGATAAAAGAGCACAGAATATTATAGTGAGTGCCATAGATGACTCAACATTCCAGAATCTGATTCACTGCAAAACCTCCAAGGAGATGTGGGACACATTGATTGTTTACATGGAGGGTTCTGAAGAGGTTAGGCAAGATAGAAAGTCCATGCTTAATCAAGAATATGAGAGTTTCAGACAAGCCTAAGTCTGATAGCATAACTGAATGTTATAAGATGTTCTACAGAATTGTAAATGAACTAATGCCCTATGGAAGAATCTTCAGCACATATGAGCTGAATGACAAATTCCTTAGGTCTTTGACTAAGGATTAGGATACAAAGATCTGTGTCATAAGGGAAGTGGCCAGACTGGCAGAAATTTCACCTCCAACACTATTTGGCAAATTGCTGTCTTATGAGATGTAGTTGTTGGCCAGAAAGGAGGAAGAGAAATATACAAAAGTTGACAATAGAGAAAAGTCAGTGGCCTTCAAGGTAGAATCCACAAGGAAGAATAGGAGGATGTCTCCATCTTCTCCTAAGAAATCTGCAGAAGTGATCTCAGAAAATTCTGATAATCACAGTTCAGACAGCAGTAATTCAGATCAAGACTTTGCTGCTTTCACAAGGCAGTTTCAGAGATTCTTAAAGAAGAAGCAGTGGAAATGTAAGCCATCCTCATCTCAGTCCAAGGATGACTATTATCAGAAGAGGAAATCATCCAGGAAGGATAGGAGTGGGATAAAGCCTAGCAAGTTAACTACATTAAAGATTATTTGCTATTGCTGCAACAAACCTGGATATGTTGTGGCTGACTGTCCAGACAAAAGAAAGGAGTCTGCTGATAAAAAGAAGTCTCTGCACAAGAGCAAGAAGGAGAAATCCTTGGTAGCTCAGAAAGAGAAAAGTTGGACAGATCAATCAACTTCAGAGTCTGAATCTGAGGCTGAGGCCTATATTGGTTTATTTTAAACAGAAGAAGAGGATAAGTTCTTGAAATTACTGGACTCTATCTATGAGCAAGAAGACCATCAGTGCAAAGGACTGATGGCTATATCTGAAGAAGACCAGTGCCAGGATCAACCTGGTCCCAGTAAGGTAAAAAGTTTATCTGTAGATTATGATTACTACACTGGGTCAGAATCAGATGCATCTGCATCAAGAGATGTGGATGGGTCTGAATCTGAAGGAGATATTCATCAGCTTATAGATGAATATGGGGATTTATTTCAGGCACTCAAGAGAAGCAAAAACTGGCCAAAAATCGGGATAAGGAAATTACAGCTCTTAAGTTGGCTGTACCTAATTCATAAAAGCTGCTAGATCAGAAGATGAATGAGATTGTCAAGCTGAAAAACATCACTGTTATTCAGATGGGGACAATCACATTCAAAAATGATCAGATCAAAAGTCTGGAAGACAGACTTCAGAAAGAGAAGGAAATAGTGGCTAGTTTCTCCAAGCCAAAATCTGTCCTACCCTTAATTGATGACTTTGTGTCTCAAAAGGGTAAGACAGGATTAGGCTTTAAGAGAAGTGCATGGGCTGCACAGTCCAATAATAAAGGCAAAACCCCAGCACAAAACAAAAGATCTGCTGTCAATAATACAGCTAAGATTGTACCTAAAAAGAGGTATAATAAGTATGAGTGCTGGTGTTGTGGCAAGATATGCCATTATGCCTTAGACTGTTGGCACAATACCACTGTCAGGGAGAATAACAATCTACCTGTTAGAAGAGATGCAGGTAGATTTGTCAAGTTTCAGGCTAACTTGAACCAAGGACCCAAAAGTTATGTGGGTTCTAAGGTTAAGTAATTTTTGTTGCAGGTGAGTCCAAATTGCCATGCCCCAATATGGTACTTGGACAGTGGATGTTCCAGGCACATGACTGGAATAAGAGGATTACTGAAGGATTACTCACCAATATTGAATGGGCCTAAAGTAATCTTTGGTGGTTCTGAAAAAGGAGACATCAAAGGTTTTGGTAACATTTCTAACAACTCAATTACAATCACTCAAGTGGCTTATGTGAAGGGTTTGAAACACAACCTAATAAGCATAAGCCAGCTGAGTGCTCTTGGATATGACATTTCAATTATCAAGAATGTGTGTCATATCAAGAGGTCAAGTGATCAAAAAGTCATAATGACTGGATATAGAAATAGAAATGTGTATTGCCTAAACTTTAAGAGTGAGAATAAAAATTCTCCTATCTGTCTTGTGGATGATAAGAAAGCCTCTCATTGTGTCAAATGGCACAAGAGGCTAGCTCATCTTAACTACAAGACTATTAGCTAACTCTTTAGTAAAGAGTTAGTGAGGAATGGTTCTCAAGTTAAGTGCTATAAGGATGGAATATTCTCAGCATGTCAAAAAGGCATGCAGACCAGATCCTCCTTTCATAGCCTAGAAACCAAAGACTCAGTGAGGTGCTTATACCTCTTGCATATGGATTTATTTGCTCTTATGCCAATTCATAGTCTAGGTAGGAAGGTCTACACTTTTGTGGTTGTAGATGACTATTTTAGATTTTTATGGGTATTCTTTCTGAGGCAGAAATCTGAAACCCCAAATGTCTTCTGCAATTTTGTCAAACAAATTCAGAATGAATTAGATAGTTCAGTGGTCAAAATCAGAAGTGATCATAGAACTGAATTCCAATCTGCAAGTATGACAAGGTTGTGTGAAGAATTTGGGATTCATCAGGAATTCTCCTCACCTAAAATACCTCAGCAAAATGGCATTACTGAAAGAAAGAATAGGACATTGATTGAGGCTGGAAGAACACTATTTAGTGACACTACTCTCCCAGAATATTTCAGGGCTGAGGTAGTAAACACTGCATGCCATGTGCTCAATAGGGCTTCCATCAGCAAAAGCCACAAAAAGACACCCTATGAGGTTATGAAAGGTAGAAAACCAAACTTATCCTATTTTAGGATCTTTGGTTGCAAGTGCTATGTACTTAATAATGGCAAGTCTCACCTAACTAAGTTTGCTGCTAAATCCCAAGATGGGATATTTGTTCGGTACAACAATAATAGTAAGGCTTATAGGGTCTACAATTTGGCTACTCAAGTTGTAGAAGAGTCTGTTCATGTCATATTTGATGAATGTAGACTTATTAACAGTGAGTTGCCTAGTAGTTCTTGTAGCTCCACAGGTATACAGCAGAAGATGGACCAGCTTACTATCAGAGAAGAACATACTACAAAGCAGGATGAGGAAAATGGTAGTTGCTGTCCAGGGAGAGTACAAGACACTCAAGAGGAAGATGAAGAGCATGAGGTGCGGCATAATGAAGAGATTGAAGAAGGTCAAACTGTTGATAGATTACCTCTAGTAGTTAGAAATTTAAAGGATCATCCTGCACACCAGATCATTGGTGATCCAAGATAGGGAGTACAAACAAGATGCAGGAACATAAACACAGTTCTTTGCTCAAGCTTCTTATCTTAACTGGAACCTAAGAGATTTGAAGAAGCTATTCAAGACCCACACTGGATTGATGTTATGCAGGAGGAGTTAAATCAATTCAGAAGGTGCAAGGTCTGGGAGTTGGTTCCAAAACCAAAGGGCCACAATGTCATAGGGACAAAGTGGATTTATAAAAACAAACTTGATGAGAGTGGGATCATAGTGAAGAACAAGGCAAGACTTGTTGCCAAAGGTTACAGACAGGAAGAGGGCATAGACTGTGATCAGACTTTTGCTCCAGTGGCAAGGTTGGAATCAATCAGGCTATTCCTAGCCTATGCAACATATCAAGGCTTCAAAGTGTTCCAAATGGATGTTAAGTCAGCATTCTTAAATGGAGACTTAAAAGAGGAGTTCTATGTAGAACAACCCTCAGGTTTTGTTGATCCACTCAAACCTAATTATGTTTATAGACTTAAGAAAGCTTTATATGGGTTAAAACAAGCCCCAAGGGCTTGGTATGAAACCCTGTCTAATTTTCTCATTGAGAACAAATTCTCAAGGGGGAAAATAGACAAGACTCTATTCCTGAGAGAATCCAAAGGAAAGAACATCCTAGTCCAAATATAGGTTGATGACATAATATTTGGTTCTACTGAAAGTAACCTTTGTAGAAAGTTTGCAAAACTTATGCAAGGGAAATTTGAAATGAGCAGTATGGGAGAACTTAATTTCTTCTTGGACTCCAAGTAAGACAGACTGATGATGGCCTATCCATATCTCAGTCTAAGTTCACCCATGAGTTAATTAAGAAGTATGGTATGGAGTCATCCACTACCATGAGAACTCCAATGGGGACAAGTATATCTCTAAGCAAAGATGATGCAGGGAAACCTGTAGATGAGTCTTTGTAAGGAGGGATAGTTGTCTCCCTCCTATATCTGACTGCTAATAGACCAGACATCATGTATGCTACCTGTGTTTGTGCTAGGTACCAATCCTACCCTAAAGAATCTCATTTTACTACTGTCAAAAGGATTTTGAGATATCGTAAGGGCACACCTAATCTAGGCCTTTGGTATCCTAGGAATATAGATTTTCTACTAATAGGATATTCAGATGCAGACTTTGCAGGTTGCAAAGTAGATAGGAAAAGCACAACAGGCACCTGTCATTTTCTAGGAGGAAGATTGGTGTCATGGAGCTGTAAGAAGCAGACTAGTGTGGCAATTTCCATAGCTGAGTCTGAGTATGTTGCTGCAGGAAGTTGCTGTGCACAACCATTGTGGATACAGCATCAGTTAGAAGATTATGGTATTCAGGTAAGTAGAACTCCATTATTATGTGATTCTACTAGTGCTATTTCTATTGCTCATAATCCTGTTTTTCATAGTAGAACAAAGCATATAGAAATCAGATACCATTTTCTTAGAGATCATGTAGAAAAAGAAGATATTTCTTTAGAATTTGTTGATACAGATTTACAAATTGCTGACATGTTCACTAAGCCATTAGATGAAAATAAATTCAATAATTTCAAAATTGAATTAGAAATATTGAACATAAATTAGTTTAACAAATTTGGCTAAGTAAAATTGTGTCAACACAAAAAGTTGTCTGTGTCGATACATAGTAGTTGGTGTCGATACTCCAGGAAAGTGATGTCGACACATCTAGAAAATTGGTGTCGACACTTCAGAGAAGTTGTGTCGACACATCCAGAAGTAGTGTCGACACTTAGAATCAACACACAGAATTCGTCGAGCGCAGAATCAACTGATCGTCGAGTGCAGATTCAACAACACTTCGTCGACCTCAAATTGTCGACTTTACGGGCTCTTCGTCGAACACGACCAAGACAAATAGAATTGGTGTCGACATATAGAAGTCAACACTTCTGTCGAGACATTAGAAGTCTGTGTAAACTCATTTCAACTGTGTCGACACATTAAGAGAATTTTGACGTGCCTTTTGAACTTCATTATTTAGAAGGGTATAAATAGGTCAACAACAAACCCTGTCGACACACTCTCCATATTTTCGAGACCAAAACCTTGTGTCGACAAATTCTCTCTTCTCAATACAAGATTTATCACAACCCCAATGGCGCCAAAGCTTGAAGATAACGTCAACGAAGGCTATGAGCTGGTTTGCAATGCTTTTGGTAATGCAGAACCAGCGATTCAAGCTGTAATAACCCTAATTGCAGAAAATGGTTTGGAATTTCTGGTATCCGAACCTACAAAGATATGAAAGAAAGAAATACTGGAATTCTATGGCGCAGCTACTTTAGATTCGACTGGACTTAAGATCAAATCTACAGTTCAGGGAGCTAAAGTTAAACTTACCTTGAAGATCTTGAGGAAAACTCTTCAACTTCCAAGAACTCATAAAGAAGAAGAAGTTCCCTCTACCAAGACTAGGGAAGCACTTCAGTGGTGTGGATTGGATCCCACCATGAAGATTGGATCTGCAATGAACAGGAAAGGGATGAATCTGCAAGGAAAATCCCTTTCTGAAGTGGTTGGAAAGGTCATTCTCTGCAAGCCAGGGGGACATGATAGGGTTTCAGCCTATATGTTCAGTTTGATGACCGGGATTATTTTCAGACTGAACACAAATTGGTCTGCAGTAATTTTTGAAAGGATTAAGGAAGGCATTAAGAAGCCAAATCTGGGAAGAATCATGAGTCTCTACTTGGCTGGAACAATTCCAGAAGTAATGGCACAGACTATTGGTTCTAAGATCAACCACATGAGAAGAATGGATATAAGGATAATCTCTAGATGGGATAGAGTCCTAACAAAGTACATGCCTGATGACGAGAGGCTATAGATTGCTGAAAAATCTCTTGCACAAGACATTACAGATGGTGCTCAGGTGCAGGGGGAGCCTCATCTTGAGGAAGAGCCAACACACTTAGAAAGTGAAATGGTTACTCAAACTATACTTGAGGTAATTCAAGAAGTTAATCAATCAATTTTCAATAATGAGGATGAAATACTAACTATGCCCTTGGTTGATGTTGACCAGACCACTTAACTCAACAATCCAGCATAGGATGTTATCATGAAGGATACATCTACAGCTACTGATGCTCCAGAGTTAAGGGTACCTCCAGTCCATACTCAACAAGAGTTTACCCTTGAAGAGTTGTTCCCTGATATAGACTTACCAAGGACTGAGGTGGAGAAAGGGACTCACGGGGAGAAAGTAAGAACTGAGGGGGAGCAAGCTAACATTGAGGGGGGAGCAACCTAGGATAGAAAATGAACAGTCTCCTATTCCTAAGGATAGAGTTGATATTGCAAGTACCTCAGCTTCTGAAGATGAAGCAGAAATTCAAGCAAATTAGAGAAAGCTGATGGTTTTCAAAAGAAGAAGCCAACGCTATAAAATGGCATTGCAAACTGCTCCACAACCTGCCCCAGCGACTGATTATAGCTCATTAATGGTATCCTTGCAAGAAAAGTTAGATGAACAAAGAATAGCCACGGAGAAATATATGGATGAGACCCATAAAGATCTGCAATTCTCCTTGGCTCAATATATCAAATCCATAAGATTTGAAGTAAATCAGAACAAGAAGGAAATGACAGATTGCTTCCACAAAGGTGGCAATGCTGTAGTCTATCTTGCAAAACAACAAGTATGCATAAAGACTCAAGTTGATGATATAGCTGTTAAGCAAGGCTATGTCCTGGAAAATCAACTAAGGATGAATGACAATCTGACTGAATCACATAATGTGATTGTCACATAATTAAAGAATACTGATGTTGCCCAGACTGAGGCAAGGGCTAAAGCCAAGTCAGATTTTGATAAACAATTACAGGAAGAACTAGCTGTTGTACAAATAACTATTAAGCATTCACAAAAGATCATTTCTGATCAGCTACTGAAACTAAGGTCATTTTATAAAGATGGTGTTAATTATCTAGACGACCAAGTGAGATTTTAGAAAGATGACCTCAGAGATCATATTGAAAGAGAAGTCATAAAGGGTGAGAGAGTGTTAGTCAAAGCAGGCTCAGATCATGCTAAATGGATATCTAATAGCATCAGAGCCACTCTTGGATATCCATCCCTCTGTGATGACGATAATGTAGCTGAGTCAAGTGTGCAACCTGCTTACTTTGGAGGTGATGAACCTGAAGTTGCTCAGGTCATTTACCCTCCAGAAGATTTTGATATGATTCATCAAGAAGTACACTCAATGTACAGCCCTCCAGAGGGTACTAAAAATGTTATCATTGAGAAAGTAGAAATGTCAGAGGCAGCTTTGAATAAGGAGCAAGAAGCTCAAATTTCAAAGAAAATATTCAGAGAATAGGCTGAGTTGAAGCCTGATTTTGAGCAATGGAGCTCAACTTCCAGGAATATTATATTGACTGCCTGGAAGGCTGTGAAGGAGAAGACCCATGATAGGGCCAAATGGTACACTGAGCAAGAATGGCAAAAGTATGAAGCTAGACATGAAGCCATTCTATAATATAGAAGAAAGACAAAAGATGTGAAGCTATCTCTTAATGCTCAGGAGCCTAGCAAGTATTTCCCAAAGCTTTTTCACTATTTTGAAAGGCAAAGGATAAGGGCTGAAGAACAAAAGAAGAAAGATCTGAAGGGCAAGAAGCCAGCTGAAGATACTGAAGCTCTAGTACAAGCCAAGATCCAGCTAGGCAAAGGCATATTCTTCAAGGAGCCTGACTAGCCTTAGATTAGATTAAACTAGATTTTACAACATTGTAATCTTTAGTTTTAAAATTCTATGTAAACTTTTGTTAAGAAACTTTTGCAAGTTTAAACAAAACAATGATTAATGCTCATTATGTTTGCAACATTATTCTATGATGATAGTTTATACATGTTTTCTTTATAAGTTACCCTGTCATGTAATGTTTTTATACATCATAAACTGTGTTTATTATGAATGGTGTATATCATTGACTAAGGGTTATGACTTCTCCAAATAGGGGGAGATTGTTATGTACATTGGAAAATGTGTACCTAATTTGAAGAAGCCTCACCTTACTCAATAATATGCATCAAGGTGTATTTGATGTTGTTTTGAGTTTATATGTGCAGGTTAAGAAATACAGGAATGCAGGAAAAAAGTTTCTAAGTCCATGAGTCAACACCAGAAGAAGCTGTGTCGACACTTATGAAGGCTTGTGTCGACACTGGAGAAAAGCTGTGTCGACACCTGGAGTCAATTATGTCGACACTGGAGAAACACTGTGTCGACACCTGGAGTCAATTGTGTCGACACATGGAAAGGCTGTGTCGACACCAGAAGAAACTGTGTCGACACACAGAGGCAGAGTCGACACACAGAAAAGCTTAGTCGACATCAACTATGTCGACACACAGAAGCAGTGTAGACACATAGAAGACTTTGTCGACATCAACTGTGTCGACACACGGGACTTGTGTCGACACATAGCAGAGTTTCAACAAAGTTAATTTTTATGAAGAAAAGAAGTGACTGTGTCGACACATTCTATAGAAGCTGTGTCGAGAGGTAGTGTCAACACCAAGGGAGCTGTGTCGACACCACCAAGGCTTGTGTCGACACTTAGTCTACTTATGTCGACTCATGATGAAGTTCAGTCTCGATACTTTGCTGACAGAGACAGAGTTTCAAGAAGTGACTGGAAGACTTGACAGTTGCCATAACTAATCGGTCTACTGAAGCTGTCAGAGCTGTCAGAAGTACGTTAGAAACCGGATCAGCTGGTTACCATGGAGGAAGTCTATATAAAGGCATTCTCTTTCAACAGAAGAGCATATAACATATACATAACAAAAAAATGAAAAACAGAAGAAGATTTTCAACAGAAGATCTAAGAAGACATTCTCAGGTGGTGATCTACTCAGAGTTTGTCAAGAGTATTCAAAGAAGAATTCAGAAGAATCTTCAGAAGAATTTGTAGAGAGAGAGCTCCATCTATTCAAGTGAAGAAAGGGACTTACTTCAACAAGTCTCTTAAGTGCAGAGTCTGAACCAGTATGCTAAGAAGAATTCAGATTGATTTCTGAATTTCAAGAAAGAAGCTGATTGAAGATCAACTTCAAAGGAGATCAACCCTACTGTGTTCAAATTCAAGAAGCTTTGAAGAAAGCTAAGTCAGGTCGATCTCTAACGTCAGATTCGTTCAAGAACTGATCAAGAAACCTTCCATCCTTTCTCTCTCAACCAGGGTGGTGGTAGATTTCAAATTTACATCTATTTTCTGTAGGATATTTTTAAGATCTGAGTTGTAAGCCTGATTTATAAAGGTTGAGTTGAAGGAGATTAAGTTCTCTTAGTGGTAGGCCTTATTATAGGTTGAGGTAGGGCTGAGATCCTGAGTTGTAGGAGATTGTCATCTCTGAGTTATAGGCCTTGTTGAAGGCTGAGGTAGGGCAGATTGTCTGAGCTGTAGGAGTGTGGACTCACTCTGTGTTGTAGGAGCCTTGTTTGGATTCTGAGCTGTAAGATCTGCGGATCTGAGGAGAAGGAAAGAAGTTAGGCAGAATCTAGCACACTGCTAGATAGGCGAAGGTGGAAAGTGGATGTACCCAGACCTTGGGGAACCACTATAAATCAGTGTGCAATCTGTGATTGTGTGTGGTATTATTATTTATGTGTTGTGATAGCTATAGAACTATCTGTTTTTGTTAATTAACTGAATTAAAAGTTCTGCTTCAGAAGAAAAAGGAATTGCACCTATTCACCCCCCCCCCCCGGCCCTCTAGGTGTTTAGGAACTAATTCTTTCAGATGTCTATCATTGGATCATCATGGGGTGATGGAGTATTAAAGGGACATGGTAGCAGATCAAAAGATGGAATGGATGAGAGTTTATGGAGGGGAATGTCATCTAGATGATGAGGGAGTGGGGATTGAGGAAGTGGAGAAGGCAGTGGATAGGTATGCTCTGGAGATTGAAGTGGTGTTGGTTGATGTTCAGGAGATGGAATTGGTGGAGTTAGAGTATGAGCTGGGGATGTGGATGGTTGTTGGAGGGTTGATGAGGGAATTGAAATATGTGGAGGTGTAGGCTGTTGAGATGGAGGTATTGGAATTTGGGTGGATCGAATTGTGGTGGAGGGGACAACTTCTGGGGGTGGGGGATCATCTGTTACAGCTCTTGTATCCTCAGAAGTTCTGGAAGATGTTGAAGCCCTACATGGCTTTGGGATTGTCCTCTCCCACCTTCCAAACAAGGCACATGTTAGCCTTTTGGAGGCATTAATGAATATGGTATGGGAGACCAAGGATTCAGCTGCCTTTTCCTGAGAGAAAATGCCCAGAATTCTTCCAAAACATACTTTTTTCTTACTATTCATCTTCTTGATCAAGTCAAACAGAATCCTTGACCAATTTACTGGTTTCTTATTTATTACTGCACACATTACCAGAAATTATTGCCTGGTAATATAGTCATGAGCAGTATGCTTTCCTAGCAATACCTTGCCCACCACATCGGCTAACAAGTTGTATTTAGAAGATAAGTTTTTCTTGAATAATTTATTTGGGTTCTCTCCAACATGACCCATTTTGTTCAGCATGTCATCATACTCAGAATTATCAATCTCTATATCCTCTTCACCATTTATCAGACCAAAAATTTCAGTTAAGATTGCTGGAGTTAAAGAAACATGGTTACCAGATATTGTGTCGGTCATCGTGTCGCCGTCTGGAGTTGAGGAGGTGAACACCCATTCTCTTATTTTAGTAGCAGTGATCTTTATTCTGGTTGTCATGCCGTTTTTCAGCTGTTGTCCCTCAAATAGTTTCAGTGTATCCAGAAAGATTTGATCGGAATGTTGGAATGATTCAAAATCTATGTCAAATCCCATGTCAAACTTCATTACCGCCAGAGAGCTCACCGTAATCGCCATTAATCGCCTGCAAAAGGAAACAGAATGATCAAGTGCAAGGGGAACAGAAAGTGCGGGATGGAGCTCGAAGAAAACCTAGTTATATGGTTTTCAGAATATGAAGCGGCAGACTCCGTCCTACGAAATAAATAAAATTCTTCGATCTGAGTTCGACGAAATATTTTAGTGACATTAGAGTTCGTCGATCTCAGTCTGAAGAAGGGAATAGTTTTCATCGTGCTCAGTTTAACGAAAAATTTTCTGAAGCAATATTGTCGATCTCCGTTCGATGATGAAAATTTTTAGTTGCCTACCTAAATCACCTAGAGGGGGGTGAATAGGTGAGTTGTGCGTCTTTTTGCGGAATAAAAATTTAGAGATCTATGCACACAATTATCTACCAAGCATTCACAGACGACACAAGATTTATAGTGTTTCCCCAACCTTGGGTACATCCACTTTCCCTCACCGATCTAGCAAAGCACTAGACTCGGCTACTCCACTATCTCAGATTGAAAACCAATCCTATGCCTCGGAACAAAGTTCCTACAATCTCCATCCACAACACAGATCTACACTCAGAAGGTAAAAACTTCCTGCAACTCGGAGATAAAAAGGCTCCTACACACGGAGAGAAATCTCCTACAAGAATAAATTTGAGAAAATATGAAAATACAAATAGTAATTCTCAGATCTGTAATCTATCGGCCTAGATCTTCTTCTTTGTTCTTTGCGGCTCTATCAGAAAAGTTGAAGAAGAATCTCAGCAAGAACTAGATCTAAAATTTCTTGTCTTCACACGACTCGAGAGACGATGAGGAGATGAACATCAATCTCGATCTATGAATCTTCTTTATCTGAATCTCTTGAATCGAAAGCCCTAGCGACTTGCACGAAGAAGATCGGCGGCGGCGGCTTCCGTTTTTGGATAGAGAGAATAGGATTCATAAATTCTTAGAATAATGCTTGACAGCGCTTTTTAGGGTTAGTCAGTTTTGACAAGACCTTATATAAGATCTCCCTAACGGTCATAATTATCATTAATGACGTACACGTGGACAAATCACGTCACGATATTTGAAATTCCCGTCAAATCTGGACTTAGCATATTTTCTGAAAAGACTGACTGTTTTACTCGAGTAAAATGTTACCTACTCAAGTACTTAATAAGATTACTCGAGAGAGTAGAATGAGACTACTCGAGCAGATGACTTAGAGAAAATCCAGAAATAATGAGTAACTACTCGAGTACACAAAGACTTACTCGAGTGCTAATATAGTTACTCGAGACGTGGAGTTGAACTACTCGAGCACAAGAAGCATTACTCGAGATAATAGAAATTAAATACTCGAGAGGTAGAAGGAATACCCGAGTCAAGGACTTAGAATAATTTCTTGAAGAAGAAAACGGGTTACTCGAGACCTGGAACTGGACTACTCGAGAGGAGAAAACCTACTCGAGTATATTGAAATTACTACTCGAGTAATGGACTTAGAAAAATTCTGAGGGATGAAAAACTTATAACTCGAGTATTAAACCTGGACTACTCAAGTAGTAGATAGACTACTTGAGTCCATGAACTTGAATACTCGAGTGAAGTAAAACAACATGAAATCCTATCTTCTGTAACTCGAGACAAAATACTAATCTACTCGAGTACTAATATGACTACTCGAGTAAATGACTTAGAAAATATTTCGGAGAGGAAATTCTATAACTCGAGAATTAGATAGGATCTACTCGAGTAATTAACTTGGCTACTCGAGAGCTATATGTTGACTACTCGAGATCTAATTCCCTTACTCGAGTACAGATAGACTTACTCGAGTATTAACTAAGTGTTTCACACGAGTATATAAGCTACTACTCGAGTAAAAGACTTAGCAAAATTTCTTCAACAGAATTTTCTCTTCTTCAATAAGTTCATCAACAATTCTTTCTCCAATCAGTCCTAGTGCTTGAAAATGAAGTGTATTCCAATAGAGAGACTACACATGAGTCAACACCATGGATCACACAATGAGGGATTACATTGTATGGTCCTGTGTTTGGTGACCCATTGCAGACTGGCATTGGTCTACACTTGGCAATATAGTCCTGCAAACACATAACTCAAACAAGACATCAAATATAACTTAATTCATCTTAGTTCAAGGGTGACTTCATCAAATTTAGGTTGTTGTGGATACAATACCAACAATCTCCCCCTATTTGTAGAAGTCAGAACCATTTACACTAAGGTGAATTATATAGACATAAAAAGAACTAGATATGCAATAGAGAAAGTAGTGTAATAAGCATAAAGATTAAAATCAAGAGCATATGATCAGAATTAGAAGTTAAATAAATAAGATTGTCCAAGATATCATTTCTACATAAATCATATCCACACTCTCATAATCCTCTATGCCTAGACTTAATGGTGTTGCTTGTCCTTCTCTTGCTGTCTTCTTTGGTAGCTATAGGGCTTGGGATAGTACTTTGGATGCTTTGGAGGAGCAGCAGGGTTGTTCCTACCAAATTCTCTGTCATAAAGCCTTCTCTTTGTCATTGACTTTTCATACCATTCCCATTCCTGGGAGCTATAATGATCATTCTTGTTGTCATTGAAATCCATGACAAGCTTGAGAGTATCTAGAATGAGACACTTTGAAGTTGGAGACCAGATCTATGCAAACTCTAGAGTTTTCCTCTTTTCTGTATCTGGAACTGGGATTGACCTGCTAGCTGAGGCACTATCACCATACTTTCTCTTCTTCATTGAAGTGTTAATCTCAGGAGGAGCTTGGAAGAATATGTCTGCTGGGTCTACCTCCCTAACCTGAGCATATGATTCTAGATGAGGACCATCACAGCCTTCAGGTCTAGGAGAGAAGGTAGGTTGTGGATCTTGATCTAGAGCAGCAGTAGCTAAGGGGTTCAGATGGTGACGAATGATGTTTGGATCAGCTGGAAAGTCAGGAAGAATCTGAATGTGCATCCAAACTACTGTATCATAGGTATGGAACTTCACACTCTGAATCTGTCCTAGCACATCATCATGAATCTCTTTCATCTTAGCTTCTCATTGAGTCTGCTTGATTGCATCTGATTTCTCAAGATATTCATTGACTAAACTCTCCCCCTTTCTGACTTCTATAGTCAGTTTATTGATGGCATCTTCTGTGAATATGCCTACATCGTCACAGATCTTCATTTTGGTTGCTTCTGCTCTCTTATCTAATTCAATTGGATTGTTGTCAAGAGTGACACCTTGCTCCATGACATGACCAACACTAGTGATAGTGTGATCTAAAGCTTTGCCACCAATCTGGAATAGATGTCTGAGTTGATCTATATTGTGCTGAATCTCAGCAAATCCCATACTCATCTCTTTCTCTAGAGCACTAACTTTCTCAGTCACAGCTTTGAGAGAATCATAAAAATACTTCCTTTGTTCTTGAAGTAGATGTACAAATTGACCCATCAAATCATTGGCAGCAGCAGGAGGAGCAACAGAGGGAACTGAAAGAGGAGGAGAAAACCATGGAGCAATCTCTTCAATTACTACAGAGCTCTCAGCTCTGGTAATATGAATCAAGGCATCCCCTTCATTAGTGTCCATGGGTATGGTGAAGTCCAGGTTCCTCAATGGAGCTTCAGCTGTTTCAGGTGAGTGGTCTGGCTCATCAGAAATCAAAATGGTCTCAACCAGCTCTTTGTCAGCAGTAGGAGAGTGGATGGGAGATGATGGAGTATGTGTTGGAGATGGTACTAGAGTGGATTGCTTGGGAACTTCAGCAGTTTGTTCTTTTTGAAGAGGGGGAGGAGGTTCATCAGCAGTCAATTCCTCAATCATTTCATTGATTGCACCTTCAGTTGATAGAAGGGATTCTTGGAGTTGGACTTCTGATGGAACTTCTTAATGAGTGGATGGAGGAGGAGAAGGATCAGCTGGAGGGGTAGGGACTCTGACTTCTTGAACAGAAGGAGCAGGCTCCCCCTTAATAGCTGCACAAGATATGCTGGCAACACGAGGTGGAGAGGGAGATGGGGCCCTGTCCTCTATAGCTGGAAGGTCATGAGCTTTGGCAGATTGAGCATGGTTCAAGAGCTTCAAGTCCCATCTATGAATGGATGAAATGGAGACTTTCTTCATGTGATGGAGAACAGTCCCTTTGGAGAAGTTGAATACCTCAGGATTAATCTCATGTAGGAGAAGAGAAATAATCCTAGCATAACTTGGAGCCTTTATGCTGTCCTTAATCTTATCCATAATTAACATCCCAAATTGATACCTTTTCCTGCAAACAATGTCTTGTATGATGTCAAAGAAGCTGAGTGAAATATCCCTTATAGAACTTGTCTTGCAGAGAAGAATCTTCCCAATGATATCCACCAAAAGCTTTCCTTTTAGATTCAGTTCAGACCTTTTGATGGTGAGTACATCTAGAGAAACTCCACAAAACATTCAAGTCCTGTCAGATTCTTCTGGACCTAAGTCATCTTCTTCATCAAAGACTGGCAGTCGAAGAAGAGTAGAAACAAAGGTCTTGTTTAGCTTGATCTTGATTCCTTTAACTTTAGACTTGAGAACTGTCCCATTTCTCTTGACTTTGATATTCTTGAAAAACTCTTCAACTTCTGGAAAAAGAATCTTATATGACTGTTGTAGAACAAACGTGAGGCCAGCGGTGTCAAGGAGAATCAAAAGAATGCGAAAATCGTCTGAAATGTCGGCAATTCCGGCGGCAACAAGTTCGGAACCTATTCCAATCTTAGAAGAGGGCACCATGATCTAAAGATTTCAGAAAAAGCTGGTGCGGGGAAGAAGAAGGTGCGACTCTCCAACTTTCCGCAGAAGATGAAGCGTTTTCAGCTTACTAGAGAGAGAGAATTTTGATTCGTGTAGAAAATGAAAATCCAGACTATTCTATTTATATAACCCTAATTTATCTATAATTAGGAAGTAAATAAAGCAAACATACCTTTGGGATTGGTGGTATAAGTCTTGGGTTGCGAATAACAAAATTTGAATCAAAGTTGGAAATATGACTTCCTGATACTTGAGAGAATCGGCAGTACTCGAGTGAAGATATAGAAGTACTCGAGTGAGAAATGTAGAAGTACTCGAGTAATGATATATAAGTACTCGAGTGAAGCTTTAGTAACCGAGTAGGTCTTTCTGCTACTCGAGTAGGTTTACTCGAGTGGCTGTAGAAGTACTCGAGTAGGTCAAGGAGGTACTCGAGTGCCTTACTTCTTACCTGTGTAGTCTTTATCTTACTCGAGTCATAAAGTCTAAAACTTAGAAAATTTCAACTTTTGACTGATTCTTGATCTTTGAGCCTTCTTGTGAGTCCACCTTCTCTAATCTTCTTTGTTGAGCATTTCAAGTTCTGTTTTGAAGAACGATAAATTGGCCTCGTCCAGCGGCTTCATGAAAATATCTGCAATCTGCCTATCTGTAGAGACATACTGTAGATCTATATCCCCATGCTCCACATGCTCCCGGATGAAGTGATACTGCAACTCTATGTGCTTTGTCTGGCTATACGAGACGGGGTTGTTAGCTATTGCAATTGCGCTAGAAGAGTCATAAAACAATGGAATGTTCTGAAACTTCATGTTATAATGTTTAAACTAGTTCTTTATCCACAGCAATGGTGCACAGCAACTGCCTGCAGAGATATACTCTAACTCAGCTGTTGAGATTGTAACACAGTTCTTCTTCTTACTACTCCAGAAATGAGCCTTCTTCCAAGAAATTGGCAAGTCTCGGAAGTGCTTTTCCTATCGTATTTGCTACCTGCAAAATCTGCATCTGAAAAACCAATTAGCTCGCTATCATTACTTCTTGGGTACCATAAGCTAAGATTTGGTGTACCTTTAAGCTATCTCAAAATCCTCTTTGCAGCAGCATAGTGAGATTCCTTAGAGTTCACTTGAAATCTAGTACATACACATGTTGAAAACATTATGTCTGCTCTACTAGCATTAAGGTAGAGCAAGGATCCAATTATTCTTTTGTACTTGGTTTCATCAAAAGGTTTCCCTTTTTCATCCTTGTCCAGAGACACAGTTGAACCCATTGGACTCCTCATAGAGGTTGCGTTCTCCATTCCGAATTTCTAAATTAGCTCTTTGGTGAACTTAGCCTGCGACATGAAAATTCCATCTTCAGATTGTTTCACCTGAAGCCCTAAGAAATAATTCAGCTCGCCCATACTGCTCATTTCAAACTTCCCTTGCATATGTTTAGAAAACTTCTTGCAGAGGTTGTCGTCAATAGAGCCAAAAATAATGTCGTCACATAGATTTGCACTAGCAAAATCTTGTATTTTATTTTCCTAAGAAATAATGTCTTATCTATCTTTCCCCTTGTGAACTTGTTCTCAAGAAGAAAGCTAGACATCGTCTCATACCAAGCTCAAGGAGCTTATTTCAGACCATACAAAGCTTTATGTAATAAGTAAACATAATCGGGAAAGTTAGAATCAACGAAACATGGAGGTTGTTCCACATATACCTCCTCCTTTATGTCACCATTAAGGAAGGCAGACCTCACGTCCATTTGATAGACAGTGAAGACTTTGAGAGCAGCATATGCTAGGAATAACCTGATTGCCTCCATCTTTGCCACTGGAGCATACGTCTGGTCAAAGTCGATTCCTTTTTCTTGAAGATATCCTTTGGCAACGAGTCTGGCTTTGTTCTTTATGACCGTTCCATCCTCGTCTATCTTGTTCTTGTAGACCCATTTTGTCTCAATGATATTCTTACCTTTGGGTCTTCGAACAAGTTTCCATAGTTGGCAACGCTTGAACTGATTTAGTTCTTCTTCCATCGCCATTTTCCAAGATGCGTCTGAGTTTGCTTCCTTAAACTTCTTTGGTTCAACCTGTGAGAGAAAACTTAAATATAAATTCTCGTTAGTTGTACCTCGATGAGTTCTGACACCATCCCGTGGATCTCCTATGATTTGGTCCATGGGTTGATCCTTCAGATGTCTGACCTCTAGAGTCCTTGCATCTGGAACTTCTTCTTCAATCACCGGAGTGACTTCATCAACTTGGATGATTTATTCATCTTGATAATCAACCTCTCCAATAGGGGTTGGAGTGGTGATCTTGATGAACTTTTCACCTTTATCTTCAGACGGTTCATCCAAGCTAAGTTCTTTCAGCTTTGTACATGCATCTTCAATGAATAAACTAGAAGTGTTGCCTCGCAGCAAGCTCGTCTCATCAAATACAACATGTATTGATTCTTCTACAACCAGAGTTTTTTTATTAAATATCATGTATGCCTTACTATGGCTACAATATCCTACAAAAATACCTTCAAAACTCTTTTCGCTAAACTTGGTAGTATGATACTTGCCATTATTAAGCATGAAGCATTTACAACCAAAAATTCTAAAATATGAGACAGTCGGTTTCCTGCCCTTTAGAAGCTCGTAAGGTGTCTTATCGTGATTTTTGTTTATTAGTGCTCGATTTTGAATGTGGCACGCAGTGTTGACGGCTTCAGCCCAAAAGTATTCCGAAAGTGAGGCATCACTCAACATGGTCCTGAAGGGCTCCATGAGTGTTATATTCCTTCTCTCAGCCACTCTGTTCTTTTGTGGAGTACGAGGAGAGGAAAACTCATGAAAGATACCCAAGCTTTCACAGAATTCTATCATGGCCCCAGACTTGAACTCCGTTCCATTGTCACTTCTGATTTTTACTATGGAACAGTTGTATTAATTCTGGACCTGCCTGACAAAATTAGTAAAGATGTAGAAGGTATCTGACTTGTGTTTCAAAAAGAACACCCACGCAAAGCGCGAGTAATCATCAACAATTACCAACGTATAATCCTTACCTCCCAAACTTCTAACTTGCAGTGGACCGAACAAGTCCATATAAAGTAGATATAAACATCTATAAGAATCTTTGTCAATAATACTTTTAAAGGTAGCCCTTGTTTGCTTGCCTTTTACGCATGCATGACAAGGTCTATCTTTATCGTACTTGACATTTGGGGCATCACGTACTAAATTTAGTGAAAATAATTTATTAATGGTTTTGAAATTAATATGTGCTAATATCTTGTGTCATTGGTCACCAAGAGGGGCACTATCTTTTACTAAAGAGCACACTGGTGTAGAAGAGTCTATACAGATGAAATTTAAACAAAATATATTTCTGCTTTGAGTGCCTGATAGAATCGTTTCCATATTGTCAACGGAAATTAAACAATATATCCTTTATCGCCGAGTTGTCTTATGCTTATGAGATTGTGTTCCAATCCTTCAACATAAGCCACATCTGAGAAGGATACTCTACCGTTCGATATCATACCATAGCCTTTCATAATTCTTCGGTCTGAACCTCCAAAGATGACCTTTGGTCCATTCAAGACTGGAGTATAGTTCTGAAGTAGGCTTCTTGTCCCGATCATATGTCGAGAACAACCACTGTCCAAATACCAGATAGGCGTTTTGGTGGCCATTGGACATACACGCAATTATAAATCAGTTTGCCTTAGGAACCCAAACACGTTTGGGTCCTTGGTCTCTTGTTAGAACACTCCCCCTATGAGTATTAGTATTATGAGTGGCCTTTCTCATATTGCCAACTTGAGGAGTTGCGAAATTTCTGGAGTTAAACCAGCAGTCAATGGCAAAGTGACCAATCTTACCACAGCACCAACAGTCGAACTTATTCTATCTTTGCCTTAGATTCTCCTGCTTGACCTTTTGAGATGGTGGTCTAGCAGGGGCAGCATTCTTGGAGGAAGAAGCTTCATGGTGATGGCAATCACATTATTTCTTCTCCTTCAATGGCTTTTCCACAACGGGCTTTACCTTTGGTGCTTTCTTGAAGTTATGACCATGATTGAAATGGTCATAGCTCTGAAGAATGACTTCTTCATAAGGTGTCTTAAAGACACTCTCTCCAAAGTTTCTGGGGCGAGTCCATCCTTGCTAGTGGGACTTGGGATCTACATAGGTAGGCCTAGCGAAGTGATTGTAGGATGAGTCAAGATCAAACTCATTTGTTGGAAATATGACTTTCTTAAAAGAAGTTTGATCATGAGGGGCTTTCCCCTTCTCTTTGGCCAATGCCTTCTTGGCGGTCTTATTATTTCTTTGAGCCTTATTCCTCCTAGTAGATTTACTAGGAGCTTCTACATGGCCTAGTCTAGTACCCTTGGCCTTAGACGAGAATTCAGCAACGAATGGAAGAATAGTCTTTGGCTTCGAGAAACTTTCAACAAGTTTCTTTTCAGCTTCAAGTTATGCTTCCAGTTCTTTTATGATTTTCTCTTTAAGGTCTAGGTGCTCGGGAGATTTATTATATTCTTCAATGGCAGCATTGAAGTTTTCTCTGAACGAGTCGGTCTTAGCGACTTCCTCTCTCAAAGTGCTCTCTTCAGCTTTCAGAGAATTTATCTCTTTATCTTGAGTTTTTACAACTCGTCGACATTTGTCGTAAACCATGATTAACTCTTTGTACTGGGCCATGAGTTCAAACTCATCGTCAGAAGAGCTGTCCTCACGATCATGCTCAAAAACATCAGAATAGGAAAGAGGAGTGTGGGAGTTTACCTTCCCATTGAACTGGGGATCTTGTTCATCATCTGTCTGAGCCATAAGCCCAAAGTCGGCTTCTTCTTCTTCACTCGACTCAGATGAGTCAGAGTCGCTGAGAGTTTTGACCTTCTTGGATATCAAGCTCTTCTCTGTCCTCTTCTTATTGTATGAGGACTTCTTTTCTTCTCTCTTTCCACCCTCCTTCTTCTTCTGGGGGCAGTCAGCAATGACATTACCTGAGTTATTACAACAGTAACAAACGATGTCAATAGAAATATGTTTGTTCGGTTTAGAAGCATACATGTCATGGCTGCTTGAGCCTTTTCGGTGTTGATCACCATCATGTCGTGATCTTATGTAGGAGGCATCCTTGCCTTTCCATTGCTTCTTTTTGTTAAAAAATTTCTTGAACTGACGTGAGAGTGGAGAACTCTTATTCAGATAGCTCAGACCCTGAGGTACTTGGCTCCGAGGTTTCTTCTTCACTCACTTCTTGTGTTGGGGCAGGAGAGGCAGCCTTTGACTTCATTGAGATGTCTGCCTTTAGAGCAACAGACTTCTACTTAGTTGCAGACCTGCTCTTATCTTCTTCAGCTTTTCTTGTGTTGAGTTGAAGCTCATATGATATTAGCTTCCCGAAGAGATTCTGCTGGTCTGTCTCAGTTAGTTTTCAAAATTCCCAGATGGCACAAACCTTGTTATCCCATTCCTTGGTTAGGGATCTCAAGAACTTATCATTTAATTCTCCGTTTGTGAAGACTCGGCCATAGACCCTTAGGCCATTGACTATCTTAAAGAAGTTCTCAAAAGTGTCAGCAATGGTATCCCTGTGTCGTTGTCGGAAGGCTTCATATTTATGATTCAGAAGGGATCTTCTATCATCCCTAACTTCTTTTGTACCTTCCATCAAAGTGACAAGGGACTGCCACATCTCCTTAGCAGACTGGCAGTGGATCAAGTTCTGCAACATGGAGTCATTGACTGCACTTGCTATTATATTCTTTGCATTCTTATCTAAAGACACAAGTGCAATCTCATCTTTATCTAGATCCAACAATTTCTTTGGAACTTTCTTGGTTGAATCTATTGTGGAGATGGTCATGGGAATGTAAGGACCTTCTTCAACGATCATGAAGATCCTTGGATCCATAGCTTCCATAAAAAATCTGATTCTTTCTTTCCACATAGGAAAGTTATTCTTGGTGCACAAACAAAGCTTGGCAAAATCTTTAGCCTTGTCCATGCTTGGAAGATCTCAAAAGACAACTAGAAAGATCTGATCAAGGTGTTAACCTTTTATTGATCAACCTCGCTCTAATACCAATTGAAAATGTTCAGTTGTCTACCTAAATCACCTAGAGGGGGTGAATAGGTGAGTTGTGCGTCTTTTTGTGGAATAAAAATTTAGAGATCTATGCACACAATTATCTACCAAGCATTCACAGATGACAAATGATTTATAGTGGTTCCCCAACCTTGGGTACATCCACTTTCCCTCACCGATCTAGCAAAGCACTAGACTTGGCTACTCCACTATCTCGGATTGAAAACCAATCCTACGCCTCAGAATAAACTTCCTACAATCTCGATCCATAATACGGATCTACACTCAGAAGGTAAAAACTTCCTACAACTCGGAGACAAAAAGGCTCCTACACTAGGAGAGAAATCTCCTACAAGAATAAAATTGAGAATATATGAAAATACAAAGAGTAATTCTCAGATCTGGAATCTGTCGGCCTAGATCTACTTCTTTTTTCTTTGCGAATCTGTCAGAAAAGTTGAAGAAGAATCTCAGCAAGAACTAGATCTGAAATTTCTTGTCTTCACATGACCCAAGAGAATATGAGGAGATGAACAGCAATCTCGATCTGTGAATCTTCTTGATCTGAATCTCTTGAATCGAAATCCCTAGCAACTTGCAAGAAGAAGATCGGTGGCGGCGGATTCCGTTTTTGGACAGAGAGAATAGGATTCAGAAATTCTTAGAATAATGCTTGACAACGCTTGTTAGGGTTAGTCGGTTTTGACAAGATCTTATATAAGATCTCCCTAACGGTCATAATTAACATTAATGACGTACACATGGACCAATCACATCACGACATTTGAAATTCCCGTCAAATCTAGACTTAGCAAATTTTCTAAAAGACTGACTATTTAACTCGAGTAAAATGTTACCTACTCGAGTACTTAATAAGATTACTCGAGAGAGTAGAATGAGACTACTCGAGTAGATGACTTAGAGAAAATCTAGAAATAATGAGTAACTACTGGAGTACACAAAGACTTACTCGAGTGCTAATATAGTTACTCAAGACGTGGAGTTGAACTACTCGAGTACAAGAAGCATTACTCGAGAGAATAGAAATTAACTACTCGAGAGGTAGAAGGAATACTCGAGTCAAAGACTTGGAATAATTTCTGGGAGAAGAAAATGGGTTACTCGAGAATTGGAACTGGACTACTCGAGAGGAGATAACCTACTCGAGTATATGGATATTACTACTCGAGTAATGGACTTAGAAAAATTCTGAGGGATGAAAAACTTATCACTCGGGTATTAAACCTGGAGTACTGGAGAGGTAGATAGACTACTCGAGTACATGAACTTTACTACTCGAGTGAAGTAAAATAACACGAAATCCTGTCTTCTGTAACTCGAGACAAAAGACTAATCTACTCGAGTACTAATATGACTACTCGAGTAAATGACTTAGAAAATTTTTCAAAGTGGAAATTCTATTAACTTGAGAATTAGAGAGGATCTACTCGAGTAATTGTCATGGCTACTCGAGAGTATATGTTGACTACTCGAGAGCTAATTCCCTTACTCGAGTACAGATAGACTTACTCCAGTATTAGCTAAGTGTTTCACTCGAGTATATAAGCTACTACTCGAGTAAAAGACTTAGCAAAATTTCTTCAACAGAATTTTCTCTTCTTCAATAAGTTCAGCAACATTTCTTTCTCCAATCAGTCCTAGTTCTTGAAAATGAAGTGTATCCCAGTAGAGAGGATACACACGAGTCAACACCTTGGATCAAACAATGATGGAATACATTGTATGGTCCTGTGTTTGGTGACCCATTGCAGACTGACATTGGTCTACACTTGGCAATATAGTCCTGCAAACACATAACTCAAACAAGACATCAAATACAACTTAATTCATCTTAGTTCAAGGGTGACTTCATCAAATCTGGGTTGTTGTAGAAACAATACCCAACAGATGAATAAAACTTCATACAGAGAGTTCGTCGATCTCAGGTGGACGAATTATCTCAAGAACTTTTCTCAGTTTGTCGATCTCTGTTCGACAAACTGTGGCAAATTCTTCGACCACAGACAAAAAGTTAAATTAATGTATCTCCATTTATCATACCTAGCTGGTTCATAAAGAATAGATGTTTCTTCTCATCTAAGGGTTTGGTGAAGATATCTGCCTTTTGCAAATCAGTAGAGACAAAGGTGAGATTAATTTTCTTTTTGTCAACACACTCTCTAATGAAATGATGCCCTACATCTATATGCTTAATTCTACTATGATGCATTAGATTCTATGCAATAGAAATTACACTGGTATTATCACACAGTAAAGTTGAATTATTTAAGTTGACACCATAATCTAGGAGTTGGTTCTGAATCCACAACATCTGTTGAAAATTGTGAAGTGAAAGTGGGTGAATGGAGCACTTGAACCTATCCGTGTGGACTACGCGGACAGGGTTGGCGGACAGCTAGGTCTGCAGGGATTTTGCAGGCAGTTTGCTCTGTAGCAGCCTGGGCGGTCTATTCATGCGGACTACGTGAACAGCAGCGGCGGTTAGCCAGGCCGGCATGTGCTCTGCAAGCAGCTAAATCCCAGGAAGTAACCTGGCAGATAGTGACTATATCCGCGGAGTCCAGCAAGAAGCGGACTAAAGAACTGGAACTCAGCAGACTGGCTTGGCGAATGCCTTCATCTTGCTCTGGTGAAGCGGCAAGTGGAAGCCGCGGAGACCGTCAGTCAGTGAGGACTGATACTGGAGCTCCCCGGGACAGGCGTACTAGTTCCAGTGTCCCCCATTAAGTGCAGACTAGCCCTTGTGGCCAGTGGTGTGGACTTGGTTTTTTCTGAACCAAGACCATGTTTGGCTCGGTACGGGGAGATCACGCAGTGGAGTACGGACTGCTTCTTAGTCGGCCAAGCTCGACAAAAGTGTTGTGCCTTGGTTGCGGGTTTGGGAGATGGGGACTGGAGATTGTGTCCGCAACTGCATGCGGATTGGAGCTAGGGTCCGCTGAGTCTGACAGCTACCATGCTGGTGTGGACTCGGGATTTGCGGACTGGAGTAGTCTCCGAAAGATGCGGACTGGAGCAGTCTGCAGGGATATACAGACTAGAGATGTCCGCAGTATGGGCGGACTAAAGCTGTGCGTCCACTGAGTCCAGCATTTGCCTTGTGGCGAGGTTGTGGGCTTGTGATAAGCGGGCTGGAGTTGTGTCCGCGGATTGGCGGACAATGTTGCTGCAGAGTTCGGCTGTGGTGGTCCTTGCTTGGCCTTTGGCGACAAGGCGGACTGGTGAATGTGTCCGGCCTTGGTAAAGCTATGGAAGACTAGCTATCCTGCACAAGGAGGCGGCAGACTGGAGTGTATCCGCAGGTCTTGCGGATACATGTACGTATTGTTGCGGGATGTGGCGGTAATCATATCGGCTAGGGCGGTGACCACACTCATCATCGTGCCTATAAATAGGACCCATGTCACATCAGAAAAAGATAACCAACCGAATTATGTGAACAATAAATTGAGCCTGCAACAGTTGCTGCGGACTGGACTTTTGTGTCCGCGCGGTTTGGTTGAGTTGACCGGGTTGTGTTGTGCAGGTTGTGCGGATAGCTCTGGAAAGCCAGGACTTGGCTCTGATTGTGGTCAGGGACAGTGCGGACTCTGCGGTTAAGCAACAGACGGTAAACAGTAGGTCACATACAGCGACCAAACGGTTTTCTCTTTGGCAACTTGGTTCGGGGTTCAATAAGTCGCTTGCTTCTGGCAGACTGTTCTTTTCGGCATCACAGCATGTGCGATCTGGCGGCTATGCGACCTCGCGGTCAGGCGGCTTACAAATCGGTGGGTAGAGCTAGCATTGGAATAAGGGGTTGTCTGCCCAGATTGGGTTGCGGTCTAGCGATCTGGCGGACTGTGCAGACTCCACAGCAGTAGACCAGCGGCTTGGTGTTTGAGTCCGCGCGGCTTGTGTCTTGTCTTGTATTTGTAGTCTCTGCTTTCCCTTTTGTGGTTATTTGGTGAAGCATGTCTCGCCATGTATGTCTCGCCTTGTAAAGAATTTAGCTGGTAATAAATAAAGACTCTTATGTTGCAAGTGTTTCTGGTTGACTGGCTTTAGTTGAGATAACCCCTGCTCACTCCATGGTCCAGGGAAATTTCTGCATGATCAAGTTATGATCTTGATAGGTCTGAAATATTAATTTGGCGTCAGGCTATCTCGTTGACCACCTGGAGAAAATTCAACATGGTATCAGAGCCAGGTTGTTGAATTTCATAATGGTATCAGAGCTGGATTGGAGTGGATAAGCAATGTTAAATGGAAGTGGTTGTTGCACTTCTGAAGAGGGAACCAGTGGTAGAACCATGGCATTGGAAGATGCAGGTTGTCTTGGAATTGAACTCCTTACAGAGACAAACTTTGAAAGGTGGAAGTCTTGTATGGAGAGCTTTCTTCTTGGCGAGGACCTTTGGGAGGTAATATGCGGAGCAGAAAAACAAGAGGCTACTGCTGGCAATTTTGAAGATATGAGAGCTTGGAAGGAGACAAATGCGAAAGCGGAGTCTATTCTCAAGCAGGTGATCTCATCGGAGCTCTTGGACCACATCAGTGGATGTCAGTCAGCTGCGGAGGTTTGGACTTCCCTTGTTGGGTTGTTCAGGAAGGACGCGAAGGTTGCTGCAGAGGATGGTCCTTCTACTTCATATCAGCAAGAGAGGAGTGTTTCTCTTAGGCATGATGGGAATAGGAAGGAGGGACCAAGGTGTTATAAATGCAAGTAGCATGGTCACCTCATAAAAGAGTGCAAGGTTGTTTTGCTCTCGGCAAACGTAGCTCATGTTGGAGGCAAGGAGAAGGACTAAGTTGGGTCTTCAACAAGTTCAGATGCTAATCGGATGAAGGCCAGTGATAGTGCAACTATCTGGCATGAAAGACTGGGGCATGTAGGGATGGACAAGCTGAAAGCAATGGCGGAAAGAAGACTCGTGAGAGGCTTGCCTAGATTGTCATCCTATGGCGATGGTCAGGGATATGCGGGATGTCAGCAAAGTGAAGCTTATCACTTTATGGTTTATAAGGTACAATCCAAATGTAAAGCACCTTAGGAGGTTGTCCATTGTGCTCTGGTTGGACCGACCGTCACCGCCAGTCTTGGAGACAGCAGATACATGCGCATATTGGTTGATGACTATTCAAGGTATACTTGGGTATACTTCATGAAGTCGAAGTCGAACATGATGTGCTTGTTTGTGGAGTTCTTGAAGCATGTGGAAGGCCAGCTTGGCATGTGGATCAAGAAGTTGAGGACAAGCATCAGTGGTGAGTTTGACTCAACCGATTTCTCGAACTATTGCAGGAAGCAAGGGATCCGGAAGGAGCTTTCTTTTGGACATACTTCACAGCAAGGTAGTGTTGCAACTCGGATGATCCGTTGGTTGATGGAGATCTACAAGTGTTGGCTTCAGAGTAAAGGAGTTCCTAAGGCTCTTTGGGCAGAAGGGATGGCTTGTGCTGAGACGTAAACATGGAGTCTCGATCTGATAGAATACTAATTAGCACTCAATGTAATCTAATGACTTCATCTAAATATAACTCAACTATCTTCTTCTTGGGGTAATCAATATAAAAAGGAACGAAGCGAGCACACTTCGTTATTCTATCAACAATAACCCAGACTGAATCATGTCCTCGGGGAGATCTTGGTAGTCAAGTAATGAAATCCTTTGAGATACTCTCTCACTTCCAACTCGGAATTTCCAAGGGCGTTAGCTTGCCACCAGGCCTGCCATGATCGACCTTTACTCGCTTGCACATAAAACATTCTGAAACAAACTTCGCTATATCCCCTTTCATTCCGAACCACCAGGCAATCTGTTTCAAATCTTGATACATCTTAGTTGAACCTAGGTTGTAGGAAACACTGGAACCATGAGCCTCACTGCACAACATAGCTCGAATATCTTCAACATTGGGGATGCAAAATCTACCGCTGTACTTCAAAGTACCCGCGTTATCGATCAAAAAATCTGGTAACTCTCCTTTCTTAGTTCTCTTGTAAAGGCGCAACAACTCATGATATTCCAAACTATTGCAATCTTGTGAGTGCAATCCATGAAGGCTCAGCTACCTCCAAACTCCTATTCGAGTTACAACTCCCAACAGAAATACCCATCAGGAGAAATTCTTCTATCAGTGACTCCACAGAAAGATTAAAAACTTTCCCCGTCTTTCTACTCAGAGCGTCGGCTACCACATTAGCTTTGCCCGGATGGTACTGGATCTCAACATCATAATCAGCAACATACTCTAACCATCTTCGCTGGCATAGATTCAACTCCCTTTGAGTGAAAACGTACTTTAAACTTTTATGATCAGTATAAATATTGCATATTGCACCATATAGCAAGTGCCTCCACAACTTTAGGGCATAAATCACTGTTGCGAACTCCAGATCATGTGTAGAGTAGTTGTTTTCATGTACCTTTAGTTGTCTCGACCCATACACAATTACCTTGCCTTGCTGCATCAGCACAAAACCCAGACCAACATGCAATGCATCTACATACACCGCATATCCAACCTTTCAGTAGGTAGAGACAAAACTGGAGAAGTGCACAATCTCTTCTTTAATTCCTAGAAAGCCTCCTCGCACTTATCACTCCAAATAAAAGCTGCATTTTTCTGCATCAGTTTAGTTAAAGGCCCAGATAACGTAGAGAAACCCTCTACAAATCTTCTATAATAGCTAGCCAACCATAGGAAGCTCCTTATATCCTTGGGAGTGGTGGGCCTATTCCAATCCATAACAACAGTTACCTTCTCAGGGTCAACTAAAATTCCATCTTACCACAAGACCCAAGAAAGAAATTTGAGGCAACCAAAACTCACACTTACTTAGCTTGGCATACAACTTATGCTCCCTCAAGTTAGACAAAACTAAACGCAAGTGCTGGGCATGCTCAACAGCACTGCGGGAATACACCAAAATGTCATATATAAACACGACCACGGAACGGCACAAAAAATCCTTGAACACAGGGTTCATCATATCCATAATTACAGAGGGAGCATTGGTCAAACAAAAGGACATTACCAAAAACTCAAAATGCCCATGCCGCGAACGGAAAGCAGTCCGTGCAATATCTGCCTCTCGAATCCTCAACTGATGGTAGCCTGAACGAAGATCGATCTTTGAAAACACAGAGCTACCACGCAACTGATCAAACATGTCATCAATCCTATACAGGGGATATCTATTCTTAATGGTGACTTTATTTAGCTCTCTACAGTTAATACAAAGCCTCATTGATCCATCCTTTTTCTTTGCAAACAAGTCTAGAGCACCCCAAGGCGAAGAACTTGGCCTAATAAAATAATTCAGGAGCAACTTTTCCAACTGAGTATACAACTCCTCCAACTCATGCGGGGCCATCCAGTACGGCGCCTTAGTAATAGGATGGGTACCTGGCTCTACATATATGACAAACTCCACATCCCTCTTAGGCGAAAGACCAGGATGATTAGCTGGAAAAACATCCGGAAACTCACGCACCACCGAAATCTCCTGTATACGTGGAAACCTAAAAATGGTTTCAAAAACTGAAACCAAACAAGAAAAACACCCGGAATTTACTAGCTTTTGAGCACATACCGTATATATTATCCGAGAAACTTGGTGTGGAAATCCATAAACACTCCCGGGTTGACCATCGTCCATCTTGAATTCCAAGCGCTTAACCTTGCACTGGATGACCGCATCATATTTGGACAACCAGTCCATGCCCAAGATCACATCAAATCTTCCAGGTCTATCATCTTCAAATCAGCAACTGCTAGAAAATCGCCTAACAAAATCAGACAACTCTGGATACCCTTGTCCGACATCACCGAATCATCGGATGGAAACTTGACTTGAAACACATCGCTGACTTGATCGAGAGTCAAACGATGATGCTCAACAAAGGCCCTAGTGACAAACGAGTGGGTAGCACCGGAATCAAAGAGATCACGTGGCCAACGGTTCTTTACTTTAAATTTCCCTATAAAAACACTTACATAACTAATCGAAATACCTCAAAACTACCGCTACAAGCTAAACAGAAACAAAACCAGGTTAGAAACTAACCTGAAATCACTTGGGTAGAAGTCTGGGCCTCCTTTAGAGACAGCACGTTCAATTTTCCCTTCCCTTTGTCTACAAGCTGCAGCGATGGCAAGGCCCGAAGCGGAACTGGCTGCAGTGCAGGATGAGACTACGTGCACTTTGACTTGACATGACCTTTCTGTCCGCACTGAAAGCAAATTCTAACCTTATAACAACAATGGATAGCATCATGCCCATTCTGTTTGCACGAGGTACAAACCAAATATCCTTTAGGAGTACCCTGGATCGCATGGACTTGTTCATGTTTCTGAGCTCCTATCCTCTTGAAACATTTCTCATACGGGTGGCCTGGACGGCCATAGAAACTACATATATCTTTGCTCCTCATCCTTTAAGCAGCACCGAATTCCTGGGAACACTCACTCTCACCAGTCTTCCTCTTATCCTTTCTCATTTGTTGTCCTCGGTTCTTGGCATTGTCAATTGCCTCAACCTTAAGGACTGCTTTGACTGCTTCAGCATGACTCTCTGATCTATAAGCACTTGCCAACTATTGGATTTCACTCTTTAGATAACCCAGAAAATGCTTGACTCTGCTGTCTTCAGAACCTACTAAATCCGTGGTGAACCGGCTCAGCTTGTTAAACTCCACCTCATACTCACTTACTGTGATCGGCCTCTGCTTTAAGTATATGAAATCATTTAACAAACGGTCTCGCTCGACCGATGGCAGAAACTTCTTCAGCAAAAGCACCTTGAAGATTTCCCAAGAACATCTATCCTTCAAGTTTTCCTTCTCCCTTAGCCACCAACGTTTTGCCAAACCTTTGAGCTAGTAGGCAGCGACCATTACTATTTGGTCCGCTAAAACTCCGGAGTAAGAGAACATCTCCTCGATGACTATAATCTAGTCATCCAAAAATATGAAGTCTACCCTACCAATATAGGTAGGGGGTCCAATCGCTGGAAGTGTAAAATGTAGTTCATCTCTGGCTGCAACACAGCTGGGGCACCAGAGGACTAGGAGAAACTTTAACACCTTGACCCACGACCGGGCCCTGAACTCTAAGTGCTTGTCCTGCAATGACAGTCAACAAGGTTTGGATCTACGACTACATCTCCAACATTTGCCTAGACAAAGCTTCATTGTTATGTCGCAATCCTTCAATCACGGCCTCGTTCTGAGCACCAGATGAGTCGCCCTCTGACTGGGGAGTAGACCTCATCGTAGGATGTCTCGACATTTTAATAATTACCATAAGTAACTAGTCAAAACCTAGCTTAACCACTAGAACCAAACAACCTAGTACAGACAAAACATACATAAATACTTGCCCTTGCTGCTAACTTGCTCTGGGAATTTCATAAATGATGAAATGCTTAAACCTAGGATGATATACCATCATCCTATTAATTCTTGTGCAAAGTCCACGAATGCATGAATTTGTATTCTTTGACTCAAAAAATGTGTGCACATATGTCATCATATAAATCTTTAGCTTGGCACGTGTACAAATGCGATGTTATGCTATGAATCATGTGTTATACATTCTAAAAAGGCCTTAATGCATGTTATGAGTGGCGTACATATGAAATATTATGCATCCCATACTACATAATATCACATGTAACGAAAAAGTAAAATGTGTTAACGGGCACCTATGTGATGATGGTTATGCATCCCATACTACATAACCGTCAAATGTTGCCACCTATGGTTGATCCATACATAAACACATATTATGCATCCCATACTACATAATATGCCTCGTATTCTTCTTATCATGCTATGAGTGTAGTGTTCATGCTTCAGCCAAGACATACTGATGACACATCGGTGTGTGTATGAAATGACACTAGACAACTAACACTAACATAAGAAGGTTGATCGACCAATTGTCAAAGCAACCTCCCTCTGATACCAACTGTCAGAACCCGTATTTTCTTAACATTTGAGTTATATCAGAGTAAGAGAAAATACGTGTTGTGATGTCATGCCGTGTAGGGGATAACTGCATGCGCTCAGGCAAAACCCCAAACTTTATAGTTTATATGAAATCCATAAGTTATTAAGTAAAAACCAGTTTAAATTAGATGGTCGTATCCCTCGGCACAGTGGATCAACTAGTCCACGAGTAAATGTATAGTTATATACTGCGGAAAATACTTTGGTTATTTTGATTAACACCCTATATGAGTATAAACGTTGCCAAAGGGCAACTCATGTCAAGCAAGACCCTAGATTTATTATAAGTATATAAATAGTCTTTATGTTAGCTATAAATAGAATTTTAATTTTGGAAATATGAGATGTATGAAGCACAAATACTAATGCTTTTATAGGTGAAAATGTTGGAGTCACCATGATGATCTGGAAGTGATCAAACATGTAATCTCACTGCCAATGCGATATGAGCCTGCAGGGTCGCACATAAGAGATATGGAGAAGTTGGTTGACTGACTGTGTTGGTAAAGGTTACCAATCACCGACCTGAATAGGGTTATGGGCAAAGTGTTGCCTTATAGGATCATCGGGTTGGGCAAATGTTGCCTTGAAGGGCTGGTTGGGATTGTCGTCCGAGGGTCGATGACATTAGTCGAGAATCGTCTTCTGATTCCCGCCGATCGGCGAGAATCGTCTCTCTGATTCTCGCCGATCGACGAGAATCGTCGAGAATCAATTGTTGATTCTCGACGATCGACTACTTCGACAATTGTCGTCAACCGTGGCTCGACGATCGTCGAGTATCGTTGTGTATCGTCGAGCGCGGCTCGACGATCGGCGAGAATCGTCGAGTATTGTACTCTGATTCTCGCCGATCCTGTATGATACTCGTCGACTGATTCTCGCCGAACCTGCTCAGTGATTCTCGCCGATTGTCGCTGATTCTCACCGATTGATACTCGCCGATTGTGAACCCTATTTTCGGGTGGTCTGCGGATAGCGATTTTCCTGGGTTTATTTATACCTTTGGTATAAATAGGACACTTAGGGTTTTCGGGAATATACGGGCTCGCGATTTTCTCCTGTAGCAGATCGAAACCCGACGGAAGCCGTTCCGCCTTTCGATCCGCCGATCCCGATCCCCGCCGTCGACGGAAGAGTTCCGCCGCAGCCGTGTTCGCTCCGTCGACCACCTCTTCTCCGGCGACTGTCGCTGGTGCTGCAATCCCTGGCGCGGACCTAGCAGTCCGTGGGAAAGCAAAGGTGCGGTCTTCTCCTTCCCGATAATCCGTGCGACGGATAGATCGGTGTTCTCCCGCTCGTGTGGACTTCTGCAGAAACGTGGACACTATTCCACGTAGAACTCGCCACTAGCAAGCAGATAAAATTTGGAGCATATCCGTTGGGTTGTGACTCAACGCCACCGAGGTAATTTTTGCCTTGTTTTCCCAACTTCTTGATTCAACGTTCATAGCCCGATCCACATCTCTTTGGGTTTTTCTTGATGTTTATTTTTCCGCTGCGTGCACAAGCGTTGTGCCAACCCTATAGAGAAACCCAACAGTGGTATCAGAGGGAGGTTACGGCCATGATCGTTGTTTTGGAAGTTTGTTATTCCAGTGCGTGTAAACCTAGGGATTTAGAAGTGTTCTAAATGTCTAGATTTAGTCTTGGTCTCCTCGCCAAGAACGATTGGAATTTCGGTGGATTTCTAAGTGTTAGAAATTGTGATCTCCTTAGCAGTAACCATCCCTCGATTTTTTTTTGGATTCTGAATCCAACGAAGAGAGATGAGCTTGTCTACTGCTTTAAGTTGAGCTGTCTTTGCCTTTGTCCAATGCATGTAAATCTGAGGATTTGGAAATTTCCGGATGTTCAGATTTAGCCCTTCCTTCTATCAAATGTTGATGGTGTCAGGATGTGCACATAAGGGATGCATGTGGTTTTAGAAGAATTGTTTTTCTTTGGATGTGCACATCGATCAAATGTTGATCATGGTTAATTGTTAACCTATATTTGAAATCCCTTCATCAAATATTAAGTGTTCGGATGCCTTCCGATGGATGACACTCTTCCTGCCTCGATCGATGAAGTGTGGGCTTGCCAAAGCAAGGTGCATTAATTTATCTTTGTAAGGGTGCGAGCGGATAATTGTGATATCCCACTGTCGACATCGGGTCCAGCTTAACTAGGTGACCTCAAAGGTTGAGTGCCTAGAGGCATAGGGTTGGCATGCACCATATGATGGATGCGAATAAGGAGTTATTCACCAACCATACAAGAATTGCATGAGGATGCAATTGGCAAGCGTTGCCTACCTAAATAACCGCATCGTGAGAGGAACGCCAAAGCGGTCTCATAGTGTTGGTGAAATACGGATCTTGTCCACTAAGAGAGTAGCTCGCATGAACTCTCCGAATTGTTAGTGAGGGCTATCATTTCGAATAAAATAGTGGGAGTATTTTAATTAAAGTCCTAATTAGAATAAATTGTAATTGAAATTTAGGTACTGATTTTATTCTGCATAAATTCTTGTAGAATTCCATGGCAAGCGTTGTGCACTCCACGTTGTCTCTGAGAGCCATCCTTGAGAAGGATAAGCTCAGTGGGACAAATTATATGGACTGGTATAGGAACCTGAGAATTGTTCTCAGGCAAGAGCGAAAGCTCTATGTCTTGGAAGAAGAAGCCCCCGAGGTGCCGACCGGGAACTCTTCCCGTGCTGAGAAAGATACTTATAAGAAGTATACTGACGATGCTTTGGATGTCGAGTGCCTTATGCTTGCCACCATGAACTCTGAGCTTCAGAAGCAACATGAGAACATGGGGTGCAAGGAGATTGACAAGCATCTCAAGAAAATGTTTCAAGGGCAGGCTCGTCAAGAGAGGTTCGACATCACGAAAGCGTTGTTTCAGTGTAAGATGGGAGTTCGAGACTCAGTAGGGACTCACGTACTCAAGATGATTGGGTATATAGAGAACCTTGAAAGGCTGGGTTTTCCTCTTGGTCAAGAGTTGGCCACGGATCTGATCCTGCAAACGTTGTCGGACAGTTATGAGCAGTTTGTCTTGAACTACAACATGAATGAGATAGACAAGACACTGCCCGAACTCCTAGGCATGTTGAGAACTGCCGAAATCAACATGAAGAAGGCCAAGCCTGCCAGCCCCATACTGATGGTGCATAAGGGCAAGGGCAAAGCCAAGGGCTCCAAGAAGACGAAGGTAGGACCTAAGTCATATCTTGAGCCCAAGTCTTCAACACTGATGAAAAAGAAGAGCACGGTGAAGGAAAGGAAATGCCACCACTGTGGCAAGGCTGGTCATTGGAGGAGGAACTGTCCTTCATACATTGAGGGACTGCAGAAATTGAGGGGAGGTATGACTTCCGCTTCTAATGTTTACGTTATAGAGATAAACCTTTCTGCTCCTTCATCTTTGGTATTGGATACCGGATGTGGTTCTCACATTTGTACAAATGTGCAGGAACTGGGAAGGAGAAGATTGCTGAGTAAAGGGGAGGTGGACCTCCGCGTCGGCAATGGAGCAAGAGTTGCTGCTGTAGCCGTAAGAGTTACCGTCTTTCTTTGCCCAGTGGGCTTGTAATAGAACTAGATAACTGTTATTTTGTTCCAGCGATAACTAGAAACATTATATCTATTTCATGTTTGGACATGATTAGATTTTCTTTTATAATTAAGAACAATTGTTGTTCTATATTTAAGAATGATGTTTGTTATGCTGTAGCCCAATTGTTTAGTGGTCTTTACGTTTTGAACTTGGACCATCTGATCTGTAATGTAGAAAACAATAAAAGACTAAGAACAAATGATTCGAACCCTACTTTTCTCTGGCATTGTCGTTTGGGCCATATCAACGAGAAGCGCATATCCAAGCTCCATAGAGATGGACTTTTGGACTCATTTGATTATGAATCATTTGAGCGATGCGAATCTTGTTTGTTAGGCAAGATGACTAAAGCTCCTTTCACTGGTTATACTGAGAGGGCTGAGGATCTCTTGGGTGTTGTACATAGTGATGTATGCGGACCCATGAGTTCCATGGCTAGAGGAAGGTATATCTACTTTGTTACATTTACTGATGATTTCAGTAGATACGGATATGTGTATCTTATGAAGTGCAAATCTGAGACCTTTGAAAAGTTCAAAGAGTTCAAGAATGAAGTAGAAAACCAGTTGGGTAAAAGGGTTAAAGCACTCTGATCTGATCGAGGTGGCGAATACCTGAGTCATGAGTTCCGTGATCATCTGAAAGAGTGTGGTATTGTATCACAGCTCACTCCACCTAGAACACCACAATATAATGGTGTGTCTGAGAGGAGAAATCATACTCTGTTAGACATGGTACGTTCGATGATGAGTCATGCAGACTTGCCTGTTTTCTTTTGGGGTTTTGCTTTAGAGACTGCTGCAATGACATTGAATCGCGCTCCAACTAAAACGGTTCTGAAGACGCCATATGAGATATGGACTGGGAAGCGTCCTAGTATGTCTTTCATTAAAATTTGGGGCTGTGAGGCATACGTGAGACATCAAATGCCTGACAAGCTGGAACCCAAATCGGATAACTGTTATCTGGTGGGATATCCTAAGGAAACGAAAGGGTATTACTTTTACCTACCGTCTGAGGGCAAAGTGTTTGTCGCAAGGACTGGTGTCTTCTTGGAGAAAGAGTTCTTATCAAGAAAGACTGAAAAGGTAGAGCTTGAAGAAGTTCCAGAACCACATGTAGTGAATGAACCGGAATTGGATTCTGAGACAGGACTACAAGATGTTGTAGCTAAAGAACCTGCTCAGGGAACACAAGTCCTACGTAGATCTGGTAGACTGAGGTTTGAGCCTGAGAGATATGGATTTCTCGTGTCTCAAATAGGTAATGTGTTGCTCATGGATCATGATGATGAACCAGCAACCTACCAAGAGGCTATGAATGGACCGGACTCCGACAAATGGCTTGAGGCTATGAAATCCGAAATGGACTCCATGTATGCAAACCAAGTTTGGAACTTGGTGGAACCACCTGAAGGGGTACGACCCATAGGGTGCAAGTGGGTCTTCAAGAAGAAGACCGACATGGATGGGAATGTACAGACATTCAAAGGGCGACTGGTGGCTAAGGATTTCAAGCAAATTCATGGTATTGACTATGATGAGACCTTTTCCCCTGTTGTCATGGTAAAGTCCATTAGGATATTGCTTGCTATTGCTGCGTATTATGACTACGAGATCTGGCAGATGGATGTCAAAATGGCTTTCCTTAATGGAAACCTCCTTGAGGAAGTGTATATGACACAACCCGAGGGTTTTGTATCCCTAGATGAAGCCACTAAAATATGCAAGCTGAATAAGTCCATTTATGGACTGAAACAGGCCTCTCGAAGTTGGAATCTTCGTTTTGATGAGAAAATCAAAGAGTTTGGTTTCATCAAGAATGAAGATGAGCCTTGTGTTTACAAGCGAATCAGTGGGAGCATTGTTGTCTTCCTGATATTGTATGTAGATGACATACTGTTGATCGGGAATGACATTCCTACCCTAAAAGTTGTTAAGAACAACCTAGGGAACTGCTTTTCAATGAAGGATTTGGGTGAAGCGACTTATATACTCGGTATTAAGATCTATAGAGATAGATCGAAGAAGTTGCTGGGTTTGACCCAGAATACGTACATCGAAAAGGTGTTGAAGCGGTTCAACATGCTTGAGTCCAAGAAAGGATTTTTGCCCATGTCTCATGGTGTGAATCTCTCTAAGGACCAGTGTCCAAAGTCTTGTGAAGATAAGGACCGCATGAAGTTGATTCCATATGCTTCGGCAATTGGATCAATTATGTACGCGATGTTATGTACTCGACCCGATGTCTCCTTTGCTTTGAGCATGACTAGCAGGTATCAGTCAGACCCCAGTGAGTGTCACTGGATTGCAGTCAAGAATATCCTGAAGTACTTGAGAAGGACTAAGGACGTGTTCTTGTTGTATGGTGGAGAGGAAGAGCTCGTTGTAAGTGGTTACACGGATGCTAGCTTCCAAACTGATCGAGACGACTCCAAGTCTCAGTCAGGTTTTGTGTTTTGCCTGAATGGAGGAGCTGTAAGCTGGAAGAGTTCCAAGCAAGAGACAGTTGCTGATTCTACAACAGAGGCCGAGTATATCGCAGCAGCTAATGCGGCGAAGGAGGCTGTATGGATTAGGAAATTCATCGGCGAGCTTGATGTAGTTCCTAGCATTGTTGATCTCGTAGTTCTCTACTGTGATAACAATAGTGCAATTGCACAATCTAAGGAACCTAGATCTCATCAGCGCTCCAAGCACATACTCCGGCGTTTTCATTTTATTCGTGAGATTGTCGAACGAGGAGATGTAAACATTTGCAGAATGCCGAATGAGGAAAATATTACGGATCCGCTGACAAAGCCTCTCGCGCAGAGAAAGCATGATGGTCATACTAGATCGATGGGTATAAGATACCTAATTGATCAACTCTAGCGAGAATCTTGTGGGTTGCATGTAATCTTGTATTTTGTTGGCTGTTTGTTCATATGATGAACTGTGTACCTAGTTTTTCTTTTATAGTTAATGGCAAATTCTTTTATTATGAATTTTTCTATATATGATAGTTAAATGTCATCATAATAGATACCCTTAGAATGTTCGCTTCCATGGGACATCAAGTACGTGACTTGAATGTGAGAGCCCATGATTTATTTGAAGCTTCATTCTTAAAGGTCCCTGGTCGAGTATCATCATAGAAGCTAAGGGTGATGATGATACATGAAGGCTAGCACGTGTGTTGACTGATGACTGGTTCTCACAGGTCATGATATTGTGATATCAAGTCATCACGTGGGTACTTGTTAGTGAACAAGTTGTACTGGACAGACCCAACCTGAGACTACTCTGTGGATTGTCATCCAATCGTGTCACGAGTAGGTCTCAATTGAAAATGGTGTTGTGAGCCTTTGACCTGAAGTCACAGCATTCATCAAGTGAGGAAGAGCGTGCTTTGATGCCATCTAAAGTCTTCCTTGAGAAAGGTTGATGATAAGGGTGGTTGTTGGGCATGCTACGAATCATTTGGGTGTTTGTGTGTGAGCAGATATGGGATTTGTCCTCCTGTATGACAGGAGTTGCATCCATGGGCCCCTTGATGGAACTGGACTGAGAAATGCATGGTCATGCTTGGTTGAGTCAATATGTGATATTGGACTCACCATTCTCTGGAAGTCCGTCCTGGATCAAGAAACTTGGATTGAGCTATTACGAGGGTGACACGGTCCATGCCTCTAGTTCTTTCTGGATGTAAGGGACAAAGGGACAAAGACAACGCTGATACATTGGTCATAAAGGCTTGTGAGTTATAAACTCTTATTGCTTGGGGAGCAATGATGCATTGCTAGATGCCGCTCATTATTTGTGAGGTTTTTGCTTTGATACTTTCGAGATCAAGTGGGAGTCTGTTGGAGTCACCATGATGATCTGGAAGTGATCAAACATGTAATCTCACTGCCAACGCGATATGAGCCTGCAGGGTCGCACATAAGAGATGTGGAGAAGTTGGTTGACTGACTGTGTTGGTAAAGGTTACCAATCACCGACCTGAATAGGGTTATGGGCAAAGTGATGCCTTATAGGATCATCGGGTTGGGCAAATGTTGCCTTGAAGGGCTGGTTGGGATTGTCGTCCGAGGGTCGATGACATTAGTCGAGAATCGTCTTCTGATTCCCGCCGATCGGCGAGAATCGTCTCTCTGATTCTCGCCGATCGACGAGAATCGTCGAGAATCAATTGTTGATTCTCGACGATCGACTACTTCGACAATTGTCATCGACCGCGGCTCGACGATCGTCGAGTATCGTTGTGTATCGTCGAGCGCGGCTCGACGATCGGCGAGAATCGTCGAGTATTGTACTCTGATTCTCGCCGATCCTGTATGATACTCGTCGACTGATTCTCGCCGAACCTGCTCAGTGATTCTCGCCGATTGTCGCCGATTCTCACCGATTGATACTCGCCGATTGTGAACCCTATTTTCGGGTGGTCTGCGGATAGCGATTTTCCTGGGTTTATTTATACCTTTGGTATAAATAGGACACTTAGGGTTTTCGGTAATATACGGGCTCGCGATTTTCTCCTGTAGCAGATCGAAACCCGACGGAAGCCGTTCCGCCTTTCGATCCGCCGATCCCGATCCCCGCCGCCGACGGAAGAGTTCCGCCGCCGCCGTGTTCGCTCCGTCGACCACCTCTTCTCCGGCGACTGTCGCTGGTGCTGCAATCCCTGGCGCGGACCTAGCAGTCCGTGGGAAAGCAAAGGTGCGGTCTTCTCCTTCCCGATAATCCGTGCGACGGATAGATCGGTGTTCTCCCGCTCGTGTGGACTTCTGCAGAAACGTGGACACTATTCCACGTAGAACTCGCCACTAGCAAGCAGATAAAATTTGGAGCATCTCCGTTGGGTTGTGACTCAACGCCACCGAGGTAATTTTTGCCTTGTTTTCCCAACTTCTTGATTCAACGTTCATAGCCCGATCCACATCTCTTTGGGTTTTTCTTGATGTTTATTTTTCCGCTGCGTGCACAAGCGTTGTGCCAACCCTATAGAGAAACCCAACAGAAAATACCTAGCATGCAACCTAGCATAAAACAATCCCAGAGTGCAAGTAAAAACAATCACAAAAGGCAAAACTAGCAGCTTAGCAAAGTATTCAGCAATTTTAGAGAAAACCACTAGTGAGCGTCAACAAACTGACACGAACCCACTGTTCAGTATGTGTGTCTGTACTAAAAAGAAAACAACAAGGAACTACCACTCAAGGTAGTGGAAACCTCTGCAACACTACAGTCCACAAGAAAACTCCAAACCTAGCCTCTCAACCGGCTACTGCTCAGAACCTAAGGCATTCAAAGAAAGAACACCTCAGCAAGAAAAAAATACAAGTGGCAAACAAAACTGTCAGTATACAAGGGAGTAGCAAGATTACTAATCCCAAACCTAAATAGCTGTCAAAAGAAAACACAGCAAACTAAATAGAGATTTAGAACGAAGAGTTAACTTATAAAGTTAAAAGGTAATTAAATTTGCACCAAGTGCGAACAGAGTTATACTCCGGAAACAATCTGCGAGGAAAGGCAGAAATAATACAAGGTTAATCCATAGGAAACAAAAATGCGGTGAAGGCTCAATAAACACGTGAATCATTAACACTGTAACGCAACCGAATCTGAGTGGGGCCAAACCGGTCAAACTCGAACTAACAGACCCAAATATCTCAAAAATAGGACTACAGTGGTGGCCATCTGATCCAACACAACCCAACAGTACATAAACAAGACCCAAACATGCCCGAGGGTAATCGTTCATGAAACTAAGCCAACCAAACCAACCCCATATATCCAAATACCCATAAAACCAAGCTCAACAAATTCAGCAAAAAACTGACGAGTCTAGCACGACAAGACTAAGTGTAACGCCTCAAAACTCAAAGGAGTGATGGACAGCGTTTAGAGCCAAGTTTGGTGCCAGGTAAGGGTCACATGGCCTGGGACACGAGCGTGTCCAGAGCCATGTCGTGCTCGGGTTCGACGAACTTGCCGAGTGGTTGACGAAATGCACTCGACAAGGCGTCGAGAGAATGAACACGGCCTGAGACACGGGCGTGTCCAGGGCTGTGTCCTACTCGGGTTGTTAGCCGGGCTATGTCGGGGGAGGAACATGGTCTAGATCACGGGCGTGTTCTGGTTGACACGGGCGTGTCAAATTTGACATGGGCGTGTCGAGAACCCATGTCCTCTTCGGGATATTTTTGGTCCTGTGTCGACTGAGGAACACGCCCTGCAACACGAGAGTGCACTTATTGACATGGTCGTGTCAAGGTTAACACAGGAGTGTTTAAGCCCGTTTCCTGGTCGGGATGTGATGGTTTCAGTGTCAATTGAGGCACACGACCTGGGACACTTGTCGACTGAGGAACACGCCCTCCAAATCGCAAGCCAAGTCCAGATCTACGAAGGCAAGGCTGTTGCGGTGCTTTTCATCTATCCAGATCTTCATGACGACAAAGAGAAATTCAAGGGTAACAATTCTCTTCGTGGACATGTGAAGTCCTCTTTCTTTCTGCACAGGAAACCTAGTCTCGCGAGTATGTGGTGAGTGTGAGGTGTTCCTTCGGGTGGACATGAATAGTCCCCCTTGTTTTGCATGTAGAGTCCGGAATTGAAGTACAGACATAGGCGTGGTGTGTGAAGCCTACCCAGACAAGTTGGTCTGGATCGGAGATGTTTCATTGCATGAATGGCCGAAGAAGACTCCGCGCCGATGGTTGTTTTTAGGGTTTTCTACGCGGTAGATTGCAACATGGAATCTTGGGGATTAGCTCCAAGGTGCACCAAGAAAACTGGGCAGAAGCATGATTCTATAATCAAGGTGGCCTGGGAGCCAACTTGCACATAACTGAGTTATGTAACATGTGTGATCTATTTGTGACTCGGGGAAGCTTGACCCGCGCATATGGCTTAAATTGACATTGTGGTGTGAGCAACGGGTTAGGCGGAGCCGTACCCGCTCTATGTTGTTCGGTTAAAGCGACCTAAAGTACATGGTACTTGCCGTTGGCATAGATGGTGGGTCTTAGGCTTAGGCCGGAAAGACTATAATGCTCACGAGATTTATCGTCCAAGGGGCGGTGGTGAGACCTCGGATTTGACCGGGTTCACCGAGAATATGCCCTAAGAGCACGGGGTGTGTGGCCGTGCGTGCCTACGCCTGTGATGAAGTGTAATTTCACTACTATTTGGCTATGATAATAAACTGCAGGGAAGGAGCATTGCCGCCCCGAGTTAAGGGGCAGGGCCGTTATAATTTTGTCAGCTTTATCTAACCGTTGCGTTTGTTTGCCAGCGCTGCGGTGGATTGTTGCTTGCAGGTGCTGCGGTGCCTATTGGCAAATAGCGGGTTGAGGCCATAGTTGCTGAGCTGGCCCTTGAAGGCCAAAGTGAATGTTTACTTTTTCTACTCATGTGTGACCGGCCTGCCTGCCGATGCATGGAAGACTCTATTTGTTTAAAGTAAACTCTTGTAAGACCATAAGGCCAAGTACTTTGTATATTTGTACGCTCATTTCTTTTGGGTTATTTTTAGTGGACATTCATGCTGTGGCTGGGTTCTTTCTTTGCAATATTTAACATGCTCCCGCTAGAATGTGCTCTGTGTAGGACGTTTGTTATTAGAAGGATGGTTTCATTTCGTAACCCTTCGATCTGTCCGTGGTATATGGCATCGGGCCCTAGCGGTACCTACTACTATATGTTATGTGACGGATAAGGGTCTTACAATTTGGTATCAGACTACCGGTTTCGGTCATGTTTAAATGAATTCATTGTCGAATTCTTTTAAGGGGTGGTGAGCACATGTGTGTGCGTCATCGTTATAACATAAAAATAACCAATGAATGTCCACTCAGGAATGAAAATACACATGTTTGAGGAACCTGCGAGTTCCTATAATTGCTTTTTGCAATTTTCTTTGGTCGCTTAATGGTGTGTTGTGCGACTATAGGTGACCAGGAGTGGCGCAGGGCGGTTAGAACGCTCGCTTTCTGAGGAACGTAGTGAACCTAATGACGTGCCTGCAACCCTTCCCTCTGCTGAAACCATAAGAATGGTGGTTGAATCAATCTTCACTGTGATTGATGCACAAAATGGAAGATGTGTGCAGTCCCCTATTCCTGAGGTAACTCCAACGCCGGGTGGTGTGATGGAGCAAACGACATTTAAAGGACCATTGGGTTAGCAATTGAATATGCTTTTAGTGCAGGCTACACACTCAGTTGAGGAATATTTACAGGCATTTCTTATGATAAGACCATACCCAGGCTCTGAAGTGGAGAGCGAGCAGTCTATGGACGATAGATTTTATAATGGCCTGCGTGGCAAGTTACGAGTTTTGCTGCTAGGACAAAAATTATTGGGATTCCAAGCCTTGGTGGAGTCGGCTAGATCTTTGGAAGTAGATTTGGCAAAAGCTAATTAGATGTCGGATTTCAGGGTACTAAACTCTCCAGATTCTGCAATGTCTGCATACCGATGGAGGAGGAAAGGGAAGTCTAAAATGTCTACTGGTCAGGCTCCATATGATCGTTTTAATTGTTGCAAGGAAGGGAACTTTGCCCGAGATTGTCGTAATGGTGCACAGAAGACAAATAAAGCTATGATAGGAGCAGCTATAGGATAGAGTGTCAAAGAACGTAGTGGTATTCCAGTGGCACAGAAGACTGGATCTAGAGCAGCCATTGGGCGAAAGTCAATTATATATTTTAACTGTGCGAAGTCGGGAAATTTTGCCCGAGACTGTTGGAGCGGACGTCGGAAGTCCGAAACGAAACTTGGATCTACTTACGAGGAGAAGGGAAAGGGATCGGAGACAACCGCATCGCATTATGCTCCAACCCAGCCAAAAGTGTACAACCTTAGCCAGCAGGAGGCCATGAAGTAGTCTGGCGTGGTTACAGGTATGTATAGCAGGTTCTATTTAAATACTTGTTGCCCTACACGTGTTAGCCTATGACTGGTTGTGTTAAGCTTTGTTTTGATTTTCGATTATCCGGCAAGAGCACTGTTCGAATCAGAAGCTTCACATTCCTTTTGTCCGAAGAGTTTGTATCGCGCATCGGAGTACCTTCTTCGATGGCAAGGGACAAATTAGATGGGCTGCTGCCTACGGGTGCCCTATGCGCGCGGATAGAGTTTGTTGCGTAAAGGTAAGGCATGGGAGTCACGTTGATGACTTGCGAGCGTCGCTACTGCCGATAGTAGAGTGCGATGTGATCTTTGGAATGGACTAGCTATCGGAGCAGCGTGGGTACAACGATTGCAACCGTAAGGTGGTCGGTTTGGGACTTGATATCGATCATGAGACGATATTCTCAGGCATGATGGGGGTCGAGCAAGACGTTGATGTCTGCTCTTCAGTTGGTTAAGGCGGTTCGGTGTGGTGCAAAACCTATGTCACGTTCTCCGTATCGGTTAGCGCCTAAGGTTATGGCGGAATTGAAAGTTCAACTACAAGAGCTGTTGTAATAGTGTTATGTCCGTCCATGTTCGTCGCCTTAGAGTGCACCGGTCGTCTTTGTTAAGAAGAAGGACGGAAGCCTGCGACTCTGTATTGATTATCGAGAGCTGAATAAGTTAACAGAGAAGTATAAGTATCCGATCCCAAGGATTGATGATGTGTTCGATCAGTTAGTCGGGTCATCAGTGTACTCCAAATTGGACCTTAAATTCGGATATTATCAGTTGAGGATAAGAGAAAGTGACATCCCCAAGACAGCTTTCAGCATGCGGTATGGGCATTATGAGTTCACGATCATGCCGTTTGGGCTGACTAATGCACCATCCGTGTTTATGGAGCCGATGAACAGAACGTTCAGAGAGTAACTGGACCATTTCATGATAGTATCTATCGACGATATATTGGTGTACTCGCAGTGTGAGGAGGATCACTTTAAGCATTTGCTTTTGGTGTTGGAGACACTGAGGAGGAACCAACTGTACGACAAGCTCTCCAAATTCGAGTTTTGGTTGGACTCTGTGCCGTTTCTTGATCATATAGTTAGTTGAGAAGGGACTATGGTAGATCTGACAAAGGTAGTTGCTACATGGGTGTGGCCTGTGTTGTCTATGATGGCGGAAGTCCGGAATTTTCTGGGGCTTGCCGGCTATTAAAGGAGCAACATGGAGAACTTCTCACAGATAACATTGCCCCTCACTACTTTGACAAGGAATGATTAGAAGTTTGTTTGGACGCCTGAGTGCACACAAGCTTTCGAAGAACTAAAGTGGCGTTTGACCACTGCGCCTGTTCTAAGTTTACCGAGTGGGACCGAAGGCTTTGAGATCTACAGTGATACTTCGGGCAGTGGATTGGGTTGTGTTCTACTGCAGCATGGAAGTGTAATACCTTATGGCTCGCGTCAGCTGAAGGTACATGAGAGGAATTATCCAGTCCATTACTTGTAGTTAGCGGCTGTGATATTTGCCCTGAAGCTGTGGAGACATTACCTGTACGGTGTGAAGGATGATATCTATACCGACCACAAGAGCCTGAAGTCCTTGTTGGATCAAAAGGATCTAAACATGCGCCAACAAAGATGGATGAAGTTCCTGGGGGACTACACATTCAAGATTCATTATGTGCCTGGGAAAAGCAATGCGGTTGCGGATGCGTTGAGTCGCAGGGACCTTGCGCAAGCCAACTGGTTTTTGGTTCATGATGAGCGTTTGATTCGGTAGTTGGAGGCATTAGAGATCTCTTGTGTTGACAAGCAAACTAGTGCTGAAGCACAATTGAACTGGACAGAAGTTCAGTATGACCTGGCTGATCGGATTCGGCAGGCTTTGGATTTGGATAACAACATAAAGCAAATCATGGTTGAGGCTTTGGATGGGTCAAATTCCCAATTTGATGTTGTGGATGGATTGTTATGGAAGGACAGTCGTCTGTGCATCCCAAATGTGGGTAAACTGGGGGTGGAATTGATGTACGAGGCTCATCATACCAAGTACTCGATTCACCCAGGGAGCACGAAGATGTACCGTGATATGAAGAAGTTGTTCTAGTGGCCTGGACTTAAGAAGGATGTGGCACTTTATGTGGCGAAGTGTCAAACGTGCGCCTTAGTGAAGGCGAGTGCCAGAAGCCTGGAGGTTTCTTGAAGTCCTTGCCTATCCCGGAGTGGAAGTTTGATGATATTTCAATGGACTTTATACATGGGCTGACGAGGTCACAGAAGGGAAATGACGCCATCTGGGTGATTGTAGATCGATTTACGAAAGTGTCGCACTTCATTCCGAATAGGAAGGATGATTTAGTGGAGAAATTGTCAAAACACTCTGTGGATAACATTGTTCGACTTCACGGTGTGCCCCGCAACATCGTGAGTGACCGAGATGGGCGGTTCACGTCCAATGTCTGGAGTTTGGTGCAATAAATGTTGGGAACCAAGATGAGTTTCAGCACGGCCTTTCATCCGCAGACGGATGGTCAAAACGAGAGAGTCAACAGGACGATGGAAGACATGCTTCGCATGTGCGTCTTGGATTTCGGGAAATAGTGGGAAGATCACCTGTACTTTGTGGAATTTGCTTATAACAATAGCTACCAAGCGAGTATTCAAATGTAGCCCTTCGAGGCCCTTTATGGTAGGAAATGTCGCACGCCGTTGTCATGGTTGGAAATGGGTGAGTCGAAGCTGTACAAGCGACAAGAAGTGGACGATGCAACTTCGTTGGTAAGAACTATACGAGAACAATTGCTAATCGCTCAGGACCGACAATCTAAATACTATAATGCCAAGCATAGGAACATTGAGTTTTCACTTGGCGACTGGGTGTATTCGAAGATTAAGCCATTCAAGGGCGTCTCACGGGTACGACGCTTGAAGAAGCTAAGCCTGAGGTACCTTGGACCGTTTGAGGTTCTGGAGCGAATTGGCGAAGCAGCTTTTCGATTAAAGCTCTCAGTGGAACTGAGTGGTCTATACGACGTATTCCACATATCAGTGTTGCGGAAGGCGGTGTAAGAGCCTTCGCAAGTGATTGCGGTGAATCAAGTACCGTTTGATAACGGGTGGACGACAAAGGTCAAGCCCGTTTGCATTGGGGACTCGGAAGTCAAGCGACTGCGTAATAAAGACATCAGGATGGTCAAGGTCCGTTGGGACAACTGCGGTCGGGAGGAGCTCTCGTGGGAGCGAGAGTAGACCATGCTTGAGGAGTACCCGGAGTTATTCCACCCAGGTAGCATTTAAGTTTTGTGTATCTTTTCCTTTCTGTAATTTCGGGACAAAATTCTTTTTAGAGGGAGAGAATTGTAACGCCCCGAAACTCAAAAGAGTGATGGACAGCGTTTAGAGCCAAGTTTGGTGCCTGGTAAGGGTCACATGGCCTGGGACACAGGAGTGTCCACAGCCATGTCGTGCTCGGGTTTGACGAACTTGCCAAGTGGTCGACAAAATGCACTCAAAGAGGCGTCGAGACAGTGAACATGGCCTGAGACACGGGCGTGTCCAGGGCCGTGTCTTGCTCGGGTTGTTAGTCATGCTGTGTCGGGGGAGGAACACGGTCTAGATCACATGCATTTTTTGGTTGACATGGGCATGTCAAATTTGACACGGCCGTGTCGAGAACCTGTGTCCTCTTCGGGATATTAAGTGAGAAGTGGTGATCAAGCCTGGTAAACCTCATAACCATTGAAACGACCCCTTCGACAATGGCATCGTGAAGATGCCAGCAAGATTGTCTTCACTCCGAACATGCCCGACCAAAAGAGATCCCTCCAACACCTTCTTCCTTATGAAGTGACGCTCGATCGCAATATGCTTGATCCTTGCATGACAAACTGGATTGTTCTCCAGTTTGAGAGCACTCTCATTGTTACCTCAGAGCAAAGTAGGACATTGCACTTCCTCATGAACATCCTCTACAAGCCTCCTCAACCAGATGGCTTCTCATACAGCCAAGGCCGAAGCCTTGTATTTTGCTTCCATAGTAGACACAGAAACTGAGTCCTGCTTCTTGCTACACCACGAGATGCAAGCAGATCCACAAGTGAAAACATAACCCGAAGTTGATCTTCGATCATTCGAGTCCCATATCAGAAGTCTCCTTGACATACTTCAAGCAAAGAAAAGCCCGTGTTCCTTCTATAGAGGAGTCCCATATCAGAAGTCTCCTTGACATACTTCAAGATATTCATTGCCGCTACCACATGAGACTTCCTTGGCTCAGCCATAAACTGACTTACTCGGCCAACAACATAAGCAATGTTTGGCGTTGTAATCATTAAGTAGATCAAGCTCCCCACTAAAGCTCTGAACACCAAGGGATCAGGAAGAATTCTTCCTTCATCTCGTCGAAGCTTCAGCCCAATGTCCAGAGGAGTAGAGCAACTCTTCCCTTCCTTCATGCAGAATCGATTCACAATGCGATCCTCATATCCTTTCTGGCAAATGAGTATCCCGCTCTCTTTCCTCTTCACTTCAATACCAAGAAAGTGATGAAGCTCTCCCAAGTCTTTCATCTCGAAGTAAATAGCTAGCTCAGCCCTGAGCCTAGCTACCTCTTCTTCAGAATTCCCTGTGATGATCATATAATCAACATACAATAGAACCAAGATTTGAAGCTCCCCCATCTTCTTGATGAACAAGCTTGAATCCGAGTTGGAAGAAAGATATCCGCAAAATTTGAGGTATTCTGCTATCTTCCCATACCAAGCTCTTGGAGCCTGCTTCAACTCGTAGAGAGCCTTCCTGAGTTTGCAGACATAATTCGGATGAACTTCAGAAACAAATCCAAGAAGTTGATCCATGAAGATGTCCTTATCAATCTCTCCGTAAAGAGAAACGTTCTTCACATCAAGCTGCCACATCCTCCATCATTGACAAGCAGCCAAAGCGATCACCACCCGAACCAAAGTCATCTTTGCAACTGGACTAAATGTCTCCTCATAGTCCTCTCTATACCGTTGTGAGAATCCTCGAGCAACAAGGCGAGACTTGTATCTATCAATGCTCCCATAAGCCTTCTTCTTCAACTTGTACACCCACTTGCAAGTCACTGGAGTAATGCCATCAACGTTGGGCACAAGGTCCCAGTTTTTATTGTTCTTGAGAGCAGCAATCTCCTCTTTCTTTGCATCTTCCCACTCCTTAACTCTAGTGGCCTCTTTGAAGTTTGCAGGCTCCGCTCATCCAGAGGATCTACATATAAGCAGGAGACAAGACTCACTACATTCCCATCACAGTATTGAGCTGGTGGCTTGACAATCCTCTTTGATCTCTGAAGGGTCTGCTCCTTGCTCACCACCTCTGTTGCTTGTTCAGGCACAGCTCCATTCCCGGGCACACTTTGAGCAATGCTCCCCCTGCTTCCTGAACCAGAAGCCTCTGCCCTAGAGCTTGAAGCAACAGGAGTTGCTGGCGAAACATCAAACTCCTCTTCCAGAACTTCAGCAGCCACCTTCTGCTCTTCATACACCTTGATCTCTGGTAGCTCAACCGAGCCTCCTCCATACAATATCAGTTCATCAAAGACCACATATCTTGATACAACAAAATTCTTCGTAGCCGGATCCATGCATTTCCATCACTTCTTCCACACATCATATCCTAGAAAGACAAGCTTCCTTGACTTTGCATCAAGCTTTGTCCTTGAAGCATCCGGGACATGCACATAGAAAGTTAATCCAAACACCCAAAGGTGTTCCACGCTTGGCTTCTCCTTCAGCAACATCTCAAAAGGAGACTTCATGTTGTTGGGTACATTGGAATATATGTACCTGATTTGAAGAAGCCTCACCCTACTCAATGATATACATCAAGATGTATTTGATGTGTTTTGAGTTTCTTTGTGCAGGTTAAGTAACTACAGGTTTGTAGGAAAAGTTTCTAAGTCCATGTGTCGACACCCAGAAGAAAAGTGTCGATACTTAAGAAGGCTTGTGTCGACACCTAGAGAAGCAGTGTCGACACTTGGAGTAATTGTGTCGACAATAGGAATGTAGAGTCGACACCAGAAGGAAAGTGTCGACACATACAGGAAGTGTCGACACACAATGAAGAAATGTCTACATTATCAGTGTCGACACTTAGAAGTAGTGTCGACACCTAGAGGAACTTTGTCGACATCTAAAGTGTCGACACTAGGAGGCTGTGTCGACACTCAGTAAAACTTCAACAAAGTTCAAGTACAAGTGTCGACACTAGGAGGCTGTGTCGACACTCAGCAAATTTCAACAAAGTCTAAGTACAAGTGTCGACACAAAGGAGATGTGTCGACACTTAGCCAAAGTCTCAACACATGAAGAATGTGTCGACACAAAGGAGATGTGTCGACACTCAGCCAAAGTCTCAACACATGAAGAATGTGTCGACACAAAGGAGATGTGTCGATACTCAGCAAAAGTTTCAACACAGAAGGCATGTGTCGACACAAAGAATATGTGTTGACACTTAGCAAGTATCAACACAAGAAGATGTGTCGACACAAAGGAGTAGTGTCGACACTTAGCAGAAATCAACTAAGTATCAAAGAAGAAGGACTTGTGTCGACACACAGGATCAGTGTCGACACATTCTGAAGAAGCAGTGTCGAGAAGTAATTTCTACAACACAAGTAGTTATGTCGACACCATGAAGGCTAGTGTCGAGACTTAGTCTACTTGTGTCGACACTTAGTCTATTTGTGTCGACACATGAAGACTGTCTGTCTCGACACTTTCAGACAGTGACAGAGTTTTCAAGAAGTGACTGGATGACTTGACAGCTGCCATTTCAACCGGTCAACTGCTACTGTCAGAGATGTCAGAAGATCGTTAGAAACCCGATCAGCCGGTCACCATGAATAAAGCCTATATAAAGGCTTATTCCTTCAATAGAGGATGAATAATCAGAAAAGAAGAAGCAATCATTGAAGTGAGAAACAACAATAAGAAGAAGATCTGCAAGTGAAGATCTAAGTAGTTGGAGAGAGAAAGCTCATTCTAAGAAGACAACTATTGAACCAGGCTGATAAAGAAAGTTTCAGATTGAGATCTGATTCACAAGTCAGCAGTTGATTGAAGATCATCTGCCTAGAGATTCCACCGTACTGTGTTCTAATTCAAGAAGCTTTGAAGAAAGCCAAGGAAGGTTGATCTCAGCAAAGTTCTTTCAAGAACTCATCAAGAAGCCAGTCAACTCAGCTTTCTCAATCAGAGTTGTGGTTATTATTCTTGTACTCTTTATTTTCTGTAGGATCCTAACGGATCTGAGTTGTAAGCTTGTATTTATAAAGGCTGAGTGGTAGGGCTTGTGTGCCTGAGTGTAGGAGATACATTTCTCTGAGTGTAGGCTTTGTTGAAGGCTGAGTGTAGGCCTTGTTGAAGGCTGAGTGTAGGTCTTGGTGAAGACTGAGTGGTAGGGCTTTTGTGCCTGAGTTGTAGGAGTGGGATCACTCTGAGTTGTAGGAACCTATTTGGGGTTCTGAGCTGTAAGATCTGTGGATCTAAGAAGTAGTGGAGAATTTGGGCCGAATCTAGTACACTACTAGATAGGTGAAGGGGGAAAGTGGATGTACCCAGATCTTGGGGAACCACTATAAATCCTGTGTGCTCTCTGTGATTGTATGCTTGTGTGATTGCTGTTATCTGTGTTGAATTGCTCTGAAGAATTGCATATAATTCTGTGTTTTTGCCATAAAAATTAAAAAGATTAAGTGCACCTATTCACCCCCCCCCCCCTCTAGGTGTTTAGGCACTAGTTCTTTCAAGTGGTATCATAGCCAGGTTACTCAAAAAGGACATAACAGTCTGAGTAAAGATCCTGTAGGCAGAATCAAGAATCAAGAAAATGGGTTCAACTGAGAATCACAAAGAGCTAGGATCCATAAAGTTGTCAATCTGCAGAATGGAGATCTTTGGCATTTGGAAAGAAAGGGTTAGACTTTTTATGGAAGCCTCTGACCCCAAAATTTACATTACAGTCAAAGAAGGGCCTTATGTGCCAATGAAAGCATCTGTTTTAGATGCAAATCAGAGAACTCCAAAAGACTATTCTGAAATGACCAAGGATGAAATTATTCTGGCCACTATGGACAAGAGGGCCCAGAATATTATTGTAAGTGCAATTGATGATGCCACATTTCAGAATCTGATTCATTGTAAAACATCAATAGGAAATGTGGGACACACTGATAGTCTATATGGAGGGTTCAGAAGAGGTAAGACAAGACAGGAAGTCTTTATTAAATCAAGAGTATGAAAGCTTCAGACAAGGCAGGTCTGATAGCATTACTGAGTGTTATAAGAAATTCTATAGGATTGTTAATGAGTTAATGTCCTATGGAAGAGAATTCAGCAATTATGAGCTGAATGATAAGTTCTTGAGATCCCTAACTAAAGACTGGGATACTAAGATTTGTGTCATAAGGGAAATGGCCAAATTAGCTGACATACCTCCTCTAACTTTGTTTGGAAAACTATTTTCCTATGAGATGCAGTTAATGGTAAGGAAGGAGGAAGAAAAGTCTACTAGGGTGGAGCACAAAGAAAGAGCTGTGGCCTTCAAGACTGAAGCCACTAGGAAATATAAAAGCAAGTCTCCATCTCCACCACAAATAGTTGTTGAGACAGTATCAGAAAGTTCAGATAGTAAGAAGTCAGAAAGCAGTGAAAGTGATGAAGACTTTGCTGCATTTACTAGACACTTTCAGAAGTTTATAAAGAAGAAGCAGTGGAGGTCCAAGCCATCCACTTCACAGCCAAAAGATGACTACTACCAGAAAAGGAAGTCATCAAGGAATGACAGAAGAAAGTCCAAGTCTAGTAACACTACATCCTCAAAAATAGTTTGTTATTGTTGCAATAGACAAGGACATGTAATAGCTGATTGTCCATAAAAGAGGAAAGAGTCCACTGACAAGAAGAAGACACAGTTCAAGGGCAAAAAGGAAAGGTCCTTTGTTGCCAAGAAGGATAAAAGTTTGACTGATATGTCATCTTCAGACACAGATTCAGAAGCTGAAGCCTATATTGGCTTGTTTGCTGAAGAAGAAGAAAATGAGTTCATGCAACTAATGAACTCAATTTATGAGCAGGAGGACATCCAGTGCAAGGGACTGATGGCCTTAACAGAAGGAGACAAAATCCAGGATCAGCCTGGACCTAGTCAGGTACATATTTGTTCTTCTAGTTCAAGTTTGAGTGCTGGATCAGAATCAGATACATCAGCATCAAGTGATGTGAGTGGATCTGAATCTGAAGGAGACATTCATTAGTTGATTGATGAATATAGAGTACTGTTGCAGGCTTTGAAGAAAAGCAAACTCTTGGCCAAAACTCAGGCTAAGGAGATTACTAGTCTTAAAGAGGCTGCAACAGATTTTGACAAGTTATTAGATCCGAAATTAAATGAAATAGCCAGACTGAAGAATATTACAGTCATTCAGATGGGGACTATTACATTTAAAAATGATCAAATTAGAAATCTGAAGATTAGTCTTCAGAAGGAGAGAGATATTGTTGCAATTTTTTCTAAACCAAAATCTATTTTACCTTTGATAGATGAATTTGTACATCAAAAGGGTAAAACTGGATTGGAGTTTACAAAACCTGCCAGGACAGTTAGGTCCAAGTCTAAGGGCAAAGCCCCAGCACTTAACAAAAAGCTTGCTGTAGATTCTATAGCCAGGGTTATATCCAAACAAAGGTACAACAGATTTGAGTGTTGGTGTTGTGGCAAGGTAGGCCACTTTGCCATAGACTATTGGCACAATTCAAGTGCCAAGGTGAGTAGCAAACTGCCTGCTAGAAAAACTACAGGTAGTTTTGTTAAGATTCTGACTAACTTGCACCAAGGACCCAAGAATTATTTGGGTTCTAAGGTTAAGTAATCTGTTTTGCAGGTGAGTCCAAGTGGTCATGCCCCAATATTGTACTTGGATAGTGGATGTTCCAGGCACATGACTGAAACTAGGGAATTGCTGAAGGACTATACACCAATCAAGGATGGTCCTAAAGTTACCTTTGGTGGTTCAGAAAAAGGAATCATCAAAGGTTTTGGTAACATTTCTAGTAACCTTATTACAATTACTCAAGTAGCTTATGTAAAGGGTTTGAAACATAACCTCATTAGCATAAGTCAGCTGAGTGATTTAGGATATGACATCTCATTTGTCAAGGATGGTTGTCATATCAGTAGGTCAAGTGATCAAAAGATCATTCTGACAGGATATAGGAAGAGAAATGTCTATTGTCTAGACATTATGTATGAGAACATAGTTTGTCCTATTTGTCTTGTAGCTGATGAGAAAGTCTCACATTGTGTTAAATGGAACAAGAGGCTGGCTCATCTTAACTACAAGACAATTGGCCAACTCTTTAGCAAAGAGTTAGTGAGGAATGGTACTCAAGTTAAGTGCAAAAAGGTTGAGATATGCTCAGCTTGTCAAAAGGGAAAGCAGACCAGATCCACCTTTAATAGCATTGAGAACAAAGATGTTGTGAGGTGCCTATACCTCTTGCATATGGATATTTTTGGTCCTATGCCAGTTCACAGCCTAAATCGGAAGGTCTACACATTTGTGGTTGTAGATGATTATTCAAGGTATTCCTGGGTGTTCTTCCTAAGGCAAAAGTCTGAAACTACAAGTATCTTTTATAGTTTTGTCAAAAAAATTCAGAATGAGTTAGACATTACAGTGGTCAAAATAAGAAGTGACCATGGTACTGAATTCCAGTCTGATAGTATGACAAAGCTATGTGAAGTGTTTGGAATATTTCAGGAATTTTCCTCACCAAGAACACCTCAGCAAAATGGTATTGCTGAAAGGAAAAATAGAACCTTGATAGAAGCTGGTAGAACCCTATTAAGTGACACATCTCTCCCAGAATATTTCTGGGCTGAGGCAATTAATACTGCATGTCATGTAATCAATAGGGCTACTATCACCAAGCGCCACAATAAGACCCTCTATGAGATTGTGAAGGTAGAAAATCAAATCTATCCTATTTCATCTTTGGTTGAATATACTTAACAATGGTAAGTCTTATTTAACTAAGTTTGCTGCCAAATCCCAAGAGGGATCTTTGTTGGGTACAACAACAATAGTCTTATAGGGTCTATAACTTGATTACTCAAGTTGTAGAAGAGTCAGTTCATGTAGTCTTTGAAAGCTGCTCATTAACAATGAATTGCCTAGAAGTATTTGCAGCTCTACAGGTGTAATGAAGATGGACAAGCTTCTATTGTAGAAGGTCCTATGCAAGTCAGCAAGTGGAAGATAGTGGCTGCTGTCCAGGGGGAGTATAAGCACCTTGCTGAAGAAGACCAAGGGGTGCAGCAAGTTGAAGAAAAATCAACCAGAAGACAGGCTGCCTCCAGCAAATAGGCATTTAAAAGATCATCCAGATCAAATTTTGGAGATCTCAGACAAGGGGTACAAACAAGGAGGGAATCTACAGTTCTCTACTCCAGCTTTCTATCCCAAGTAAGCCAAAGAAATTTGAAGAAGCAATCCTAGACCCTCTTATAGGGCTATGCAAGAGGAGCTGAACCATCAAAAGACAAAGTTGGGAGCTATTAAACAAAAGACCACAACATTATAGGAACTAAGTGGATCTTTAGTGTAAGAAAGTAGAGAAAAGAAGCGAAAAGTAGAAGACAAGAATAAAGAATAAGAAATTTTATTATCAAAAAAGTTCATTTACAAAGGTATGGTCCCTTAGAATGGAGGAGATAAGAAAGAGAGTATACAAACAATGTGGGACTAAACATTTAGACTGGGCGGCTAGATAATGGAACCGCAAGGCCGCGCGGTTGACAATGGGCTAACCGCTGCAACTCCAGCAGGATAGAACAGGCCGCAGAGAACCGTAGACCGCCCGGTTCCAGGCACCAGATAGACCGCAGACCGCCCGGTCACCAAACCGCTGGAACAGGTAAGCCGCCCGGTCTAATACTTCAACACTCCCCCTAACTGAGAAGATATCAATCATGCCCAGGTCACAAATGCGGAAGAAGGAAGTAGAAACCGGCTTGGTTACTGGCAACTCCTTGTCAGAGACAAAAGAGTACAAATCCTTATCTCCTCCCGAATGAAGTGACAGTCAACCTCAATGCTTCGTCATTCTGCTTCGGCACTGGATCTGGAAACAACAGACTGTTTCTTGCTCTTCCAACTTACGAGATTTCCTCCAACAAAGTACAAAAACCTGAGTGGATTTACGGTGCTTTGTCATCAGCGTAACTGGAATCTGAGTAGGCCTCAACCCTCAGATGCCATTCTTCTGAAAGAGTAACCCCCTGCCCGGTGCTGCTTTGATATACTCTAAAATCTTCAGGGCGGACTGATTCCCTGGGAGCTTGCATAAACTGAGACCTTTCCCAGCGTAAGGGGTGTAGTCACCGTGAGATAGAAGTTGCCTACCAAAGACCGTGTGATTAGAGGAGGCGAGTCAGTCCACGTGTCCTTCAACCAGAAGCTGGTTTGGACCTGTCAGGCTTGAAGAAGATCAAGGGCCTCCGTTGAGAGAGCAAAGGCTTAGGTATTTAAAATCCTTCGTGACCAAGTGCTCAGGTGCTTCTTCCAAGCCATCTTGGTCATCAGTAAGGAGAAATTCCACATTGGCTAAAACTACCAGAGGCCGTTTGCTGAACAAGGAGTGATCGGCCGACTCCTTTGAAAATGGGCCACAATACCACTGAATTTTTCGAACATGCTTGAGGGCTCTGCTTTACAAGCCTTCTTCAAATGAGCACGTGTCTCCCCCTGGCAACATACCCAAGGTTGCTCATATAAGTCCTCCTGAAGATCATAGAGAAAGTTCTCAAGCTAGCCCAACGGTTAACGGCCACAGAAAAGAGAACCCAGCTGAGGCGAGCAACCGGAGAGAAGGTTCAAAGTATCCCAAGTAGTAAAGCCCTTGGCCACCAAGATCCAAGTGCCATCGGGGCGAAACTTCACAACAAAGACCCAGCGACAGCCAACCACATCAGTGCCCAGAAGCAGTCCATCCAGTAAGAGTAGCCATCTCCTCACATGGCCTCATGAGGGAGAGCGAGAAGAAGAAGCAAGCCGCGCGAACAGGGCAGCGGACAGAAACAAGCCGTGCGGATAGAAACAAGTCGCGCGGACAGAGAGGCAAGTCGCGAAGCAAGTCGCAGAAGGCGGAAAACAAGCCGCGAACAACAGAGAGCGCAAGAGAAATGACCGTGTGCTGAACATGTAAGAAAGTAGAGAAAAGAAGCGAAAAGTAGAAGACAAGCGAATCAAAAGATGATATCATTTACAAGGTAGTCTTATATAGAATGGAGGAGATGGAGAGCTAGTTCCTAAACTAAAAGCAACTCCACCAGGCCGCAGAGGTAGACCGATAGACCGCCCGGTCTCCAGGCACCAGATAGACCGCCAGACCGCCCGGTCACCAAACCGCTGGAACAACCGCTAAGCCGCCCGGTCTAATACTTCAACTTTAGGAACAAGTTGGATGAAAATGGAGTAATTATAAAGAACAAAGCTAGACTAGTTGCTAAAGGATATAGGCAGGAAGAAGGTATTGATTTTGATCAAACCTTTGCTCTAGTAGCCAGACTGGAAGCAATAAGGATGTTCCTTGCCTATGCAACATTTCAAGGATTTAAGGTCTACCAAATGGATGTTAAGTCAGCTTTTCTGAATGGAAATCTGAAGGAAGAAGTTTATGTGGAACAACCATCAGATTTTGTTGATTCAACTAAACCTAATTATGTTTATAGACTTGGGAAGGCTTTATATGGGTTAAAACAAGCCCCTAGGGCTTGGTATGAGACCATGTCTAGTTTCCTCATTGAGAATAAATTCACAAGGGGGAAAATAGACAAGACTCTATTCCTTAGGGAATCCAGAGGCAAGATTATCTTAGTCCAAATATATGTAGATGACATCATATTTGGGTCTACAGAAAGTAGTCTTTGCAGGAAGTTTGCAAAACTAATGCAAGGACAATTTGAAATCAGCAGTATGGGAGAACTTAAGTTCTTCTTGGGTCTCCAAGTTAGACAGACTAAGGATGGTTTATCCATATGCCAGTCTAAGTTCACCCTAGAATTGATAAGGAAGTATGGTATGGAATCATCCACTACCATGAAAACTCCTATGGGGTCAACAATGTCTTTATGCAAAGATGATGCAGGGAAACCTGTAGATGAAACTTTGTATAGAGGGATAGTTGGCTCCCTACTATATTTGACTGCAAGTAGACCAGATATCATGTATGCTATATGTGTCTGTGCTAGGTACCAAGCTTGCCCTAAAGAATCTCATTTGACAGCAGTCAAAAGAATTTTGAGATATCTTAAGGGCACTCCTTATCTAGGCCTTTGGTACCCTAGGAATGGAGACTTTGAACTGACAGGTTATTCAGATGCAGGTTTTGCAGGCTGCAAGGAAGATAGGAAGAGTACAACTGGTACCTGTCAATTTCTAGGTGGAAGGCTGGTGTCTTGGAGTAGCAAGAAGCAGACTAGTGTGGCTATCTCCACAGCTGAGTCAGAGTATGTTGCTGCAGGAAGCTGCTGTGCACAACTACTATGGATACAACACCAGCTAGAAGATTATGGTATTCAAGTAAGTAGAACACCTTTATTTTATGATTTTACTAGTGCTATTTCTATTGCAAATAATCCTGTCTCCCATAGTAGGACTAAGCACATAGAAATAAAGTACCATTTTCTAAGAGAACATGTGGAAAAAGAAGATATTTTCATAGAGTATATTAATACAGATAATCAGCTAGCTGATATGTATACTAAGCCCTTAGATGAAACCAAATTCAATACATTTAAAATTGAATTAGTGATGATAAACTTAGAATAGTTTACAAAATTGGCTAATTAAAATGGTGTCAACACACAGATTTGTCTGTGTCGACACATAGTAGTGGTGTCGACACTTCAGAGAAAAGGTGTCGACACATCTAGGAAGTCTTTGTCGACACTTCAGAAAATTAGTGTCGACACATGCGGGGTAGGTGTCGACACATCCAGGGTGGTGTCGACACTTAGGATTTACACAGAATTAGTCTAGTAGAGTATCGACTAAGTGTCGAGCTAAGTGGTGTCGACACATATATAAGTGTCAACACATATATTCTGTCGACTATACTTGTGTCGACACATAGTTGTCGAGACATTATAAGTAGGTGTCGACACTTTTCAGCAGTGTCGACACAATTTAAGTATTTTAACGCGCCTTTTCACCTTCGATTCTAGAAAGGTATAAATAGGTTTTCGCCATTGTTTGTCGGCACGCTCACCAAAGTTTCGAGACCAAACTTGTGTGTCGACATCTCTCTTCTCCAAATTCAAAATTTCTTCAAACCCTAATGGCGCCCAAGCTAGAAGAGAATGTTAATGAAGGATATGAACTCGTGCGACATGCCTTTGATGACGCGGAACCTGAAATCAAAGGTGTGGTAACCCTAATTGCCGAGACTGGCCTGGAATACCTTGTTTCAGAACCAATCAAGATCTGGAAGAAGGAGGTCCTAGAATTTCTGAGTGCAGCTTCACTTGACGACTCTGGACTCAAGATTAAATCCAGGGTTCATGGGACCAAAGTCAAGGTCACACAGAAAAGTCTGAGGAAGATACTTCAACTACCAAGAATAAAGGAGGAAGAAGATGTATCTGCTTCTAAGACTAGAGAGGCTTTGAGATGGTGTGGACTGGATTCAAGTCTGAAAATTGGATCTGTTTTCAATAGAAAAGGGATGAACATTCAAGGAAAATTTCTATCTGAAATAGTTGGCAAGGTCATCCTGAGCAAACCTGGAGGACATAATAGAATATCTGCTCATATGTTCAGTTTGATGACAAGAATTATCTTCAAACTAGATATTGATTGGTCTGCAGTTGTGTTTGAGAAGATAAAAGAAAGTATGAAGAAGCCCAATCTTGGTAGAATACTAAGTCTATACCTAGCTGGAAGTATACCCGAGGTAATGAACCAAGCTGCAGGTTCAAAAATTAACCACATGAGGAAAATGGATATGAGAATTTTCTCAAGATGGGATAGGGTGCTGACAAAGAAACTGCCATCTCCAGTAAAGGACACACCCCAGAAGAAGAAGAAGAAGAAGAAGACAGCCACTGTGGCTCAAGAATCCTCTAGCAACTCTGAAGAGCAAGTAGTGTTTACTCCTGATGATGAAGAGACAAGAACTGCTGGATAGTCTCCAGCAAGACAAGAAGATGCACAAAGGTAGGGGCAGCTACCGTAAGCAAGCGCAATTCACCTGGATCCACTCCAGGAGGAGCCTCTACTTGTGGAAGAGCCAACTCCACTAGAGAGTGAACAAGCTACTCAAACAATACTAGAGGTAATAACTGACATTAATCAATTAGATTTCCCTATTGAGGATGAAGTTTTGTCTTATTCATTACCTAATGTTCATCAGCAAACACAAATACACCCTCAACCACAAGATGTTGTCATGGAGGACACATTTGTTGCAGATAAAGTGGTAGATGAGATCAGAGATTCTCCAGCCCCCTCTCAACAGGAATTCACATTAGAAGAACTGTTCCCTGATCTTCTACAAACTGATTTTGAGAAAGAGCAAGCTGCTACTGAGGGGGAGAAGGCCCATGTTCCGGGGGAGCATGTGGAGTCTGTAGAGGAAACTACAAGGAAAGAGACTGAGGAGCCAAGAGATGCTGAAGGGCTACCAAGGACTGAAAAGGATTCACATCCTAGTTCTAAGGATAGAGTGGATATAGCTAGCACTTCTGCTTCAGAGGATGAGGAGGCTGCTAGAGCCAAGAAGAGGAAGTTCCAGGTCTTCAAGAGAAGAAGCCAGAACTATAAGAAAGCTCTACAGAGAGTTACTCCACAGCTAGCCCCATCTACTGATTACAGTTCATTGATGGTGGCTTTACAGATCAAGCTGGATGAGCAAAGACAAGCTCTAGAAAAGTATATGGATGAAGGCCATAAGTCACTGCAATTTGATCTGGCACAAGACATCAAGTCTATTAGATTTGAAGTCAATCTCAACAAAAAGGAAATGACTGACTGCTTCCATAAGGGAGGAAATGCAGTAGTCTATCTGGCCACTCATTAGGAGAAGATTAAAACACAAGTGGATGATATGACAGTGAAGCAAGGCTATGTCCTGGAGAACCAGCTAAGGATGAATGATAATCTCACTGCTTCACACAATGCCATTGTAACTGAACTGAAGAATATAGCAACTGCCCAGAATGCAGCCCTGACTACAGCCAAGGCAGAATTTGATCAGGCCTTACAAGCAGGTGTCACTACTGTTACTTCTGCCCTCCAGGATTCCCAGAAGCTAATAACTGAAAAGCTCCAAAGGTTGAAACCTTTCTATAAGGATGGAGTAAACTATCTGAATGCACAGATAAGGTTTTAGAAAGATGATCTGAGGGATCACATAGAGAGAGAAGTCATAAAGGGGGAGAGGGTATTAGTCAAGACAGGCTCTGATCATGCAAAGTGGATTTCAAATTCCATCAGAGCCACCCTTGGATATCCACCCTTATGTGATGATGACAATGTGGTAGAGTCTGGAATCAATCCTGCATACCTTGGAGGAGAGCAAGCTAAAGTAGCTCAAGTGATATACCCTCCACCAGACTTTGACATGATCCATCAAGAGATACAGACTATGTATAGTCCTTCTGAGGGAAATCAGAACATTATTCTTGAGAAAGTTGTTCAGCCTGTGCCAGAGGCTATACTAAAAGAGCAAGAGGCCTTATTAAAGGAACAAGAGGCTCAATTGTCTAAGAAAAGATTCAGAGAGCAAGCTGAATTGAGACCTGATTTTGAACCATGGAGCCCCACTTCCAGAAATATCATCTTGACTGCATGGAAGGCTGCTCAGGACAATATTCTGGATAGAGGCAAGTGGTATTCTGATCTGGAGTGGAGGAAGCATGATAATAGGTAAGAGGCCATTGTACAATATAGAAGAAAGGCTAAACTGGGAAAGCTATCTCCTACTGCCCAGGAGCCTAGCAAGTATTTTCCCAAGCCTTATCATTATTTTGAAAGGCAAAAGATAAATGTTGAAGAGTTGAAAAATAAAGATCTTAAAGGGAAGAAGCCTGCTGCTGCTAAAGATACTGAAGCCCCAGTTCAAGCAAAGATTCAATCTGGAAAAGGGATTGTAATCAAGGAGCCAGAGCATCCTTAGGATAGCATTTTCTTTAGTTTGCAAATTGTAATCATTTGTATTAAAATACTATGTAAACTTTTGACTAATGAAAATGTTGGAATTTGTAAGAACAATGTTATATGTTCATCTACTACATTAATTGTTCTGAGCTAATGGTATATGCATATTCTGTTCATGCATGTTTTAGTATTTTCCCTGTCATATATTACTGTTCTACATCATACTGTGAATTTGTTATGTATGGTGTATATCATTGACTAAGGGTTATGACTTCTCCAAATAGGGGGAGATTGTTGGGTACATTGGAATATATGTACCTAATTTGAAGAAGCCTCACCCTACTCAATGATATACATCAAGATGTATTTGATGTGTTTTGAGTTTCTTTGTGCAGGTTAAGTAACTGCAGGTTTGCAGGAAAAGTTTCTAAGTCCATGCGTCGACACCCAGAAGAAAAGTTTCGACACTTAAGAAGGCTTGTGTCGACACCCAGAGAAGCAGTGTCGACACTTGGAGTAATTGTGTCGACACTAGGAATACAGAGTCGACACCAGAAGAAAAGTGTCGACACATACATGAAGTTTCGACACACAATGAATAAATGTCTACATTATCAGTGTCGACACTTAGAAGCAGTGTCGACACCCAGAGGAACTTTGTCGACATCTAAAGTGTCGACACTAGGAGGCTGTGTCGACACTCAGCAAAACTTCAACAAAGTTCAAGTACAAGTGTCGACACTAGGAGGCTGTGTCGACACTCAGCAAATTTCAACAAAGTCTAAGTACAAGTGTCGACACAAAGGAGATGTGTCGACACTCAGCCAAAGTCTCAACACATGAAGAATGTGTCGACATAAAGGAGATGTGTCGACACTCAGCCAAAGTCTCAACACATGAAGAATGTGTCGACACAAAGGAGATGTGTCGACACTCAGCAAAAGTTTCAACACAGAAGGCTTGTGTCGACACAAAGAAGATGTGTCAACACTTAGCAAGTATCAACACATGAAGATGTGTCGACACAAAGGAGTAGTGTCGACACTTAGCAGAAATCAACTAAGTATCCAAGAAGAAGGACTTGTGTCGACACACAGGATCAGTGTCGACACATTCTGAAGAAGCAGTGTCGAGAAGTAATTTCTACAACACAAGGAGTTGTGTTGACACCATGAAGGCTAGTGTCGACACTTAGTCTACTTGTGTCGACACTTAGTCTATTTGTGTCGACACATGGAGACTGTCTGTCTCGACACTTTCAGACAGTGACAGAGTTTTCAAGAAGTGACTGGATGACTTGACAGCTGCCATTTCAACCGGTCAACTGCTACTGTCAGAGATGTCAGAAGATCGTTAGAAACCGGATCAGCCGGTCACCATGAAGAAAGCCTATACAAAGGCTTATTCGTTCAATAGAGCATGAATAATCAGAAAAGAAGAAGCAATCATTGAAGAGAGAAACAACAATAAGAAGAAGATCTTCAAGTGAAGATCTAAGTAGTTGGAGAGAGAAAGATCCTTCTAAGAAGACAGCTATTGAACCAGGCTGATAAAGAAAGTTTCAGATTGAGATCTGATTCACAAGTCAGCAGTTTATTGAAGATCATCTGCCTAGAGATTCAACCCTACTGTGTTCTAATTCAAGAAGCTTTGAAGAAAGCCAAGGGAGGTTGATCTCAGCAAAGTTCTATCAAGAACTCATCAAGAAGCCAGTCAACTCAGCTTTCTCAATCAGAGTTGTGGTTATTATTCTTGTACTCTTTATTTTCTATAGGATCCTAAGGGATCTGAGTTGTAAGCCTGTATTTATAAAGGCTGAGTGGTAGGGCTTGTGTGCCTGAGTGTAGGAGATACATTTCTCTGAGTGTAGGCCTTGTTGAAGGCTGAGTGTAGGCCTTGTTGAAGGCTGAGTGTAGGTCTTGGTGAAGACTGAGTGGTAGGGCTTTTGTGCCTGAGTTGTAGGAGTGGGATCACTCTGAGTTGTAGGAACCTCTTTAGGGTTCTGAGCTGTAAGATCTGTGGATCTGAGAAGTAGTGGAGAAGTTGGGCCGAATTTAGTACACTACTAGATAGGCGAAGGGGGAAAGTGGATGTACCCAGACCTTGGGGAACCACTATAAATCCTGTGTGCTCTCTGTGATTGTATGCTTGTGTGATTGTTGTTATCTGTGCTGAATTGCTGTGAAGAATTGCATATAATTCTGTGTTTCTGCCATAAAAATTAAAAAGATTAAGTGCATATATTCACCTCCCTCTAGGTGTTTAGTCACTAGTTCTTTCACATATTGATCGGACTGAGCGATATCCGATTGATGTCATAAGAAGCACAAGACATCCCCTCTGCCAAGAAGGACCTAGGAATGTCTTTCGCATGAAGCCAACACTTGCAGGTTTCCGTCAGATGACGGATCTTATGCTCCTCCACTCCGTTTTGTTGTGTAGTATGAGCACAAGTAAGCTCTCTCTGGATCCCGTGCTTCCTGCAGAAGTTAGAAAACTCAGAGGAGACAAACTCACCACCGCTGTCTAATCTAAACTTCTTGATCCGCAAGCCAAGCTGGCCCTCCACTAGCTCCTTGAACTCCACAAACAACCAGAAAGCTTCTGACTTCTCCTTCAAGAAATATACTCGAGTATATCTTGAGTAGTCATCAATCAGAACAAGTATGTATCTGCTCCCACCAAGGCTAGCAGTGACGGTTGGTCCCATCAAGTCACCATGCATACACTCCAATGGTCTCTTGCTCCTCGTTTGTGACTTATCAAATGGAAGGCGATGAGCCTTTCCGTACTGACACCCCGTGCAAACGTGACCATCGCCAAGGTAAGATAACTTAAGCAAGCCTCTCACAAGGCTCATGTTTTCCATAGCTTTCAACTTATCCATTCCTACATGCCCCAGCCTCTGATTCCATATAGCAGCGCTATCATTAGCCCTCATCCGATCAACGTAAGAGTTTGTTGCAAGAACAAACAAGTTCTTAACTCTCCTCCCAACGTGAGCAACATAAGCCTTTACCACTTACACGTTGCGAAGGAACTTCAGTTCTGTTGGCCCAAACAGAATGTGATAACCTGTATCTACCGCATTGGTCACAGAAAAGAGGTTCGTCTTCATGCCCGGTACATGATACACACTTCTTAACGTGAGTGACCCCTTATCACTACCCAAGGACACAACCCCTTCCTTCTCTACTGCATAAATAGTATTATCAGTAGTAATGACAGCTTCGTTACCTGAGTAAGTTTGCAGCAAGGAGAACTTTGACTTGTCTAGAGGTAAGCTGATGACCACAGCTGGATTCCACTATCCACTCATCATTGAAGTCGACAACGGACAAAGCACGGACACAGGTGCCTGTCATGAAAGCTCCAGCCCATCCAACTTTCTCAGTATTAGAGCAAGCTTCCTCCTTTCCTTCAGCATGCCCAGGTTCCAGTTTGACCTTGCAGTCACGCTTGAAGTGTCCCGCTGATGACACCTGTAGCACTTCAAGTTCTTTTTCCAATCCTTCTTAGGAGCAGCTCTCCTCTATGGATGATAAGAGGTTGTAGACTCATTTTTAGCAGAAGTGTTCTTCTTCTTCCCTTCCCATCTCATCTTCTTCTTGCTTGTGAACAATGCTTCTCTACCTTATTCAGAGATAGTGATTCCAGCCATCTGCCTGGCCAAACTTTCCTTCAAAGCAAGCAGGTTCTCAAGCTCCAACAGAGATGGCTGAGTGGCCCAACCTTGAACAGAGGTTATAAAGGCAACATACTCCTTCTACAAGCCGTGGTTAATGTGCCTTTTCAACTTGGTCTCAGAGATGGGCTCATCAGGATCAAACGCTGATATCTCAGCACACAGACTTTTCATCTTCAAAAAAAACTTAGAGATGGTCAGGTCTCCTTGAGTCATCCTAGCCAACTCATTCTCTAGGAAGTGTAGCCTTGCCACATTCTTCCTGTTGAACAACCCATCAATAGTTGTCCAAATATCAACAACCCACTCACATCCAATAATGTGATCAATTAGCTCTGGTGAAATAGCCCTCTTGAGGGCAAACTCATACTTTATGTTAGTTTTCCTCCAGACTCTCACCTGCTCAGCAGTCCCAAACACAGCTTTAACTTCCTGTCTATCGTCACCACTAACGTCCTCCCATAGCTCCTCGCCTAGAAGAAAACTCTTCATGCACGACTTCCACTTTTTAAAGTTAGTCGTGGTTAATAGTTCAACACCCAGACCTCTTGCATAGCTCCCTTCCATTGCAGCAACTTTGGTTAAGCCTTTAGAAGCACAATGCACAACACAAGGTGTTCACCGCTCAAGCAACTGAACCTGGCTCTGATACCATGTTGAATTTTCTCAAAGTGGTCACCGAGATAGTCTAACGCCAAATTAATATTCTCAGAACTATCAAGATCACGCCTTTGTCATGCAGAAACTAGGAAAGCAAGCTCAAACACCAAATGCAAGTAGAAGGAACAAGCAGATCATATATTCATTTGCTTCTTTACAAGGAGAGGTATACGTGGCGAGACTTGATTTCGCTAATACACAGGGAAAAACAGAAAGTCAAAACAATCTGAGAGGACAAAACTGGAGACCGTCGAGACTGCCCAGTCTGCCAAAGTCATCGAGCCCTCCCAAACTGTTGCTGCTAGAAGACAAATAGAACACGGAGTCTGCCTAGACCACGAGGTCACGCGGACACGCCGTTATTCACTAACTACTGCTGAACTGAAGAACAGACCGCCTACCCGCCCGAGTCTGGCAGACAGGTTATTGAACTTGGAAAAACTAAAGCAGAGAAAACTGACAAGCCGCAGAAGCGAACTGCTGAAATCGCTGATTGTAACCGCAAACTTCACTGATCCTGACCGAAGTTAAAGCCAAACTCCTGGCTCCACAGTGCTAGCCGCGCAACCTGCAAACAACAATCAGTTATCTCTTCTCAACCCGCACGGACAGGAAAACCCAGACCACAACAATTAACCAAGACTCAACTTACTGTTCACTCAGTGACTGTAGACGTTGTAGCGCCCCCCCTATCCGTCGCATAGTATATAGCAGTAGGTCCGGCCGGGGCCCGACGCCATATACCACAGACAGACCGGGTGGTTACGTATGGAAACCATCCAACCAATCTCAACGTCCTACACAGAGCATTCTAGCGGAAGCAGTTTATATAAGTTGTAAACAAGAACCCAGCATTAGAGCACGAATGTCCACTATTACAAAATTAGGAATGTTATACAAAATACCCAAATGTCGGCCTTAAGGCCTTACAAAGTGTTTCACTTGAAAATTACATGTTTTACAAACCACGGCACGCAGGCCGGTCATACATGAGTAAAGCAGTAAACACTTCTACTTGGGCCTTCGAGGGACAGCTTCGCAAAAAGGGCTTTAGCCCGCTATTGACCGCTTTGTCCAGCTGCACCTGCAAGCAACAATCCACTGCACGGTGGCAAAACAAGGCAACGGTCAGCAATGCTGACCAAATTATAACGATCCCGCCCCCAACTCGGGGCGGCGATGATCCTTCCCTGCATTTCCTTAGCATAAGCGAGTAATATAAAACCATAGCCATAACATCACAGACGTTGGCTCGTAAGGCCACACGCCCCGTGCACTCAGGGCACATTCTCGGTGAACCGGTCGATGTCACGTCAATTAAAGCCATTAACATTCCGGACTCACCACCGCCACTAAGACGGCCAAAACTTATGAGCAATTCGTCTTCTTGGTATTGGTCACGTCAATTTAAGCCATTGACCACCGAAGACTCCCATCTATGCCAACGGCGAGTTCCACGTAACCTTAAGTCGCTCTAACCGGACGACATAAAGTGGGTACGGCTCCATCTAACCCGTGCTCACTTCGCAACGACAATTTAAGCCATTTGCGCGGGTCAAAATTTCACCGAGTCCCATTCTACCGCAAGTCACATAACTCAGTTATGTTCGAGTTGGCTCTCAGGCCTCCAAGTTGGCAAGATCTCGTATCCGCCCAGTCTTCCGGGTGCACCTTTGGGTTAGTCCCCAAGGCTCCCTGCTGCAATCTACCGCGTAGAAAACCCGAAAACAACCAATAGCACGGAGTCTTCTCCGGCCTTATGCAATGCAACATCACCGATCCGGACTAACATGTCCGGGTAGGCTTCAACCAAAATGCCTATGTCCGTTCTCGCATACGGACTCTAAACAACGGGGACTTTACATATCTACCCGAAGGAACGCCTCCAACTCTCCGCAAACTCGCGAGAGCGGGCTTCCTATGCTAAGAAAGAGAGCTATTAGTGCTCAAGATGAGGATTGTTACCGTTGAGTTCCTCTTTGGCGCCATCGAAAAGTAATCGGATAGAAATCACCGCACTTGCGTTGCCTCCATGGATCCGGAGTCGGCTTACGATTCGGAGCTCCGAAGCTCCTCCAATGGCGGATCTAGCTCTTCTTCCTCCGATGGCTTTCCTCTTTCTTCAAGGGTTTGGAGAGATGAAAAGGTGTGAAAAGAATGGATTTTTCTAAGTCAAACCCGGTTATATCCTCTCAGGAAACATCCCCAGCCATTGGATCTCAACCTAAGAAAACGAACGGCTTTGATTCGGGGCTGAAATGCCCAATCTGGACCGAACACGGCCTGGCACACGCCCGTGTCCAGGGCCGTGTGCCGCATTCGCCGTCAAAATCGAATCTCCTGGACCCTCACACGGGTATCAAACACGCCCGTGTTCGAGCTGACACGCCCGTGTTCCAGCTGGCACGGCCGTGTAGCCGGCCGTGTACCCCATGATTTTTCCCCCGTTTTCAACCCGAGCACTGCACGGGTCCTAGGAAACGCCCGTGTCCTTGCCCGTGTCACCTTGACACGCCTGGACCCCAGGCCGTGTACACGGGACATTTCGTCGAGGGGAGAACGACGACTGGATGACACGGCCTTGGACACGCCCGTGTCCTAGGCCGTGTGCCTTGTCTCGACGATCGTCGAGTGAATCTCGACGATTTCACCTGGACGATCGTCGACACGGGTCGACACGCCCTGCGACACGCCCGTGTCGCAGGCCGTGTGCCCATTCTCGACGAATCGTCGAGAATAACTCGACGATTTCACGGCTAAGTGTCGACACGGGTCGACACGCCCTGCGACACGCCCGTGTCGCAGGCTGTGTGCCCAGTCTCGACGAATCGTCGAGTATAACTCGACGACTTCGCGGCTAAGTGCCGACACACGCTTGACACGCCCTGGGACACGCCCGTGTCCCAGGCCGTGTGCCTTCAGCCAGAAACCAAAACTGGCCCAAAACGTCCCCCTTTGCTCCTTTGAGTTTCGGGGCGTTACAGACGTACCGGGGGGGGTCTATTTATAGGCAGGGTGAGGAGTGTGGTCACTGCCCTAGTGAATAGAGTCACCGCCCCAGTTCGCAGCTAACACATCACAGTCCGCCAAGTCCGCAAGGTCTTAGCCAGACTTCAAACAACCCGCCGGGTGCCAGGTCAAAAACAGACCGCCCCCATACAGACACTACGCCAGTCCGCATTGATCGCAAGCAGAGCGCCATTCTGCCACTCAACACAGCATGCAGACATAGACACAACACATACTGCATCAGTCCGCACATAATACGTGGACAAAGCGGCAATCTGCACAGCTCAACAACAATGCCACAGTCCTCCACGAGTCCACGACCAATAGGTAGTCCGCCAAGTCAACAGCAGACTCTGCGGACAGTGCGAACACCATGGACTTGTCACAGAAAATGACACAAGTCCAGCAGCCCATCAAGCAACTTGCGCGAGCATGGCGGACACAAAATACCCTATCCGCCAACATCAGTACAGTCCACCACAAAGAATATGGCCAACATACACTACACCACTGGAGTTCTCGATAAGGACCAAAGCCGATCTCCAAAAAATAGTTCGCTAAGGTAGACACCGCGGACTCAACCAAGTCTGCTACAACTCTGCGGATAACCACCAATCCGCCCGGTTACCACAAGAACCAGCTTAACTGCAGAACCACAGGTCGAGTAGAGCACCTCCATCAGACCGCCAAAGACAGGCCACACAGGCCGCTCCACAAGAACAGCCAAGCCACCAAGTCCAATAGGCAAGACACCCAGACTGCAACATCAGTCCGCCCAGGCCACGGAAGTCAGACCTGCTCAAACTGCCTGGCCTGATCTATCACCCACTTTCACTTCATAAATCTCAACACGGTCAAGTCGAGGTCATTAATCGAGTGCTAAAATGCATTTTTGAGAAAACTATGTTAAAACTTGTGTCCAACCTTAGAGGGGGTGAGTAAGGTTTTATGCGTTAACTGGAATTTTAAAATTCTTCATCCCAGGTAATCGAGTTCTCGAAACTACCGTGTCGTGTTAGGTATCTAACGTGTGGAGGTAAGTCTATGAACTCATTTTCCTGTACAAATTCATTTGCAAGCACTACAGCACACGCACTCTCATGAAAAAACTAGAACAATCAAAGAATCAATCAAAGGAGAAATACGAATTCCATTTCATGAATTAAAAGTAACAAATGTTCAAGATGATTACAAAGTCATGATCTCCGTGACGTCGGAGATCAAAGGCGATGGGATATAAACACTCTTTTGGTTTCTATACCAATCTGCTCCACGGACCGATCGACTCTCTCCTTTTCCCTCCAGGAACGGTCTTCGAGCCGGCTCTTCACCTCTTTACAAGGAAGGGTCTTACAGCTCCACTAGATCCTCTGATCTAGAGGTCCATATCCCCAAGATGATTTCCCACGGAGTCCTACCCGGATTTGGATGACCCTTACCTATCGATTTTCCTCACCACAAGATTTAGAAAAAAAGAAATATTACAAGAATAAAAGATGTAAATATTTCAATGATGAAATTCTCCCTCTTGATGACTTCTTCGTTGAGCCATCCAAGGCTGGTGCTTCAGATCTCCATTTGCTAGCAACCGGTCGACTCTTCGTTGTGGATTTAGATGTTGGATCGCTGGAGTCTTTCGATCTCGAGCGGGAGGGAGATGAATTTCTTCCTTTTAGACGAAGACAATCAGAACGGATGCAAGGAGGCACCGAACCCTAAAGTGCAGGAACTTCTGTCTATATTTTGTCTGGATTCTCGTGTTGGTACAAGGCATACAAACTAATATGGCCTTTTATAGGTCTTCGTGAAAATAGGCTAATGTCGGCGGTAAGACTGGTGCCCGATGGTAGGTTTGCGCGCTTGTTGTGCCAGCTGTCGTCCAAATCTGGAATAATATTCAAAGCGAATATTTGTCGTGTTATCATTGCTAGCATCGTACGGTTACATCTACCGCTGCGCCGTAATATAGGACACGACAATTTAGAAAAGTCGTGTCGATACTGGTCGAGAGGCTAGCGCGGCGTGGTAACTGCTATTGCCTGCGATAATTTGGTTTCTCGAGAAATTTGTCTCTATATTCATCGAGAGATTAGCGCGGCGCGGTAGCGACTATCGCCTGGAGGTAGGTCGTTTCTCGAGAAATCATGCATACATTGTGTGACTAGCGTGCCACGGTAATTTCCAGAGAGCCCAGTCAAAATAATCCATTGCATTAGCATAGGCGGTAGGACTAACACAGAGCAGTAGTTTCCTGAGAGCTCCATCCAATTAATTCACGAATACCGCTCGGCGGTAACTTCTACCGCTCGACGTAAGTGAAAGTTCTTGCTTTCAATGTAGCAAAGAACCTAGAGGGGGGGGTGAATAGGTTTATCTAGGTCTTTTGATTTCTTTTTGTTTCTTTTTTAATTACTATGTGATCGAGAGCTTTTTATGTACATGCAAGCAGAAATCAAACACAGAAAAGCACACAAGTATTTTATAGTGGTTCCCCAAAATAGTGGGTACATCCACTATCCTACCACATTGCTAGCTTCCTGTTAGCCAAGGAAATTCTCCAAATCAATGGTCCAAGGATCTTACACCTCAGATCTCTCAGGATCTCCTAGTCTCCTCCAAAACTAACACCTCAGCTACAAAGGCCTACACTCAGTGATACAAGTAACACTAACCACAGGAAATTAAGCCTTACCACTCAGGATATGGCGGATAGCCCTACCTCAGAGCAAACTTTCTCCTATAACTCATAGAGATGTACTCTCCTACAACTCAGGCACAAGTGCCCTACTTTTCAGTGAGTAAAACTCACCTACCTCAGATCCCATCAGGATCCTACACTCAAAGAGGAGCCCTCTCCTACAGCTCAAGCAAATTTGCCCTACCTCAGGCTCAAGGCCCTACAGCTCAGATCCAGAAGGATCCTACAACAAGAAATAATTTAATTAGCTTTGACACAGATAAATTTCTCTCTGTCAATAACTAGAGTAGAGAAATTTCCGCTCTAACTCTCCTCATAGTAGAGAAAAATTATGCTGAAGGTACTCAGAAGCTGACTTCTGAACTTGCTGAAGAAGGCTAAAGATCTGTTGATCTTGAGTCTTCAAGCAGCTAACTGAACCTGCCCAAGGCTGAAGGTTCTTCTTTCTTCAGAACAATTTTTGATTCTGCTGTGGCTGATGGAGATTGCATAGCTATCTGAACATTTTCTTGTAGGAGAGCTTCAAGCTTTTTGCATGCAACAATGACGAAGAAGATGAAGTCAGCTACTCACTTTTTCTATTAATAATGCCCTAAAAGTTGTCTTGTGTCTTGGCCCATCTCATCCTTTTGTAGTCCAATGATCAACGACTCTTAGAGATCAGTGGGCCCCACCTGCAGCGTCCAGCTGCATCTTCCTTTAACACCTATCTGTCGTACTGTAGGACTGTGACTCCTTTTATCATTTACTATGGCTTTGCTGCTAACATTTTGAATATGGTTTACTTTTTGACTTGTTGACATCTGCACCAGAAGACTTAGTCAAAATTCAAGCATCAGTGGTATAGACATTGAGTGAATGAGCTTCACTCAATGCCAAATCACTTAAACAGATTTATTGTCTCTTGGCATTGAGTGAGTTACCTTCTCTCAATGCCAAACTACTTAGATTATAAATCTATTTCTATGCGTTGAGTTATTCAGCTTCACTCAATGCCAACTTGCTTTCTTAACTTTCTGCTGCTTGGCGTTGAGTGAGTGAGCATCATTCAACGCCAAACTCCTTAGACAAAATTCTGTCTTCACTAGGTGTTGACAACGCTGAGTAAGTAATGCATACTCAACGATTTTTGCCTTGCCAATTTCTGCAGCCTCTTCTATATATATAGCGTAGAGAGCATTGAGTGAACATGCCTCACTCAATGATTTCTTTCTTAGCCATTCCTGCTTCTTCAGCATCTTAAGCATTGACAGCATTGAGTAAGCATGCCTCACTCAACGCTTTTTTGCTTTAACAAATTTTGTGTCATGGCGTTGAGAGCGTTGAGTGACCATGTCTCACTCAACGCTTTCTGCCTTAGCCAAATTCCTGTATTCTTTAAAAGTACTGGCTTTGACTGACTGAGTGTTACAAAACACATACGAGGCTATGGCGTAGAGTGAATGAGCTTCACTCAACTCCTGTGCACTTAGCACATGTTTGCCCCTTAAACCTTAGGCATTGACTGTCTCGGCCAGCCTCACTCAAATCTGAACTGAGTTCGACGAATGCTGAACTTAGTTTGACGAATAGTGAGCTCAGCTCGATGAGCACTGAACTCAGTTCGACGAATTTAGGCTTGGACGAATTTCTCAAACTCTGAGCTTGGTTCGACGAATGATTTGCTCAGCTCGACAAACTTTGAACTAAGTTCGACAAATTTAGACATAGACAAATTTCTCAAATCAAATCTTAGGTAGAAGTTTTCCTGACTTAGCCACATAGGTTATCTGTCCCATCACTGTCATCTATTGATATATGTATATCATTGACAAGATTGACTTCCTTAAATATAGGACATTGTGGATAATGGACCCAACAATTAGTGTCCGCGGGAATCTTCTTCTTCTTCGCTTGCACCTATCAACCTGCGCACTCTATCAATAGAAGACGTGATCAAATACAACATGGGAGTTGATATTCTCAAACAAAGGGAATATGAAACATCAGTTCCAACAAACTCCAACTTTTGATAATATCAACTTTCGATCATGAGAAATAATAATAAGATAGAGTGAATATAAAGAATAAGAGTTATAAGCTAACATCAGGTTGCAGGTTCTCTATATAGCTCCCCTACTCCCCATATCTACATGTTCGACATGCTCCCCCTATCTATGTGCACAAATTGTTAACATGCTCCCCCTATATGTGACCTCTCCTAACCCGTGACTCATACTCATGAACATACTCATGAATAATTTATTTTCCCCCTTTGATAATATCAAAAGGATAGGCAAGGCTAACCAGATATGCAGGCTGAAAGATAGTAGAAATGATGAGAGTTAAAAAAATAGCAGATAGTGCACACACAAAGTAAAGTTAGAGATGATAATCATAGTGGTGACTCAAAATGGAAAGCATATCAGAGAATTCTAAGCACATGGGCTGCAAAATGGAGCAAGGAACACAGACAGAGATTCAATTTTCAGAGATCATATGAATGGGACAACACAGACTAAACTAAGCACACAACGAGTATGTCTACAATGTTATAAGAGTTAGGAAGTTATCAAGTTGAACAAACATTGAGAACGTCAAGAGTGTAAATCGTGTGCTAGTACGTATTGTGCTAAAAAGTGATAGTGTAGTTGCAGTCCAATTCTTATGTGCAGAAGTCTTAGACAAGGCAATGACATGTGTTCGTGTAGAATCGAAAGCGAGATAACACCAAGGGAAAGATAGCATATTGTCCATGGATATCTCAATCATCTAGGAACCTAACACAAGAGAAATAAGGTGAATAATCACCTCACATATCATTCGATGTCATACATAAGCAAAAACTAGGGGCACTAAGCTAAAGATAGAGTCAATGCATAAGATCGAAGTGACACTTTAACCAAGGTGCTCATCCTCACAATGCACATGAAGACATATCAGGAGGAATGAGTAGTGCTTGGGGAGACCGTGACAAGAGATATGATAGTTTGCATAGTGTTTTTTGTTAGCGTAGATCTCACTTTGATTGTTGTTCTTTGCAAAATTTATGGAGCCCCAAGTCAATCGGAATCTATCCACCTAGATAGATACACTTTAACTTGTATACACATGACTTTTGTACAAGAGTTTTGGCCCAAATTTTCACACCTAGTATAATCACAAGTGTGTCGTGACATTGATTATTCAATATATTTCTAGCTTGTTAGAATATAGTGTCACGAGTTATAGCATGTACGCGCAATATTTTTCATCTTGAGTGCACCGGTGAGGGATGTGTGTATCATGTGAAGCCATTCCCAATCTAAATCCTCACACATACCTAGAGGCATAGGGAAAAACACGACGTCATCTTATCGCACTCAATAGCTAAGCACCTATAGATTCAGCCCACTATGACCGGAGGACAATGTTTATATAGATTAAGAGACTAAGCTTAAACATTGTACGTATGTGTTATGGTCTAAGTCACAGTAATGTGAGTCCTAAGGATATGATCACTTCACAGTTTTTTGTTATATATATATACATATATTTTTGTTAAAGAAAAAACAATGACAAGAAAATTCAAGTAAAAAAAACCACTCATAAGAAAATACATGAAGATAATGAAACAAAAACTACAGACAAAAACAAAAAAATCAAACACAAATAACAATGACTAGGATGAGAGATCCAGAACACCGAGCTCGCGTCGAAGTAGTGAGAAACGTGCATCTGGGAGTGGTTTAGTGAATATGTCCGCTAGTTGGTCATCAGTGCCAATAAATCTTACATTCACGTTCTCCTTTTTTTATATGATCTCGAATGAAGTGGTGACGCACGTCAATATGTTTTGATCTAGAATGGTGCACTGGATTATATGTCAAGTCTATCACTCTTGTTGTCGCACCTAAGTGTATCATTCCTACAAGTCAGGCCAAAGTCTTCTAACGTTAGAGACATCCACAGTGCTTGAGTGCAACAGCTTCCTAAGGCGATAAACTCGGCTTCAGCAGTGGAGAGTGCAACTGAGTTCTATTTGCGGGTTGACCAGGAGACTAGTGCCAGGCCTAGGAAATGACATGTACTACTTGTGCTCTTGCGATCAAGTGAACATCCGGCATAGTCAGAGTCTGAGTACCCATGAAGTGTGAAATTAATGGTGTGTGGGTACCAGAGTCCAAGGTTCTGTGTTCCTATATGGTACCTAAAAATATGCTTTACTGCTTTCAAATTTGACTCTCTTGGGTTGGCTTGGTACCTAACACACATATCTACCGCCAATGTGATATCTGGCCTAGAGGCACTCAAATATAATAATGATCCTATCATACCTCTAAACACAGTCTGATCGACGGAAATGCCATTTTCAACTTTTCCTAATTTTAGAGGGCACTCATAGGAGTTTTGACTTGTTTCAGATTCTCATACCCAAAACACACAAGCATATCTTTGATTTATTTTGATTTACTTATAAAAATCCCGTCTTTGCATTGAGAAATCTGAAATCCTAGGAAACAGGTAAGTTCTTCTACTAGGCTCATTTCGAATTCAGATTTCATTAGGGTGACAATTTCTTCACACAACTTTTCATTCGTGGCCCCAAAAATGATATCATCCGCATAGATTTGTATTATAATTAGATCTGAGAGCTCATTCTTTACGAATAACGTGGTGTTCGCACTACCTATCCTAAAGCTATGATCTAAGAGAAAGATGGTGAGCCTATCATACCAAGCACGGGGTTCCTGCTCCAGTCCATACAAGGCCTTCACCAACTTGTATACGTGGTTTGGGTAGGCGGCATTTATGAAACCGGGTGGTTGATCGACATATACCTGTTCCTTAATATATTTGTTTAGGAAAGCACTCTTAACATCCATTTGGTACAATCTAATTTTCTTATAACTGACAAACTCCAAAAACATAAGGATGGACTCAAGACGAGCAATTGGGGCAAATGACTCCTCAAAATCCACACCCACTATCTGGGAGTACCGTTGAGCCACCAACCTAGCTTTGTTTCTTGTTATCCTAGACTCACCATCAAGTTTATTTTTGAAAACCCATTTTAATCCTATGACTGAATGGTTATCTTGATGATCCACTAAAACTCATACCTTGCTTTGCTCGAATTATCTTAGGTCCTCATTCATTGCCAAGAATAATGATTCATCTTTTAAGGCTTCTGAAGCATTCTTATGTTCAATATCATATAGGAAACACAAGGTTGAGAATGTCTCATGAAGTGCGGACCGAGTTCTAATTCCATGATGGCTCTCCTATGATTAGATCATGAGGATGTTGCTTTGAAAAAATTAAGTTACTAGGAGGCCTATATCCTTTTTCAAGAATTTGAGTTTCACTCTCCACGATTCTCTCCTCACTTTCATCCCCTGTCGATACACTCTCTTCAGCCTCTTCTTCATTCACCTTAGGCTCGTTAGTTGTAAAATTTTCATCGAAATGCACATGAGCCGATTCTTCAACCACAAAGGTCCTCTTTTTGTAGATCTTATAGGGACGACTCTTGCTCGAGTATCCTAAGAAGGTACCTAAATCAGATTTTTAGTCAAATGTTCCTAGATGATCCTTAGTGTTTAGAATGTAGCATGGGTAACCGAAGACCCTAAAGTATGATATAGAGGGTTTCTTTTCGAAATATAGCTCGTATGGAGTTCACTTTAAAACTGGACGAAGAATAACTCGGTTCATCACCTAGCTTGTCGTGTTAACCTCTTCAGCCCAAAAAGATCGTGGTAAGCAAAACTCGGCGAGCATTTTGCGGGCTAATTCTTGAAGAGTGCAGTTCTTTCTTTCTACAACCCCATTCAGTTGAGGAGTGTGAGGAGCAGAGAATTCGTGCTTAATTCCTAGGGTGTCACACATGTTTGATAAGTCGTCATTCTCAAACTCTCCTCCATGGTCTGATCTAAAACATTTTATTTTTATCTCCTTCTCATTTTGAAGTCGCGTGCAAAGATTTGAGAATTTTCTAAAGGTGTCAAATTTATTAGCAAGAAAGATCGTCCAGCAATAGCATTAATAATCATCAATGATAACAAAGGTGTATCATTTTCCACCTAGACTACACGTACTTTAGGTCTAAAGAAGTCCATGTGAATGAGTTCGAGTGGTCTAGACCTAGAAACTTCAGTTTTGCTTTTGAAAGAGGTTTTAACAAATTTGCCTTTTTGACAAGGAGCGCATATGACATTTAAACTACCGCTTAAGTTGGGAAGTCCCTGAACAAGTTTATATTTTGATAGTTTTATGATAAGCTTACTTCCAAAATGTCCTAGTCTCCTATCTCAAAGATCTAATTCCTCATTCTTTGTAACTAGGCATTTCAGATCAGATACAGATATATCGTCAAAACTAAATAAATAAACATTATGATTTCTGTGAGCTACAGGTAATATACTAGTAGTTTTGGCATCAATAATTTTGCAAGTGTTTGTAGATGACTCATATAAGACATTTAGACCTTTATCACATAATTGGCTAATAGAGATGAGAGTATGCTTAAGTTCATCTACATATAGAACATTAGAAATACAAAATGCCTTGTTACCTATAGTGCCACTTCCAATTTTCCGTCCTTTGATGTTGTCCACAAAGGTCACCATGCCACCCTTCTTCTTCTTCTTCAGGCTAAGGAACTTGTCTTTATCTCCCGTCATGTGCTTGGAGCACCTAGAGTTCAAGTACCACAGGTTCTTTTTCTCCTTAGCCTGCTAACAGACCTAAAAAGTAGATGAGCGTAAAGTTCTAGTTACCCAAGTTGTCCCACCCAAGAAGACTTTGGTATCCATACTTGCGTATTTTTCTTGGCACCTTTCCTCAAACACAAGCCAGATGTGTGACCAAATTTATGACAATTTGCAAACAAAGTGTAAGCAGTGGATGCTGCCTTTATCAAGTTGCTCGAGCTCTTGCTAGAGGATGGGGATAGCCCTCCAGAAGTCTTAACCTTTTCTTTAGATTTATTGAAGTTGGACTTAGGCTTGGAATGATAGTGATACCCGCTTGGTGGTGATGTTGTACTCACGTATCCTAATCCAAACTTCCCAAATCCATGACTCTGTGCTCCCAACAGCATATCCAATGAATTTTCGCCTATTCCGAACTTTTGGACAACACAGTTGAGATCATGGATCCTCGCCTTTATTGCGGTGTTCTCAATAACTAGCATCACACACTGATTGGCAAATTGCTTTTTGCCTTCCTCTTTCATGGCCAGGGACATTTGAAGTCTTTTCTCTAAGGCATTCTTTTCATTGATGAGACTAGTTGTTCTCAATGTTACCTTGGAGAGACTTGCTTTTAGTTCTTCAATCATTGTCATCGTGTGAGAACACTCTAAACATTCAATCTTCTCTTTTCCAGTTCTCATTACTTCACTTTTTAATTTTTCTAAGTCCTTTTTTATTTTCGTATTCTCAGCTCTCAAGGAATTTTTCTCAGAAATAACGCTATCTAATTTATCAACTAAATTTTCATATATTTCAAGAAGTTCAGTATAAGTAGGTGGAGTTACCTCAGTGCCGCTCTGGACACTGGACTCATCGTCAGATTCTTCTTGATTTTTTCCCATGAGGCATAGATTTTCCTTGTCTTCGCAGCCAGAGTCTGTGGTGCTTTACTCGTCAGATCCATCCTCATCCCAAGTGAGCGCCTTTAGTACCTTCTTCTTCCATTTATGCCAGCTTTTCTTTTTCTTTTTCCTCCTTTTGGAGTCTTGGGCATTCACTCTTTAGGTGCCCAGGCTTGTGGCAGTGACAACACTCCGGCTGGGACTTCTCATCATCGCTTTCCATCTCTTTCGATGGCCTGTTCCACCTTCTGCCTTCTCCAGCTCCTCTCTTAAGGAATTTCTTGAATTGTCACTGCTTCTTGGGATTCTCCATGAGTTTTTTGAACTCCCGAACGTAGCGGCTCTCCTCCTCATCTTCCTCAGAATCTTCAGCAGCTCTTCACTCCCTTGCAGCCTTCAGCGCCAGTCCCTTCTTCTTTACTTCCCAGGGATATTCCTCAGCTTCAATCTTCAATTCAGTTTGTGTTTCTTCAGATTGCCGATGCGGCTCTCTATCTCCAGGGTGCTGATCTCATGAGACTCATCAATAGCTGTCACCTTCGAGTTGAAGCGAGGAGGCAAAGATCACAGTATCTTCCTCACTAGGGCACCATTTGGAAAGTTCTTTCCAAGAGATCTTGAGGCATTGACGATCTTAGTAAAGTGCATATACATGTTGTCCACATCCTCATAAATCTCCATCTGGAACTGTTCATATTCAGATTCGAGTCGGAATAGATTCGATACCTTCACCTGCGAAGTACCTTCATGAGTGAGCTCAAGAAGACGCCATATATCATAAGCAGTCTCATAGTTACATATTCAATTTAATTAAGTTTTGTCCAAGGCACAGAATAACGAGTTCATGGCCTTGGCATTATTCGTACATCTAGGCTTGTCTATGTCATCCCACTTATCACGTTGTGTTTCTATGACTTTATCCCCAAACCATGATAGTGGTTGCAGTGTACTACCTCTATCATGGCCCATACATCCATGCTTTGAGTCATTAGAAAGATTCTCATGCGAGTTCTCCAGTATCTATAGTCACTCCCCATAAAGAGTGGAGGTCGACTCACACCTTGTCCCTCATTGAACGCGTGAATAGAGTTGGGCATCTTACTTCAGGTTTTTAAGCCTTTTTGAAGTAACCTCACTCTGATACCACTTGTTGGATATCATGGCCAACCTTAGATGGGGGGGGTGAATAAGGTTTTATGCGTTAGTTGGAATTTTAAAATTCTTCGTCCCAGGAAATCGAGTTATGGAAGCTACGAGCCGCATTAGGTATCTAACATGTGGCGGTAAGTCTATGAACTCATTTTACTGTGCAAGTTCATTTGCAAGCCCCACAGCACACACACTCACTTGACAAAACTCGAACAATCACACAATCAATCAAAGGAGAAATAAGAATTCCATTTCATGAATTAAAATAACAATTGTTCAAGATGATTACAAATTCATGATCTCCGTGATGCCGGAGATCGAAGGTGATGAGATATAAACATTCTTTTGGTTTCTATACTGATCTGCTCAACGGACCGGCTGGCTCTATCGTTTTCCCTCCAGGAAAAGTCTTCGAGCAGGGTCTTCAGCTCCTCACAAGGAAGGGTCTTAGAGCCTCGCTAGATCCTCTGATCTAGATGTCCCTATCCCTAGGATGATTTCGCACGGAGACCTACCCAAATTCCGACGACCCTTACCGATCAATTTTCCTCACCACAAGATTTTGAAAAAAAAAGATTACAAGAATAAAAGATGTAAATATTTCAAAGATGAAATTCTCACTCTTGACGACTTCTCCGTTGAGCGATCTGTGGTCGGTGCTTGAGATCTCCATTTGATAGCAACCAGTCGGCTCTTCAAAGTCGATGTAGATCTTGGATCACAAGAGTCTTTTGATCTCAAGCAGGTGGGAGACAACTTTCTTCCTTTTAGATGAAGGTAATTAGAACGGATGCAAGGAGGAAGTCAAACCCTAGAGTGCAGGAACTTCTGTCTATATTTCGTCTGGATTCTCGTGTTGGTACAAGGCATAGAAACCAAGACGGCCTTTTATAAATCTTCATGAAAATAGGTTATCGCCTGCGGTAAGACTAGTGCCCGGCTGTAGGTTTGCGCGCTTGTTGTTCCAACTGTCATCCAAATTTGCAATAATATTCAAAACGAATATTAGTCATTTTATCATTGCTAGCGCCGTGCGATTACAGCTACCGCTACACGGTAATATAAGACACGATGATTCAGAATAGTCATGTCGATACTCGTCGAGAGGATAGCGCGGCGTGGTAACTGCTATCACATGTTGTAATTTGGTTTCTCAAGGAATTCGTCTCGATACTCGTCGAGAGATTAGCACAGAATAGTAAAGACTATCGCCTGGCAGTAGGTCGTTTCTCTAGTAATAATGCATACATCGTGAGGATAGAACGGCGTGGAAATTTCCCGAGAGCGCGGTCAAAATAATCCATTACGTTAGCGCGGGCGGTAGGACTAGCGCGAAGCGGTAGTTTCTCGAGAGCTTTGTCCATCTAATTTATGGCTACAGCTCGGCGGTAACTTCTACCGCTCGGCGTTAGTGTCTGCAGGAATCTTCTTCTTCTTTGCTTGCATTTGTCAACCTACACACTCTATCAACAGAAGACGTGATCAAATACAACCTGAGAGTTGATATTCTCAAACACAGGGAATATGAAACATCAGTTCCAACAAACTATTTCTATGAATAAGTAGGATTGGACACTAAAGCTCAATGATGCGCTATAGGCCTATTGAACATTATATACGATAGCCATCAGTTGCACGCCGTATCGATTGGTTTATGAAAAAGTCTGGCACCTTCCGATCGGGTTAGAGCACCGTGCATTCTGGGCACTGAAATTATTGAATTTAGATCCAACCTTAGATGGTGAACAATGAAAATTTTAGCTAAATGAACTCGATGAGTGGCACACAAATGTGTACGAGAGCAATAAGCTTTATAACGAGCGAACAAAGTTTTTTCACAACAAAAATATAAAATTTCCTAAAACTTTTTTGTCTGAAGATCTCATCCTTCTTTATATCTCTTGTCTTTGCCTCTTTCAAGGAAAATTAAAATCACGATGGTCCAACCCTTTTATTTTTAAAGAGGCTTGGCCATATGTGACGGTTCTCATTTCCCACCGGGAAAAAAGGTTATTTTAAAGTGAACGGGCACCACCTTAAGTTATACCTCCTATGAGACACATCATTGGAGGAGTGATTCAATCGACCTTCTACACTAAATATTTGTCGTCGCCTTGTTGGTCAAGCTCACGACCTTAAACAAAGTGATTGTGGGAGGCACCACATACTTATCCTTATTAGTTCTTTGTTTTGTTTTATTATATTAAAACTTTTGTGCAGGATTTTTGTTGTTGTTTTTTCCTCCATCGCTAGCCGAGAAGCCATCTTTTCCCCCTCCATTCCTTTATTTTCTTCCTCTTCATACTTAGCTTTAAACATTGGGGACAATGTTTAATTTTAAGTATAGGGGTGACTTTCCTTATTTTTAGTCCTTCCATATAAAAAAATAAAAAAAATTATAAAACTATGAAAATCTCAAAAATATTTTCTCTTTGTTGTAATCCCTTTTTCACTTAAAAAACCTAAAATCTTGGAAAGGGCCATTTGTGATTTCACCCCATCATACTGCCTAGTACCGCTGCGAACCCTTCACAGGGTAGCCCTCGGGAAGTCCAAGATATTTTTCTTTTATTGCTAAAAAATCTTAAGTTATTTAGGTTTTAGTTTTCTTTCTTATGTTTCTTTTTATTTTATCTTAAAGAAAATAATAATAAAAAAGATAATATTTCAAAAATTCCAAAAAAAAAAGAAAACCATGGTGGAATCAATAGTAGTTTAGACTAAAGGTAGTAGAATCAATAGTACCCCTTGCTTTATGTTTTTTTATTCCCAAAATATTTTATATAAACTTAGCTAGTTTTAATTGTTACCAATCCTTCTTCTTAATTATGTTGTACGAGTAAATTGTTGGTCTTGTAGTGTTCTAATTGTAGGTTGCATATTAATTTGAAAAGTTTTTCTAAACCTAGCTTGCATTTATTGATAATTTTCTTCTTTTATTCTCTTTACTTTCTTAAAAATTCTTCATCCACTATTTTCCTTTTATTTTTTAGAAAATTTTGTAATGTTAACTTTGGACTAGTGTAGTAGATGTGAATTATCCTTGAATCTTATTATTGTTATGTTCATAATAATTTCATTAGTCTCTATTTGCTATCTAGGATTTATTATTTCCCAAATATTTCAAAACATATGCTTTAGATGAATTTAGGAGCATGAAAATGATTTAAGACATTTTTGAATTCGTTTGAGCCTTCATGCCAACCTTTAAAATAAATCCTTAGTTAGCCTCTTTAGGGTCATTTTTCATGTTTTACATGCTACCTCCACTTATCATCTCACCAAAGCCAATTTTTCCAACATATTTGATCACACTAACCTTTTGTGTTTTTAAATTTCTTGATTGTGATAGGTTTGTGAGATATTTGAAAAACATCAAAAAAATTTATGCTCAAAAGAAGATTATCCAAGAAATATATGTATTAGTTAAAAAAGGTTGTGTATGGCTAATTTCAAAGGAAAAAATATTTATGACCTTTTATTGGAAAAAAGGGTTATATCAAAAAGGGGCAGATTGCTTATATTTATTTTTTTCTTCATGGTTTAAATTTTTATAAAACTCATACTTTGGTTTAGTGTGATTGTTAGCCACTAGTTTTATCTTTTAATTCCATTCAAAATCATATACCTAAGTCATGTCTCGGTCCTAACGAAGTCCTTTTGATTCACGCTCCTAGGTTTGTTTTTAGTTAAGTAGAGAAGAAGGTTAAGATTAGCTAAGTTTTGGGGTACAAATTTAGATTCTCTATTTTAGTTTGGTATGATTATAATCCATCTCTTAGGGTATAGTAACAACTCAATGCGACATTCCTTCCTTACATAGCTTTGATTTGTTTAAAAACTTTTGGTTATAAATTTTGGATGATTAATTTTTGTTAGTAAAGATTTTGATGTGTTATTTCATAATTAAGTAAAAGCTTTATGTTTATTTTTAATTTTCTTCCAACTTAGAATTTCGCTAGGTACTCGAGTGTAACATAATTAAGTCTTTTGATTAGTTACTTTTATGTTGGCTAGGTTTTATATCTTTGCTTGGTGACAAGCAAAGCATAAGTGTGGGGGAAATTGATGATACTTATTTTAGCATAAATTACTTGTGTAAATCCATATATTTTCTTGTTTAAAATTATATACTTTAAGAATTTTGAGTCTATAATTAGTTTCTTTTATAAAATTGTTCTAACTTAGTTTATTTTCTATTTTTCAGGTTTTCGACACTTATTGGTCATTTTCCATTTTACACGCCCCTAGGTCATGACCGTGTACCCATTATATGGGCGTGTACCTTGGGCGTATAACACAATCCCGATGAAGATACGGTCCAGACTCCAGATCCTGAAAAACCCCCCTTCAACACCCCTAGGTCACGACCTTATACTACCTACACGGGCGTGTACCTACGAGAGTGTCCCACCAAGTCCACATTTTTGGCGACGCGGTGTGACTTTTGCTGCTCCAACATTACATCGTAACTTGCACGCTCCCTACATGGGCATGTCCCTTGGTGTGTACCCCAACTCTCACCGTAGCTTGACTTTCGCCAAGCCGCCATCACGACATAACTTACAAGCTCCCCATATATAGGTGTGTATATATGCCGTGTACCCCAACTTCCGAGCCAGTCGCTGTCCTGCCAGATTTTCCTCAACTGAAGTCAACAATGCTTACACGCCTCCCCTATATGGGGGTGTAAGGGGGCGTGTACTTCCCAAAAAAATTTCTATAAATTCTAGCAAGCTCCAAGTATTCTAAGCAGATTTTGAGTTGATTGTGAGCAGTTTAGTTGAGATTAAGTTAAGAGTTTTGGTGCTGCTACTTGTTTTTTTCTTCGTGTTTTTGTTCTTAATTTCGCTCTCTTTCTCTCTCACTTCAAGTTCTTTCTATTTTACTTTTCATGAAACTTTTTTAATAAACTTGTAATGACTTTTAATAGGGTGGAATTAGTGTGTAGTTAGTCTTTTTATTCATATAATTGTAGTTTTTATTTCAACTTGTAACTCCCTTTGTTTTAGTTATAAAAGTTTGTCTCTTTCTTTATTAATTTAGTTTTCCATGAATTTCTACTACCTATTTCTCTCTTACCCTACCACCATGAGTAACAAAATCATCATTAGTACTTGATCGTGATGATCCGAGGATGAGTTTATCAAGTTATAATGTTTTAGCTTTCTTTCTCTTCTTAAAGTATTGGCCTTTGATTTACTCTTGATTTAAATTTAGTCGGACTATATTATCGATATATAGTCTCCACTTAGGATTTCATACTTAGCTAGCTGAGAGGCTCATAGTTGGAATTGTTCACCTAAGAGTAAAGAGAGTTCCATGTACCTCTCTTGAGAGAATGACATAAATCTCCCGTATTGGATTCAAATCTAATAGTGGGGTTCACCACTTAAGACAAGATTTAGGCATTCGAATACGAGAAGAGAGTTCAGTCGGATCTTCCTAAACTCAGTTGGGTACTTCTCCGAGAGGAACGTGTTCAAGCTTCGGGAACCCCCACGAACAAGTTTCCTTTTATTTTATTAAGATTTAATTTGTTATTGCATTTTGATTAACATCTGCAGAAGTGATTCAAAATCGAATACTAATTCCTTTATACATTTATTTAACCCTTTTTATATAGTGTAATTTAGCGCTCTTTTAGTTAATAAAAACAAACCAAATAAATCATTTGATAAGATAATAGTAACTCCTCAAAGTAGAAGTAATCAATCCCCCTGGGTAATACGACCTTGATATTGAACTTAAATATCCTATACTATAAACGATAAGACACACTTACCTTTATAGGATATAGAATCCGAGAAGATTTTCAACCTCATTTAATTCACTTTTCTCAACCGTCTTCTTTTCTTCTCCACACAAAAGTTTTTATATATCAGCACTTGTTAGGTCCATTTCACATAATGTCCCAGATTTGAAGAAGTCAATCATATAAATGATATACATAAAGTTGTATTTGATGTGTGCTTAAGTTTATGAATGCAGGCTGTCCCTGAAACATTGATAGGATATGTATTCTAAGTGATTGGACAGGTGGACACAAAGATAGATGTTGGACAGGCAGGAATTTGCCTTTGTCCACGGGCATTGAGTGGAGCTTACTCTCTCAACGCCGTGTATAGGAATTCAGTTAAGTTCATAGGCATTTGAGTGAAGTCTACTCACTCATTGTCAGATGCTTGGGAAGATGTTGGATAGGCTAGAAATTGCCTAAGTCCATAAGTGTTGAGTAAAGTCTATCACTTAATGTCAGGTAAGCAAAAGCGTTGAGTATAGCTTGGTTAGTCAAAGCCTAACTATTGGCTAGACAGAAAAGTGGTTAAGTCCATAGGCGTTGAGTGTAGTCTACTCACTCAATGTCATATAGGTAAAAGCTATGAGATAGGCAAAGCCTAAGAAGAAACAACAAGAAATATGGCTAAGTCCATAGGCGTTGAGTGTAGTCTAGTCACTCAATGCCTTACAGCAAAAAGCTATGAGACAGGCTGAGACAGTCAAAGACTAAGGAGAAACTGGCTGAGATGTGGCTCAGTCCACAGATGTTGAGTGAAGTTTACTCACTCAATACCATACTACATAAATCATTGAGTATAGCTCAGACAGTCATCACCACAGAAAATCTATACAAATATTTGACTAAGTACACAGACATTGAGTGAAGCTTCCTCACTGAATACCATGTGATAAAAAGCGTTGACTGAACCTTAGTCAGTCAGAGACAGTGTTTCCAACATAGGATTTTGTCTAAGTACAAAATCATTGAGTGAAGGCTGCTCACTCAACACCTAATATATTAAGAATCTGTCTAAGGACAGAGATGTTGACTGAAGTCTACTTACTCAATGCCACGTCAATATTAGTGATGGATGCTGAAAGCATTGAGTGAAGAAGCAACAATCAATTCTTCCCAAGCAGGAAAATCGACTAAGCCCAAATGCGTTGAGTGAAGGTTGCTCACGCAATGCCAAGTGACTAGAATTATTTTTAAGTGGTTGAGTGAAGCTTACTCACTCAATGCCAAGATGCAGAAAGACTTTTCTAAGTGTTTTAGCATTGAGTGAAGCTTACTTACTCAACGCCTAATGACTAAAATAATTTCTAAGTGTTTTGGAGTTGAGTGAAGGTTTCTCACTCAACACCTAATGATAGAAAAAATTTTCTAAGTGTTTTGGTGTTGAGTGAAGGTTGCTCACTCAATGTCTAGTGACAGAATTATGTTTAAGTGTTTTGGCATTGAGTGAAACTAACTCACTCAACACCTATACTAAAGATGTTTGATTTTGGCTAAGTCCACATATGGTGACATCAGTAAAGTCAACAGAGTTCAAATTAAGTACAGGAAAGCTACAGAACACGACAAATGTTGTCGGATGTCTACTGTACGACTTCTTCTATTAAAGCAAGGTACAGATGTCTGCTGCATGTGGTCCCCGCTGCTTTCCGGAGCTGTTAATCGGCGGAAGTTATAAAGGGGCAGCTTCAGATGTTGAACTCAACTTTTTAGGGTTTTATCCAAAATGAAAAAGAGCGGCTGGACTTCTTCTTCCTTGCCATTGCTGCCCAAAAAAATCTTTAAGTCTTCCAGTAGAACAAAAAGTTAAAGTTAGCTGTAGCACTTTTCTTCTGCTACAGCAAGATCAGAAATACTTCTGATAAAGAAAGGAAAGAGCGCCTTCAGTCTTCTGCGGATTCAGTTAGCTGATTTAAGATCTCAAGACTTAGACGTTCTTCTGTCTTCTTCAGCAAGTTCAGAATTTATATTCTGAGTTTCTTCTAGCAGAGACAGAATTTCTTCCTGCTGCTGTGAAGAAAGATAGAGCTGATATAATTTAGCCATAGTTGTGGACACTATTTTTCTGTAAGATCATCTTAGATCTGAGCTGGAGGGCCTTTGGCCTGAGGTAGGGCAAATTTGCCTGATCTATAGGAGAGTTTTACTCTCTGAGTGTAGGATCCAGTTTGGATTTGAGGTAGGCGATCTTTTGATCTTTTAGCTGTAGCTATTAATAGCCTGAGGTAGGTGAGTCATTCTCACTGAGTTGTAGGGCACTTGTGCCAGAGCTGTAGGATCCTTTGGATATAAGTTGTAGGGATTAACAACCTGAGGTAGGAGAGTCATTCTCTTTGAGGTAGGATCCCTTGTGATCTGAGGCAGGGCTTTCCTCCCAGCCTAAGTTGTAGGGCTTAATAGCCCGAGGTAGGTGATCTGTTGATCACTAAGTTGTAGGGCCTTGTTCTTGAACTATAGGTCTTAGAGGAGACCGAGTGGTCCAGCAGGATCATGGTGTAAGCTCTTTGTGCTGAGGTTTGGAGAAGAGTCTTGTCCAACTAAAGTTAGAAAGGTGGGAGGAGAGTGGATGTACCCATAATCTGAGAAACCACTATAATTTCTCAGTGTGTTTTTCTGTGTTGTTTTCTTTTTGCATGTTCTTTAAAGCTAAATAACTGCCAATACACTAAGTAACTAAAGAAGAAATAAAAGAAAGTCACAAGACATCAATTAACCTATTCACCCCACCCCCTTTAGGTTGCAAGCTATCTTAAAAATAAAGACTTTCAAGTGGTATCAGAGGGAGGTTGCTCAAAAAAGATTTAACAATCTGAGTGATCTTCAAAGGTAGCTACAAATCTATACTTATGGGTTTTAGAGAGAACCATAAGGAGCTTGGTTCCCTGAAACTCCCAATCTACAAGAAGGAGTATTTTGGAATCTGGAAAGAGAGGGTAAGGCTGTTTATGGAAGCCTCTGACCTTAGAATCTATTTGACTCTTAGAGAGGGACCCTTCAACCCTATGCAGATCTCAGTTCTGGATTCCAATGTCTAGAATCCCAAGACATATTCAGAAATGACCAAGTACGAGGTCATGTTGGCTGCATTAGACAAGATAGCCAGAACATCATAGTCGGTACTATTGATGATTCTACCTTTCAGAACTTGGTCCACTACCAGACCTCCAAAGAGATGTGGGACACCCTAGTTGTCTACATGGAGGGTACTGAAGAGGTAAGAGATGATAGAAAGTCCATGCTCAACCAAGAGTATTAGGCTTTCAGGCAATCCTTGAAAGAGAACATAACTACTTTCTATGAAAGATTTTTCAAGATCATTAATGAATTGAGGACCTCTGGGAGGGTCTTCAGTCATTATGAAATAAATGACAAGTTCCTTAGATCTTTTAGGAGAGACTGAGATACTAAGATTTGTGTCATAAGAGAGGTTGTCAAGCTTGTTAAGACTAGTCCCCAAACATTGTTTGGAAAGTTGCTCTCCTATGAGATGCAAGTAGCTGTCAGGAAAGAGGAGGCTACCACCAGATCCCATGCTAAGGAGTAGTCCTTGGCATTCAAGGCAGATAATGTCAAGAAGATCAAGGAGAGTATTCCCTCTCCTCCAAGAAGACTAGCTGATTCAGACAGCTCAGAGTCAGATGCATTAGAAAGCAGCATGTCAGATGAGGACTTTATTGCCTTCTCCAGGAACTTTCAGAAGCTGATGAAGAAGTAGAATTGGAAGAGCAGCCCTTCCACCTCTTCTCATCATAGGAGGAATCATTCCAAGGTTGACAGGTATGATTCTAAATCCAGCAAATATAATTCTTCTAAAGTTGTTTTCTACTGCTACAACAAACCAGGGCATGTGATAGCTGACTGCCCAGTGAAGAGGAAGGAAGCTATTGAGAAGAAATAACAACAGCATAAGGGAAAGAAGGAGAAGTCCTTTGTTGCCAAGAAAGAGAAGAGCTGGACAGATTCACCCTCATCTGAGTCTGAAGAAGAAGCCTATATTAGGCTAGTTGCTGCTGCTACTGAACAGATAGCTGTAGCAGCAGATGAACACTATACTGCTGCCAGGATAGGTATCACGGCCCCTCTATCATATTCAGACAGAGATTCAGAGCTGGATAAGGAAGATGTCTATATCTGTTGTGGGCTGATGGTAATGACTGATGAGGAAACTAGCCAGGATTAGCCCGATCAAAGGAAGGTAAAATCTCTATCAAACTCTTCTTCTGAGTCAGGATATGAGACTGGTCCTTGTATAGAAACCCTTCCCCCAGTGGTGAAGATGATTTTGAATAAAAAGGTGATGTTAATCAATTGATTGACAGGTATGGAGAACTTCTGGATGCCTTTAAGAAGTGCAAGAAGTTGTCTAAGAAGAAAGGTGTTGAGATTGCCTCTGTACAGCTGGCTGCTTCCCAGCTGACTGAAAAAACATCCTTGCTGGATCAGAAGGACAAGTAAATTAGCCCACTTAGGGTCTTGGATGACATCTAGATAGGCTCCATTAAGTACAAGAATAGTCTCATCAGGGATCTTGAAGAGAGGCTAGGGAGGGAGAAAAAATAATGGCTAGTTTTTCTAAGCCCAGTACAGTGTTGCCCTTGATAGACTCCTTCTCCTCTTAGAAGGGTAAGAAGAGGTTGGTATTCCATGGAAGCATAAGAGTTGATCCTTCTAAATGGAAGGGCAAAGCTCCAGCTCCATCTCAGCATCTTGCTTCAATGCCTCCCAATCCTTTTAGGAAAGTTCAGTGGCCTTAAAACATGTATGACCAAGAAAGGATCTTTGGTCACTAGATGAATGATAGATCCACTAGTGTGAACAAAGATTTTCAAAACTAGGGTGGAAGGTATAGCAACGTGAGTGCCTTTAAGTTTTCTCATAAAGAAATTCAAATGGACCATCATGAACAATTTGTCTTTGGTGCTTTAGCCCCCTCTCTCAAGAATGTGGCTGCAGTAAAGGTTCAGAACCATTCAGCCAAGAATCAGACTAAAGGTCAATCTTCCAGCAAGCCTAGATTGGTTGTGTCTGATGATATTAGAAGTGTGCTTTCTGAAAAGAAATTTGCTGCTACTGCCACTCAGAGCAGGCAAAACAAGCCAGTTAAAATACTTAACTTTAGTCAGATCCTTGCTGAAAGGAATCTGAAGAAGGCTGCTGCCCCACTTCCTACTGTTCATCCAGTAGTTAACCAAATTGCTAGGTCTGCACAAAAAAGAAGATACAATATTCATGAATGTTGGTGTTGTGGCAAAGTGGGCCACTTTGTTGTACACTGCTGGTACAATCAAATTATACTAAGAGATGTTGTGAGTCTACTAGTCAGAAATACTGTTGGTAGACAAGTTCATTATAAGACTGACATGCACCTAGAACCCAATAGAAATAGGGGTCCTAAGGTAAAGTAAATTGTGTGATGCAGGTTAGTTCAAGTGGACATACCCCTATATTGTACTTGGATAGTGGTTGTTCCAGACATATGACTGGGACAAGGAGCAACTTGAAGGATTATATTCCAGTGAAAGATGGACCCAAGGTTATTTTTGGGGGTTCATATAGAGGGGTGGACTAGATGCTATGGTAAGATTACCAATGGAGTAGTCACCATCACATTAGTGGCTTATGTTGAAGGTTTGCAATACAACCTCATAAGCATAAGCCAACTCTCTGATCTTGGTTATGTTATTTTCCTTCCACAAGGATAAGTGCCTGATTATGAGGTCAAGTGACCAAGAGGTCATCTTAATAGGCACTAGGAGTGGAAATATTTACTATTTAAACTTTCTTTGTCTAGATATAGACTCTCCTGTTTGTCTAGTGGCAAATTAGAAAGTTTAATATTGTGTCCAATGGCATAAGAGGCTAACTCATTTGAATTACAAGACTATTGGCAAGCTCTTTAGTCAAGAGCTAGTTAGGAAAGGTCCTAATATGAAGTGCACCAAGGAGGACATTTGCTCAGCATGCAAAAAGGGCAAGTAGACCAAAGCCTCCTTCAAAGGCATTGAGAGCAAAGACTCTGTGAGGTGTTCATACCTCTTGAATATGGACTTGTTTGGTCCTATGCCAGTTCACAGTCTTGGTAGGAAAGTATACACCCTTGTGGTGGTTGATGACTATTCCAGGTTTGCATGGGTGTTCTTTCTCAAGAAAAAGTATGAAACTCTTGACATCTTCATCAAGTTTGTCAAGCAAAATTAGAATGAGTTTAACAGTTCAGTGGTCAAAATCAGAAGTGGCCATGGAACAGAATTCCAGTTTGAAAGCATGACAATGTTCTGTGAAGAGCAAGGGATTCATTAAGAATTTTCTTCTCCAAGAACTCCCTAGAAAAATAGGATTGTTCAGAGGAAAAATAGGACTCTCATAGAGGATGGAAGAACATTATTGAGTGATACATCTCTCCCAGAATATTTCTAGGTTGAGGCAGTCAATATTGCATGTCATGTCCTCAACATGGCCTTTATCACCAAGAGTCACAAGAGGACTCCCTACGAGATTTTGAAAGGCAGAAAACCAAATCTGATCTATCTCAGAATTTTTGGTAGTAAGTGTCATGTGCTTCACAATGGGAAATCCTATGTGACTAAGTTTGCTGCCATGTACTTTGATGGTATTTTTGTTGGGTATAACAATCATAGTAAAGCCTATAGGATCTATAACTTGAAAAGCCAAGTTATAGAAGAATATATACATGTATTTTTTGATGACTCTACTATGATTAATAGTGAGCTGCCAAGCTCCTCTTCTAGTACTATAAGTATAGACTAGATGATGAAACAACTAACCATCAAGGAAGCAGCTCCAGTTATCCAAGATAAAGTGGACACTACAGCAGAGGAACTGTCAGACACAAAAGAGGTGGATGAAGATCATCAAGAAGCTGCACTAATAGCTGAAGCTAGATTACCTCCAGCAATCAGGCATCTGAGGGATCATCCAAGACACCAGATCATTGGTGATTCAAGCCAAGGAGTAGTGACCAGGAGCAGAAACATCAATACAACACTCTACTCAAGCTTCTTGTTATAGGTTGAGCCAAATAAATTTGAAGAGGCTAACATAGATCAGTTCTGGATTGTTGTTATGCAAGAAGAACTGAACCAGTTTAAGAGATTTAAGGCCTAGAAGGTTCCCTGAACATAAGGAAATAATATCATTAGAGTCAAGTAGATTTATAGGAATAAACTTGATGAAAATGACATTATAATCAAGAACAAGGCAAGGCTAGTAGCTAAGGGGTATAGACAAGAGGTTGGTATATTTTTTGATCAAACCTTTGCCCTTATAACAAGATTTGAGGCCATCAGATTGTTTCTTGCATATGCTGCACATAAGGAATTCAAGGTCTACCAGATGGATGTGAAGTCAGCCTTCCTAAATGGTGACATAATAGAGGAAGTCTATGTTGAGCAGCCTGATGGCGACGATGCTGATGCGGCCGTGGATCTACGACATCGAGAGTTCGTAGATTGGGACGGTCGTTGCCGCAAGCTCGAAGATGGGAGTCTACCACGATGTTTCTTCGCCAACGCCGTCACCGCTACATGTTTTGCTCGACGTCCGCCGCCGCCAATAAATAAAATATATAATTATAAATTACATAATTATAATTATATATTTTATCAATTTTTATTTTAAGCAATTCTATTTTAAAAGTACTTTATTTCATGCATTTTATTTAGTTAGTGAATTGTTTAATTTCATGTATTGTATTTTCATTTCATGTATTATGATGGGTGCATATAACCATCATAATTTCTTTTTGAATTTTGAATTTTGAATGGATGATGATTGAGTGGTGTAGGCTATATATAGTCATGGTTATGAAGGAATAATTAGAGAATGAAAGAAAGAAATCCTAAGAATTCAAATTTTGAATTTTCCCCCTCTTTTCTCCTTCCTCTTTGAGAAATTCTCCCCCTTTCTCTTCTCTCTTGGTCGCCGGCCTTCTATCTCTCCGACTCTTAGTGGCTCGGCCACCTTCCCCCTCCCCTCCTCCTCCTCCTCCCTCTCCAAGGGTTTGTCAAAAGGAGAAAAACGGCGAGCGTCTTCATCGTCCGGTGCGGATCCGAGGATTTCTGCGTGGAAATATAGAATATACCACCGTCAACGTGTGTTCCTCCACTCATCTCTGTGGAAGTTTTTCTTGGGATTTGGGTAACGATTCCTACACCTCTTTGTGTGATTTCTTCTAACTTATTTTGTGAGGTTTTGGTGGAATTAGAAGGCTAGTTTTTAGTCCGGATTTATATTGAAATTAGCGCTTAATAAAATCTGAATTTTCAAGCATATATTTCCCGAATATTTTTCATATAACTTGGAGCGGGTAGATCTCGTGAACACTTGAAGAAATCAGGTTCATCACCTTTGATTTCCCCTTGTGCTCAAGTGATTTGGTAAACCCTCATTTTAATTAATTTGGGATTGAAATTAGGACTTCATTTTAATCACTAATTTAGCCTGGAACTTTCTTTATTGGAATTGTGAATTGCATGCGCATAATCTAATTTGAATAGCTAACTGTCCGGATCGTGTGGGTCCTTTTCGCTTGAGCGAACATTGGCCTATAGCCCTTGTTCAATCTATAAAAGGGGTTGCGTCCCTTTGCGTTGATGGTTGTAGAATTTTTCCCTCTTAATGTTTGAGTATTTGATAGTACTAAGTAGAGAAACCGCGCACTAGATATTTAATTAAATTGTCGAACAGAAGAACGCGTAGTTTAATCTGTCGAAACGTTGGGCCTGCATCAATTTGGTATCAGAGTCAGGTTGTGCTAATTTCTTAATTAGTACCATCCTAGGAAATATTTCTTTAGCACGCAGACACACACTTGCCCGTTTCATTGCATAACATATAAATTAATTTTTAAATTTGGTCTGCCAATAGCGGTCTATATTTTTATTTTTTTAGCAAAAAAATATCAAAAAAATATTTTAATAATCTCTCATTTATTGTCAGTAAGAAAATCACAAACAATATTTTCTTGCCTTAGTTATTAAGCGGGAACAAATACATTTGTTGCATTTTATATAGGGTCAGGTTCATTATTCATTAGATGTGCACCAGTTCCGGGTGAGTTTTCTCTCTGGTTCTCATTATTATGGCCCATGAAATTTATGCTTCCCGTTGAGATTACTGGTATGTTAATCCCATGGCTAAACAAACCCCAGCCTTGCCTTCATACCATGAAAATACCAATCGTCCCCACGCTCATCCTCCCACTAGAATTGATGCACCTACTTATGACGGTTTGGGGTATCCCCAAAATTTTAGAGACTTTCTTAAGGGAATAGAAAATTATTTTAATTGTCACTTATGGGACGACCACCAAAAGGTTAACATAGCCCGAGATCTATTAGTAGGTCAAGCCCGTGTGTTTTGGCTAAACGAAGAGTGTCGTGTTGGTAGTTATAAACATGCTTGGTCGGCAATGTGTAGCCTACTCTCGGATCAATTTGATCCCGCCTACCTCCGCACTACTAACACCAAGCTTGTGAGTGAGTATCGTTATGGCGCTAATCCCATACCTGCCTATAGGAATGATTATATATCTAATGCTAGATCATTTGTCCCCAAAGGTCGGCCTACTCTTTGTGTACCTACTACCACCTTTAGGGAAACCATTCCTAATAGATCTTATGCCTTGGACTCAAAAGATGTTACTTCTAGAATTTTGACTCCTTTATCATCGACTCCTAAGCCTCCTGATGTAGTGACTGATAGCCATGAGGATGCTGATGTAGATGTGGTATCTCTTGATCTTGAGGATGACCAACTAGGTGAGTGTATTCCATCATGTACGTTAGTGACCGACGATTCTAGTGAGTCTGAAATTGAGATTGGATACCCTAGTGATTTGGAAGACGATGTATGGGATGATTACGTTCCGATCTGTGAGAGTATTACGTTGCCTATTACGTGCCCTACTAGCATTGTGTCTGTTCACCCTAGTATTGAGTGCCCTCTCCATGATACGATCCCCATCGCGTTAGACCCTACGATCGCACCCACTGAGATTATATCTGAGTTATCTGAGGAGTCTGAGAGTGAGGATGTCCCAAGTGTTATTTTGGATGAGTTACCATCTAAGGGATGGGTATTTTTGGATGATTCAGTGGTTGTACACCCGGATGAGAGTTCTTTGATGTCGTCACCGTTGGGTGAATTTTTTACTGATTCGGATTTTATCCCGGGTTTGATTTTACCGACCCTTCCCCCTATTTATTTGACTGTCTTAGATGACTTTTTAGGACGTGGAATCGGTATCCCTAGTCTGAGTTGTTGTGTCACGCCTACTTTATTAGTTCCTACATTGACATTGACTTAGTGTGTAGATATTACTATGTTTCGGGCACTAGTATTTGGACTATTCACCGCACCTCATAGTCATGACTACGTGTCACTTTTGGCTGCTCCTTTTTCTGCGTGTCCATCTATGGTTCCGTCCCCTACTATGAATGACTCTATTTCTTTGGCGATTGTGCCTCTGGATGTGGTGTTACTTATACATACTTATATACCACACCCGATCGCACGCATTTACCCGCCGCCATTTGATGACCCTCATTTCCCCACGTTAGCGACTATAGTTGGGTATCTTGAGTTATTTCGCTCGCAAACCTTTGCACATTCGAGGGCATCCAATTATATTGGTTATGATGTGCGGTTCTCTTTGGCATATATTCATGCCAAGTGTGAAAATATTAAAATTGAAATTAAGACTGCGGTGTCGGAGCCCATAAAAATTATCTCTGATTACAAGGCTCCCGTGCCACCTGACTTACCCCCCTTATCCTCTGCTCTTGGGTCAAGTCATGTAGTACATGGATTCTCTCCTCATGTATCTAGGCCATTAGTGATTCATTTTAAGTTTTATCGCATGCACTTCTACTCCTTCTTGAGACTGTCTGATGCTAGATATAGTGATTTGGGTTTAGTCTGGTCAGTCCCCGAGCGGATGCCTTCTGGCTCCGTTAATAAATTAATATGTAGGAATGCCGACCAATCCTTGATTATGAAGAACGCCGGATTTTATGCTTTTACTTTAGATTTTTATATAGCACATGGTGTTTCACTTTATTTCAGGTTTTCGGACTTTTTACAGTACGTCTCTGTTCACTTGAGCGCCTTTCTCCGTCGTCTCTTGCTACCACTAAATATTCTCTTGGGATGGGCAGTGTTAGTACTGTCGTGTCTATTTTCCATGTTGACTCCTTGGTTCTTGAACCAGTGGGTAAGATTCTTGTTTATTTTCTTTTGATTGACACCCTTTCGTGTTTTCTCGAAAGTCTTGTTGTTTGTGTGTCAGACAGGTTCTCAGTGCTATGGGATGTTCATGCTACGAAGACACGGATTGCGGGGCCATATTTGTCCCATGTTGTTGCTGCTTTCGACGGTTCCCCCCTCACAGGCCACTCATCGGTGATGAGTGATTTTGAGCGGGGGAGGATTGATGGTGACGATGCTGATGCGGCCGTGGATCTACGACATCGAGAGTTCGTGGATTGGGACGGTCGTTGCCGCAAGCTCGAAGATGGGAGTCTACCACGATGTTTCTTCGCCAACGCCGTCACCGCTACATGTTTTGCTCGACGTCCACCGCCGCCAATAAATAAAATATATAATTATAAATTACATAATTATAATTATATATTTTATCAATTTTTATTTTAAGCAATTCTATTTTAAAAGTACTTTATTTCATGCATTTTATTTAGTTAGTGAATTGTTTAATTTCATGTATTGTATTTTCATTTCATGTATTATGATGGGTGCATATAACCATCATAATTTCTTTTTGAATTTTGAATTTTGAATTTTGAATGGATGATGATTGAGTGGTGTAGGCTATATATAGCCATGGTTATGAAGGAATAATTAGAGAATGAAAGAAAGAAATCTTAAGAATTCAAATTTTGAATTTCCCCCCACTTTTCTCCTTCCTCTTTGAGAAATTCTCCCCCTTTCTCTTCTCTCTTGGCCGCCGGCCTTCTATCTCTCCGACTCTTAGTGGCTCGGCCACCTTCCCCCTCCCCTCCTCCTCCTCCTCCCTCTCCAAGGGTTTGTCAAAAGGAGAAAAACGGCGAGCGTCTTCATCGTCCGTTGCGGATCCGAGGATTTCTGCGTGGAAATAGAGAATATACCACCGTCAACGTGTGTTCCTCACCTCATCTCTGTGGAAGGTTTTCTTGGGATTTGGGTAACGATTCCTACACCTCTTTGTGTGATTTCCTTCGAACTTATTTTGTGAGGTTTTGGTGGAATTAGAAGGCTAGTTTTTAGTGCGGATTTATATTGAAATTAGCGCTTAATAAAATCTGAATTTTCAAGCATATATTTCCCGAATATTTTTCATATAACTTGGAGCGGGTAGATCTCGTGAACACATGAAGAAATCGGGTTCATCACCTTTGATTTCCCCTTGTGCTCAAGTGATTTGGTAAACCCTCATTTTAATTAATTTGGGATTGAAATTAGGACTTCATTTTAATCACTAATTTAGCCTGGAACTTTCTTTACTGGAATTGTGAATTGCTTGCGCATAATCTAATTTGAATAGCTAACTGTCCGGATCGTGTGGGTCCTTTTCGCTTGAGCGAACATTGGCCTATAGCCCTTGTTCAATCTATAAAATGGGTTGCGTCCCTTTGTGTTGATGGTTGTAGAATTTTTGCCTCTTAATGTTTGAGTATTTGATAGTACTAAGTAGAGAAACCGCGCACTAGATATTTAATTAAATTGTCGAACAGAAGAACGCGTAGTTTAATCTGTCGAAACGTTGGGCCTGCATCACAGCCTCCAGGTTTTGTTATTCCAAACTCACCTGATTCTATTTATAGACTTAAGAAAGCTCTATATGTGATAAAGCAGGCCCCTAGAGCATGGTATAAGACTTTTTCTAGCTTCCTCATTGAGAACAAATTCTCAAGGGGGAAGATAGGCAAGACCCTATACCTAAGGGAATCTAATGGTAAGATCATCCTAGTCCAGATATATGTAGATGACATTATCTTTGGATCTACTGTTGACAGCCTTTGCAAAAAGTTTGCCAAACTTATGCAAGCAAAGTTTAGGATGAGCAGTATGGGTGAACTCAAGTTCTTCTTAGGTGTCCAAGTTAGACAGACTGATGATGCCTTGTCTATATCCCAGTCTAAGTTCATCAGGGAGTTAATCAAGAAATTTGGTATTTAGAATTCCTCCACCATGAAAATTCCCATGGGGTCAAGTATGCATATATGCAAAGATGATGCAGGGAAACCTGTCGATGAAACTTTGTATAGAGGGATAATTGGCTCCCTTATATATCTAACTACAAGTAGGCCAGACATCGTGTATGTTATATGTGTTTGTTCTAGGTATCATGCTTACCCTAAAGAATCTCACTACTCTGCTGCAAAGAGGATTTTGAGGTATCTTAAGGTCACTCTAGATTTTGGCCTATGGTACCATAGGAATGTGGAGTTTGAACTAACTGGCTATTCAAATGCAAATTTTGCAGGCTGCAAAGAGGACAGGAAGTGCACTTCCGACACTTGTCAATTCCTAAGAGGGAGATTAATGTCTTGGAGCAGTAAGAAGCAAACAAGTGTTGCACTCTCAACTGCAGAGTCAGAGTATATTTCAGAAGGTAGTTGTTGTGCTCAGTTACTTTGGATCTAACATCAGCTCCAGGATTATAACCTACAGATAAGTAGAAGTCCACAATATTGTGATTCTACTAGTGTCATCTCAATTTCTAGGAATCCTGTCTCACACAACAGGACAAAGCATATTGAGATTAGATATCATTTCATTAAGGAGCATGTGGAATGTGAAGATATGATCCTTATGTTTGTCCCAACAGACAAGCAAGTGGCTGACATCTTGACTAAGCCACTTGATGAAGAAAAGTTCAACACCTTTAAGTTTGATTTAGGTATGTTGAACCAAGCATAGCTTTAGTTTCTCACCATGGGGTGCAAGTTATACTTTTTCTTGCAGGTGGACAAGTACTTTAGGGAATTAAACATACTTCAAGATTGTATATCTTGAGTGGTATCATGTTGGTTAAAGCACTCTCTAGATTATGCAGATTAAAGGGTCTATCAGGAAACATGATAGATGATGCTTCAGTTGAGGGGGAGCAAGTCCGACACTACTCCACCACTCTCAAGTGGTTCAATTGCTGCTTATTTGTAATAAAAAGGGGGGGTCAGAAGATAAGAACCTCCCTGACTATTTACAGAAGTCAAAAATGTAACGCCCCTAACCGATACAATGTGGCAATGTCACGGCTCCGCTCTAGACGACGCTACCGGGCTGCAGCCCAAGCACCCCAACACCTCTCCCTCCACAGGCGGGTTGTTGGTGGCCACAACCTCCCTTTTATGAGCGAACTCGATAGTCAAGCTGGGCCATGACACCATCACGTTGTATCGGCTAGGGGCCTTACAAAAAATGGGGAGGAGAAGGATATGGTGAATCTGGTATCATAGGACAGGAGGAGAAGGATACAAGTAGTATCAGAATTATGAGAAGGATATGATCAAATTGATCAAGACCAGGATACAACAATTCAGGGGGAGCAGGTGTGATGTTGATCACCCTGCATGCAAGGAAGTGTGGTAACTAAACCTTTTCTTATTTAGTTATATTTTCCTAGTTAATGCCATACTGCTGCATATGTTAATGTATGTCATTGACTCAATTGTTTGAGAGTTTTGACTTCTTCAAATGGGGGAGATTGTTGGGTCCATTGCCCATAATGTCACAGATTTGAAGAAGTCAATCATGTAAATGATATACATAAAGTTATATTTGATGTATGCTTAAGTTCTTGCATCCAGGTTGTCCTTGAAACAATGATAGGACAGTGAAAGTTATTTAAGTCAAGGTTAGCTAATCACCTCGAGGGGGGGGTGAATAGGTCTTTGAAGTTTTCTTAATTCTTTTGCTATTTTCAAATTAAACTATCTAGAGCTTGTTCTTAGATCCTGCAATAAGAAAGAATACAAGCAACATAGCAAACACAAAGATTTATAGTGGTCCCCAATTGGGTACATCCACTTTCCCTCCCACCTATCCAACTTATTTGTTGGACTAAGCACAAACTCCACCAATATGCTACTCAGATCTTACACCTCATGCCCTCAGCCTATAACACAGAATCTTCACAGAATCCAAACTCAGAACCACAAGGGTTCCTACCTCAGAGCACTACAGGGCTCCTACAGTTCAGTGATCCACTGATCACCTACCTCAGTGAAAGAGTTCAGTTGTCTACCTAAATCACCTAGATGGGGGTGAATAGGTGAGTTGTGTGTCTTTTTGCGGAATAAAAGTTTAGAGATCTATGCACACAATTATCAACCAAGCAATTACAGACGACAAAATATTTATAGTGGTTCCCCAATCTTGGGTACATCCACTTCGCTCACTGATCTAGCAAAGAACTAGACTCGGCTACTCCACTATCTCGGATTGAAAACCAATCCTACGTCTTGGAATAAAGTTCCTACAATCTCGATCCACAACAGGGATCTACACTCGGAAGATAAAGCTTCCTACAACTCGGATAGAAAAAGCTCCTACACTCGGAGAGAAATCTCATATAAGAATGAAATTGAAAGTAAATAAAAATACAAACAGTAAAATTTTCTCAGATCTGGAAACAATCGACCTGAATCTTCTTCTTTGATCTTTACGGCTCTATCAAAGAAGTTGAAGAAGAATCTCCGCAAAAGCTTGATCTGAAATTTCTTGGCTTCACACGATCAAATAGATGATGAAGAATTGAAAGACAATCTCGATCTGTGAATCTTCTTGATCTGAATCTTCTGGATCGAAAACCCTAGCCGAATATGGGCGATGAAGGTCGGTGGGTGCGACTTTCGTTTTTAGAGAGAATGAGATTTAGAATTACTTAGAATAAACTTGACAGCACTTGTTAGGGTTTGTTAGTTTTGACAAGACCTTATATAAGATCTTCCCTAACGGTCATAATTAATATTAATGACATCCACGATGACCAATCACGTCACGACATTTGAAATTTCCGTCAAATCTGGACATAACGATTTTTCTGAAAAGGATGACTGAAATACTCGAGTGAATGTTTACCTACTCGAGTACTATATAAGATTACTCGAGTGAATAGAAGAGAACAACCCGGGTAGATGACTTGGAGAAAATCCAGAAATGATGAGCAGCTACTCGAGTACAAAGTGACTTCCTCGAGTGCTAATATAGTTACTCGAGATGTGGAGTTTAACTACTCGAGTACAAGAAGTACTACTCGAGTGAAGAGAATTTAACTACTCGAGAGGAAGAAAAACTACTCGAGTCAAAGACTTAGAATAATTTCTGGGAGAATAAACTGGGTTACATGAGTCGTGAAACTGGACTACTCGAGAGAAAATGAACTACTCGAGTATATAAATACAGCTACTCAATTAATGGACTTAGAAAAAATTTGAGGGATGAAAAGCTTGTCACTCGAGTATTAAACCTGGACTACTCGAGTAGTAGATGGACTACTCGAGTACATGAACTTGACTACTCTAGTGAAGTAAAATTACATGAAATCCAGTCTTCTGTAACTCGAGACAAAAGACTAGACTACTCGAGTACTTATATGACTACTCGAGTAAATCACTTAGAAAATGTTTTAGAGAGGAAATTCTGTTAACTCGAGAATGAGAAAGGATCTACTCGAGTAGTTGACTTAGCTACTAGAGAGCTATAATATGACTACTTGAGAGCTAATTCCCTTACTCAAGTATAGATAGTCTTACTCGAGTATTGACTAAGTATTTCACTCGAGTATGTAAGTATCTACTCGAGTAAAGTACTTAGAAAAAATTCCTTCAACAGAATTTTCTCTTCTTTAGTTAATTCAGCAACAAGTCTTTCTCTATACAGTCCTAGTGCTTGAATATGAAGTGTATCCCAATAGAGAGGCTACACATGAGTCAACACTATAGATCACACAATGAGGGATTACATTGTATGACACTGTGTTTGGTGACCCATTGTAGACTAACATTGGTCTACCCTTGGCAATATAATCTTGCAAACACATAACTCAAACAAGACATCAAATACAACTTAATTCATCATAGTTCAAGGGTGACTTCATCAAATCTAGGTTAATGTGGATACAATACCCAACAATATCCCACTATTTGTAGAAGTCAGAACCCTTTACACTAAGGTGAATTATATAGACATAAAAAGGTACTAGATATGCAAATAAAGAAAGCAGTGTATACAGGCATAATATAATCAAAGAGTATGTGATCAAAATTAAGAATTATATAAATGTGATTGTCCAAAACATCATTTCAACACAGATCATTTTTACACTCTCATAATCCTTTATGCTTAAACTTGATGATGTTGCGTGTCTTTCTTCTCTTGTTGTCTTCTTTGGTAGCTGAAGGGCTTGGGATAATATTTTGGAGGCCTTGGAGGAGCTGCAGGGTTGTTCCTTCAAAATTATCTGTCATAAAGTCTCCTCATTATCATAGATTTTTCATACAATTCCCATTCTGGGGTGCTATAATGAATATTTCTGCTTTCATTGAAGTCCATGACAAGTTTGAGAGTATCCAATATGAGAGACTAAGAAGTAGGAGACCAGATTTCTGTAACCTCTGGAGCTTTTCTTTTTTCTGAATCAGGAACTGGGATTGACCTGCTAGCTGAGGTACCATCACCATACTTTCTCTTCTTCTTGGAAGTGTTGATCTAAGGAGGAGCTTGGAAGAATTTATCTATTGGGTTTGCCTCCCAAACTTGAGCATATGAATCTGGAGGAGGACCTTCATAGCCTTCAGGTCTAGGAGAGAAGGTAGGCTGAGGAGCGTGAGTTGGAGTAGTAACAGCTAAGGGATTTAGATGTTGAGGAATGATGTTTGGATCAACTTTGAATTCTGGAAGAATTTGATTGTGCATCCAAACAGCTGTGTCACAGGTATAGAACTTCACACTCTGAATTTGACCTAGCACATCATCATGGATCTCTTTCATCTTTACTTCCCATTGAGTCTGCTTGAGTGCATCTAATTTCTCAAGATATTCTTTCACTAAACTCTCCCCCTTTCTGACTTCTACAGTCAGTTTATTGATGGCATCATCTTTGAAAGTCCCAACTTCTTCACAAATCTTCATCTTAGTTGCTTCAGCTCTCTTATCTAATTCAATCTGATTATTTGCAAGAGTTACACCTTGCTCCATAACCTGACCAACACTAGTGATAGTGTGATCTAGAGCTTTTCCACCAATCTAGAAGAGATGTTTGAGCTGATTTGTGTTGTGCTGGATATCTGCAAAGCCTCTGCTCATCTCTTTCTCTAGAGCAGTCACTTTCTCAGTTACAGCTTTGACTGAGTCATCAAAATACTTTCTTTGTTCTTAAAGTAGATGTATAAACTGACTCTTCAAATCATGGGCAGTAGGAGGAGCAGCAGTAGATGTAGAAGGAACTAGAGGAGGAGGAGAAAACCATGGAACAATCTCTTCAACAGTAACTGAGCTCTTAGCTCTGGTGGTTTAGATCAGGGCATTCCCTTCATCAGTGACCATGGGGATAGAGAAGTCCAGGTTCCTCAATGGAGCTTCAGCTGGTTCAGTAGACTGATTTGGCTCATCAGAAAGCAGAATAGTGTCAACCTGCTCTTTATCAGCAGTAGGAGACTGTATGGGAGATGGAGTATGTGGTAGAGATGGTACTAGAGAGGATTGCTTGGATGCTTCAGCAGTTGGTTCTGTTTGAAAGGGGGAAGAGGTTCATCAGCAGTCAATTCTTCAATAATTTCATTGATTGTTACTTCAGTTGATAGAAGTGTTTCTTGAAGTTGGGCTTCTGATGGAATTTCTGATGGAACTTCTTCAGGTGTGGATGGTGGAGGAGAGGTAACAGCTGGAGGAGTAGGAATCCTGTCTGGAACAGAAGGAGTAGGCTCCTCCTCAACAGTTATACTAGATGAGCTGGCAACCTGAAATGAAGAGGGAGATGGGGTCCTGTCCTCTATAGTTGGGAGGTCTTGAGCTTTGGCAGCTTGAACTGGATTCTGTAACTTCAAGTCCCATCTTTGAATGGAGGAAATAGAGACTTTCTTCATGTGATGGAGAACAGTAACTTTGGAGAAGCTGAAGATTTCTGGATTGATTTCATGGAGTAGAAGAGAAATTATCCTGGCATAACTGGGAGCCTTAATATTGTCCTTGATTTTATCCAGAATCATTATCCCAAACTGAAAGTTTTTCCCATAGATTATAGCTTGCATGATGTCAAAGAAGTGAAGAGAGATATCCCTTATGGAACTCGTCTTGTAGAGAAGAATTTTCCCAATGATGTCCACCAGGAGCTTTCCTACTGGATTCATGTCAGACCTCTTGATGTATTGTAGATCTGGTGAAACTCGACAGAACATACACGTCCTGTCAGATTCTTCAGGACCTAAATCATCCTCTTCATCAAAATCGGCATTCGAAGAAGTTAAGAAACATAGGTCTTATTGAGTTTGATTTTGATTCCTCTAACTCTGGACTTGAGAACTGTTCCATGTCTCTTGACATTGACATTCTTGAAGAACTCTGCAACTTCTAGAAATAAGATTTTACATGGCTCCCGTAGAACGAAGGTGAGGCCGACGGTGTCGAGGAGTATCAGAAGATTACGGAAATCATCTGAAATTTCGGTGATCCAGGAGGCAACTAGTTCTGAACCGATTCCAATCTTGGAGGAAGAGGCCATGATCCAAAAATTGGAAAAAGATCTGCGGCGGGGAGGAAGATGGCACGGGCTCTGCAACTTTTTGGCGGAAGATGAAACGTCTGTCGGCTTACTCGAGAGAGAGAGAGAAGTTTGATTCATGTAGAAAAGAAATTGCGGACATTTTGATTTATATAACCCTAATTTTTCTCTAATTAAGAAATAAATAAAGCTTACATACCTGGGAGAGGGCGGCATAAGTCCTGGGTTGCGAATAAAGAAATTTGAATCAAAGTAGAAAGTTCGTCTTCCTGATACTCGAGAGAGTCGACAGTACTCGAGTGAAGATATAGAAGTATACGAGTGATAAGTATAGAGGTACTTGAGTGGTGATCTGTAAGTACTCGAGTAAAGATATTGAGGTACTCGAGTAGTGAAGCTTTGGTACTCGAGTAGTGATACAGGAGTACTAAAGTGGCGCTTTAGTACTCGAGTAGGTCTTTCTACTAATCGAGTAGGTTACTCGAGTAGCTGAAGAAGTACTCGAGTAGGTCAAGCAGGTACTCGAGTAGGTCACTTCTTACTCGAGTCAAAGAGTTAGAAATTTGAAAAATTCCAACTTTTGACTTATTCTTGATCTCTGAGCCTTCTTGTGAGGCCACCTTCTCTAATCTTTTTTGTTGAGCATTCCAAGTTCTGTTTTGAAGAATGAGAACTTGGTCTCGTCGAGCATCTTTGTGAAAATATTTGCAATCTGCCTGTCTGTAGAGAGATACTGTAGATATATATCCTCATGCTCCACATGCTCCCGGATGAAGTGATACCTCAGCTCTATGTGCTTTGTCCGGCTGTGCGAGACTGGGTTGTTGGCTATTACAATTGTGCTGGAAGAGTCGCAAAATAATGGAATGTTCTGAAACTTCATGTTGTAATCTGCAAATTGATTTTTTATCCATAACAACTGTGCACAAGAACTGCCTGCAGAGATATACTCTAACTCAGCTATTGAGATTTCAACACAGTTCTGCTTTTTGCTACTCCAGGAGATAAGCCTTCTTCCAAGGAATTGGCAAGTCCCAGAAGTGCTTTTCCTGTCGTCTTTGCTACCTGCAAAGTCTGCATCTGAAAAACCAATTAGCTTGTTATCATTACTTCTTGGGTACCATAAGCCAAGATTCGGTGTACCTTTAAGGTATCTCAAAATCCACTTTGCAGCAGCATAGTGAGATTCCTTAGAGTTCACTTGAAATCTAGCACATACACATGTTGAGAACATTATATCCGGTCTACTAGCAGTAAGGTAGAGCAAGGATCCAAATATGATTCTGTATTTGGTTTCATCGAAAGATTTCCCTTTCTAATCCTTGTCAAGAGACACAGTTGAACCCATTGGAGTCCTCATCGAGGTTGCGTTCTTCATTCCGAATTTCTTAATTAGCTCTTTGGTGAACTTAGTCTGCGAGATGAAAATTCCATCTTCAGATTGTTTCACCTGAAGCCCTAAGAAATACTTCAGCTCGCCCATACTGCTCATTTCAAACTTCCCTTGCATAAGTTTTGAAAACTTCTTGCAGAGGTTGTCGTCAGTAGAGCTAAAAATAATGTCGTTGACATAGATTTGAACTAGTAAAATCTTGCCTTTTATTTCCCTAAGAAATAATGTCTTATCTATCTTTCCCTTTGTGAACTTGTTCTCAAGAAGAAAGCTAGACAGTGTCTCATACCAAGCTCGAGGAGCCTGTTTCAGACCATATAAAGCTTTATGCAATAATTAAACATACACCTCTTCCTTTATGTCACCATTAAGGAAGACAAACTTCACGTCCATCTAATAGATGGTGAATCCTTTGAGTGCAGCATATGCTAAGAATAACTTGATGGCCTCCAGCCTTACCACTGGAGCATACGTCTGGTCGAAGTTGATTCCTTCTTCTTGACGATATCCTTTGGCGACGACGAGTCTGGCCGTGTTCTTTACGATCGTTCCATCCTCATCCATCTTGTTCCGGTAGACCCATTTTGTCCCGATGAGATTCTTACCTTTGGGTCTTGGAACAAGTTTCCATACTTGGCAACGCTTGAACTGATTTAGTTCTTCTCCCATCGCCATTATCCAAGATGCGTCTGAGTTTGCTTCCTGAAACTTCTTTGGTTCAACCTGTGAGAGAAAATTCTCATTAGTTGTACCTCGACGAGTTCTGACACCATCCCGGGGATCTCCTATGATTTGGTCCATGGGGTGATCCTTCAGATGTCTGAGCTTTAGGGTCCTTGCATCTGGATTGTATTCAATCACCGGAGTGACTTAATCAACTTGGACGATTTCTTCATCTTGATCATCAACCTCTCCAATAGGGGTTGGAGTGGTGATCTTGATGAACTTTTCACCTTTATCTTCAGACAGTTTGTAATGACTCCATCCGTTCACAGGTATATACTAGAAGGTCCCGTCGGGGCCCCACAGTATATACCATAAAACAGGCGGGGAAGTCACGTAGTGATACCAGAGTAGCGCAACGCACCCTAACACATTGCATTCTAACGGAAGCTATACACACTAAGCGGAACTCACACACATGAATGTCCACCATATAAAAGGTCCACCTTTATATATATATATATCATAGGAACGTTCAAATACACAACAGTTGGCCTTATAGCCTTACAGGGCTTTTCATAATAGTGGCCCAAACATTGGCGCGCAGGCCGGCCACGTAAAAAGAAACATAGCAGTTTTTCATAAAGCCTTTAAGGGCAAGCGGCAGCAGCAGCAACAACAGCAGGGACTTCATCCTTTATGCGTCCAACTTGGCTCTCCAGCACTTGCACAGGGACAGCCCACCCATCGGTGGCAAACAGGCAATGGTCAGTATTCTGCTGACCAAATTATAACGACCCTACCCCTTTTCCCGGGGCAGTTGTAATCCTTCCCTGCAGGCACAGCATCTCACAAGCATATATATATATTTCATACAATGTGCTCTCACGCACATACATTCCATCACAACCGTCAACCAAGCGGCCCGATGATCCGTGCACTCAGGGCACATTCTTGGTGTACCAGTGAACCAGGTTCCCACCACCATATCAGGGTCGCAACCCAACGGTAAAACATTGAGCATTTCACTCCCTGGCGTACAGCCGGAGTTCTAGTCGTAATGCACCGGGATTGGCCCATAGCCCCCCATTGTGTCATGGCGCGCAGGCCTATGACTCTCGCTATGCGCTCCAACAGACCGCACTTTCTGGTCTCGCGTCGGACGGACATAACGCAGGTCGGATCATCCACCCCCCGTTGCTCAACTTGCCTTGCCATCACCGAACACAGCGTACTCGCAGCTATATAAAGGCGTGGGTCGATTTCACCGAACCTGTTTGGCATTAAAGCCTGGGTGCTTTCCTGGGCGCACCAGTACTTACTCTTCCACCCATTGCATATCACAACATCAGCGGGTCTTTCCTGGGCACACCAGTACTTCTTCCTACTCCCCTTCATAGGTATGATCCCGCAAATCACAAATGTCAAGGGTCTTTTCCTGGCTTACCACGCCAGTACTTCCTGCTACTCCCTTCACAGGTCCACCCATGACCATCAAGCATTACAAAGGCTATTTCTTGGACTACCAATCCAGTACTTCCTGCTATTTCCTTACACAGGTCCAACCCGTTGATTCCTAAACTACACGTTCATCATGGAGTCTTCTCCGGTTCGTATATGCAACATCACCAATCTAGACCAACCTGTCCAGATGAGCTTCACATAGCATGCCTATTCCGTACTCCATTTTAGATCTATATGACAAATGATTGGGGACTCCATGAATCAACCCAAAGGACTCCCACAACAAGCCACCCTCTGGTGGGGGAATCATATGCACATACCAAAAAGAAAGCCTTCACATGGCTCAGAAGAAAGGTCGTTACCCTTGAAGAACACTTCGGTGCCATGAGCTCCTAGCTAGCTAGAAAGAACCGCAACAGCTTTTCCTCTGCAAAGATGGCCTCGGATCTCAGCTTGATACTCTCAAGCTCCACCAGTGATCAGCTGATGAGTCCAAATATTACACTGATTTTTGGACTCATCTGGGCCAGTTTTATCGTCTCAGCACTCAACTTGAGAGCTATAACTGCTTATATTTGCTTATTTGCCTATTACATGATTAAGTGCACTTTAGGCCCATTTTTTGTGTGCTTTAGATATTTCTGTATTTCCGTTTCTTTTACTTGTTCTCTAGCCGTGTCTTGAGAATATGGTATGTACTTTTGGTGGCCTATCTGCCTCTTCTGATGGTGCATGGGTCGTGTGCGTGCTCCAAAACCCCTCGTGATACCCTGACGATACAGGAACACTACGCACGATCACTGGACTCACTGCGCATGACCACTAGTCGTGTGCCACTGATCGTGCGCATTACATTCTCCTTTTCCCCAGTTCTGTCTTAGCCAATCGAACGATCAGTGGATTCAGTGCGCACGACCACCGGTCATGCGCCACTGATCGTGCGCATATCTACTGATGTTTCTGTCCAAGTTGCAGGTTTAATTGGAAATTGCCCACGATCATCGACCGATAGTGCGGACGACCACTGGTCGTGCGCCACTGATCGTGCGCTCTGCTTATTCTGCCTCCGTATTTAAGGGCCTGCTCCGCAATTTAGGAAAGGCTGGTCATTTCTGCGATCGGGGAGTGCACGAGAAGTGTCATTCTACTTCTCCAGCTGCACCATCCACCTCCACCTTCATCGGGAGTCCGTAGCCGGTGATTCCGAAGCTTTCCAAACCCTCCGGCAAAGCTCCCAGCCATTGATGACCTAAACTATAAGCTTTCCATCGGAGTTGGAGAAGAAGACAACCTAGAGAACGGACTCAAAGGCCTTCGAGGTGACAGCTCGTTGGTACCAAAAGCCTCCTCGGACTGAGCTCGGAAGCGGATTGACAACTCGCTATTCCGGCCACGACCTGCGGTGGACCTTCACCCTCTAGTAGTTTACTCCTCTTCCCCTTCCTCCGTTGTATGGAATAATTTGATATTGTAATGAACTACATTTTCTACTCTATATCAAAGTGGATGTTTGTAGTTTTCATTTGCTTTTGAGTTGTGTGTTGTGAATGCGCCTCGCCCACTCCACATCCACTCCATACCCTTGTTTCACCCGATTGCACTCCGCAAGAACACTTCCATCCATTAGCTTTCCGTCCACTCGCCCAACCAAAGTTCGGCATCGCGGCCGATACACTCACCTCACCTTGCGAAGCGGTGCCTTCGACCTGCATAACCTTAATTAGTTTTTTATTAGATCAAAACCACAATCTCACAAGCCCCCTTTTTAATCTTTTCTAAGTATAACCCTCATAACGATATTTTCTGAACTATCACCGCTCTATGCTAATTGCATTCCTCAAGAGACCGACACTCGGGGATTTATTCCCAAATTTTATTACTTGTGCGACCGGTGCGCTTGCCGATTTCCACGCATCAAGTTTTTGGCGCCGTTGCCGGGGAATGCAACTATAGAGCGACTAAGGATGACTGAAAATTTCGTTATAAGAGTTATTTGTGTCGCTAAAAGTAGTTTTTTGGAGTTGTTTTGTTTTGTTTTGATCCCTTTTCTCTTCTGTTGTTATTCCGTCAGTTGGAATTGTTAGTTTTATTCTCAGAATCTATGCAAACTAGTTGTATCCTTTATATTTGAAATCTCCGCAATGTGGGCCAATTTCAATATCCGTTGCCGTCATTGTGGAGACATCTCTCATGCTAGTGATAGATGCCCTCAGAAGTATAGTAGCTAGGAAATTCAGGAGTCTACATGTCGTAGACATAAGCCTGTTAGCTACCGACCCGCGGAGCCATTGCCGCACTACTTCTATTCGGCTTCAACACTCGTTGCACTGCTGAAGTCGGCTAAGCAGTGCCTTTTTTGTCGAAGCTGGGATCATGCATTGAAGGATTGCACCGCTTACCTAGCTGAGCTAGAAGTGGATGATGAGCAGGATATTCGGATTGTCTCCACTTCAACCTTGGGAAGAACCCCTTCCGTATCGGGTTGTGCACCATTGTCATCTCTATGTTATGGAGAAGGCATCTCAGGTATGTGCACTGATACATGTGTTTATCTCCATTCTGACACAGATATTTATACTCCTGAAGTGCATACATCACCTAGCAAAGAGTCTATTAGTTGCAAAGAGCCAGCGCTCGACATCCTACCGAGCTCCATGCCTTCACCTTCTTCTTTGCATAACATTCTTTCTTTTTCTGACAGTGCTGTTGAGGTTGATTCGCAGGTGAAAATTAGCATTTCCAGCGTTCTGTTAGATCCAGTCAAGGAGGATGACTTCGTGGCCGAGGTTGGGACCTCTACCCCATGTGAGGATGCCCAATGCGCGGACGAGGTAGATGTAGCTCTAGAACATTCTTGAATCAGCCTAAACAGCTGTGTAGAAGCACGCATAATTCCACTAATGGGGGATGACTCCGGGACCAGCCCCAAGATTGAGGTTCCTTTATATTATTCTTCAGTTTATTTCTTGACCCCTCTTTCATGTCTACTTCCCTGCCGGACCACATCGTGGAACCGGTCCAATCAGTGCAAGGGCCAGTAATGCGGCCTAGGACTTATAGTCACCAGATGCAGGTGGAGTTGGAGCCGACAAGCTTCCGAAGTTACTTTCTGCCCATGCCTGACACACACGATAGGTATACGTATACAGGTATTGGGGCTTCGGTTCTGTCTCTGTTTCGGTACCCGCTACCGAAACGTGAACATGAACCACTGCCTGAGCATTTCAAGTTTTATACGCCAATCAGTTAGGAAATGCTCAGATTTTGAATAAGTCATGTTGGGAGACAATAAACCCAACAGTTATCTAGGGTAGTGTTTCTTTTGTTTTAAATATATGTATGTATTTTTTTGTCTCTATTTTAGGATTGTTGTTAAATTTATCTGTCGAAAGGGTGTGGTAGCCCAGCTGCGTGATGAGCTCTCTGTTGCACCATGTGCTCAGCAGTTTGAAATTGACTGAAAAAAAACGGGCGTGCGAAAAATTTCACTGCGCACGACCACTGGTCGTTCACACTACTTATCATCGCACGACCACTGGTCATGCGCCGGCCCAGTTTCTTTAAATTTCAGTCGGCCGTCCACTGTGTGTGCGCCCTAATCTCTCGCTTGGTCCGCTGCATGTGCGTTGTTTGTCGCTCCTCCCGTTCTGACTCCTCTCTGGTGATCCGGCCCTTTCTCCTCTGGTAGGCTCCCGCAATCTCAGATTCTCTTCCTCCTTGTGCTGTAATGGAGCTTGGATGCCGCCAAGTTGTAAAGTCCTACCAACGCTCCGGTCATGATTCGGCAACCCCTGCTCAGATCTTGGGGAGAATGGGAACCTTCTCAAAGGCAGAGCATACTCAGCGCTATAATTCCTTGATGGACAAGTCATTCCTCTCTCAGCGGCTTGTTGACTGGAACGAGCTGCGTTCAATCACGGATGATGGTGTGTTGGCGGAGGCCATGCTCCTCCTCTACTCCTTTGATTTTTGGAGCAAGTTGTTCGAGTGTGACGAGCTTGGATACCGGGAACTGACGTTGGAGTTCCTTTCCACATTCAATTGGGTGATGAAGGCGGACAACTGCTATTTGCCCACTTGTTCATTTCAGATAATGGGAAAAATCTTCACTGTCATATTGCCGGAGCTTGCCATTCATGTCGGCGTCTATACCGAGGCGGAGGCATCCCAGATTAACTTCCCCAAGTTATGCATTGATTTTCTAGAGGGTGTGACTATGCGTACTGCTTGGCGTTCTCTGACCGGAGGGAACAAGAAGTACGTCGCCCGCCATGCCAAATCGACGATGATTGTCTCCCCCGCTCTAAGGTATTTGCAGCATTTGCTTTGTCACTCACTCACTGCAAGGGCCCTGAGCAAGAATGTGGTGGGGTGGCAGGATTTGATTTCCCTGTTTAGTATGCAGCAGCAGTACCCCATCCATGTAGGGTACATGCTGGACTATTTCTTCCACCACGAAGCCACTTATGGCCTCGCGGGCGCGATCAGGGGTGCTTACTACATTACCCGCATCGCTAAAAGTTTAGGAGTTTGGAGCCAGCTACCTCCGATGGTGCAGGTCACTGCGCCTTCCATGATCTCCAGGGACAACCTGGTGAGTTGTCATTTGCTGCAAGTGGTTGAGAGAAAACTTAGCCGGAAGTTTTTCGTCATCATGCCTGGTGATGCGCCTGAGGGTAGAGATGAGGGGGAAGATGAAGGAGAGGCGGGTGAATCTTCCTCTATGGGTAGGCAGAGTGCGGGAGTGCCACTGCATCAGATCCAGCAGCAACTGAGGCCTCCAGTAAAGCAAGAGGGGCAATCTAGCCGCCAGTTCAGCCCAGCTCAGGAGCGGGGCGTCCCACATTTGTCTGAGCACCTTGCTAATCTGGAAGCTTCACAATTTTGGATGCAGGACTTTATTTATCAGCAAGCGGTGAGAGGCGGGTGGGACAATCGACCACCACCTACTCGTGTCGCTCCGTCGGTGCCTACTCCTCGTCCGTATCCCATCGAGATTCAAGACAACGATAGTGAGGGGGAGTGAGTGGAGTTCACCACGGAGCAAGTCTAGCACTCCTTCTGTTCTTATTTTTCGTGCTTTATTAAATTGGAGAAATTTTTGTACTTTATTTAGCAGGGTAAGACAAGAGACAATTATATTTTTTGTGGGTGCCCATCTGGGTGTCGAATGTTTTTTTATATACTATATGATCTGCTAATACAGGTATTTGGTCCACCTTAAGGACGATAAACAAAAGGGCTTTTGGGAGACAACCCTTGTTGGACCATTTGGTCCTGTGCTGTGTTTTGTGCTCTTTTTCTATATATATATGTCCATCTTTTGTTTTGCATCCGTATTTAAATCGTAGGTGCAGGAATGTTTTGAGGCACGAAAACTTGGCCGCACTTGGATATCTCGTCGCACGACCGGTATGCTCAATTTTGAGCATGGGTACTTCTTCCCCTAGCCCTTTATTTTTATTTACATGTTTTACTTTTTTGTATTATCATATTCTAGTCTGGGGGTGGAGTTGCCTGTGATCACTACACAGCATAGTTTATTGCATACTAGTATACATTTATTTATTTCATGATCACTAATTGCACATAATGAATCGCCCACATGAGTGCGCACTTAACCATGCGCGTGGCTCAGGGCAAATGTATTACTTTTGTGCAAACTCTAAAAAGTGGTGCTGACTTAGGATTTTGGGATATAGTAGTTCGAAACTCATGCAGTGCTCCTAATCGAGTACTCATGATTTGCATAGAAATAGTATATGATTACTTTTTCTTCATGCTCGTTGACTTAAATTTATTCTACAAAAGTAAATTATGTTTGTGCTACTTAAAATCGTAGAATTTGGAGTAATCGAACTGTAGTGTAGAGATGAGTGTAGCCGTCACTAGACTCCTATTGCTCGAGTCGGGGGGAAGGATCGTCTTTTTCTGGGACTAAGAACTTGCCCCAAGCTACTCTCGAAGCATTTGTGCCCGGTTAGTCGAGTGTGAGCATGAGGTAGGCCATCATTTTGGCTAGTTTGAGCCATTTTGTACCTAGTCCTAGCAGCTGACCCTTGCAAGCCAAATTTGCGCCTACCCTCCTTTTTTTCAGCTCCACCTATATTCACCAAAGCCTAAAAGCCAACCCTTTTGTCGTAACCAAAACCTTGAGCTTGATCGATTTCAAAAATTTGATATGTTGTGATATTTGGGATTTATGTGATGTGGAGATGAATACATGAATTGCTAATTTTTATATTTGGGGATTGCTGAATGAAAAAGAAGGAAAATGAAAAAGAAAAAAATGAATAAAAAAGAAAATTTAAAATTATTACAAGGAGAATTGCAATCCCCATCTTGTGTGTTAGTTTTTGGTCGGGATAGGTCGTTTGCATACCCGGTTTTCAAGCTAAGTCTGGGGGTGTGTCACACATGTATTTCTTAGTGGCTGTTTGGGTTTAACTCTTGTTCGCTCGCTTTGGTTTCGTGTAGCCTCCTTGTTTATCATTGACTACCACACCTTAGCCTTAGCCCCATTCAAACCTGCAAGTCCTGCTGATTCACATTTGAGTCTACTTAGTATCGTGGAGAGAGTGTGAAACAGCAAGCTTATGGTTCCCGACATTGATGGATTTCTTTGGAGGTGATCACGAGCCCCGGTCTTGGGCAGCCTGTCTACTTTCTCCGTACACATGACCGAATGATTCTCCAGAATTCTAATTTTAAGTAGACACAATATTTATTTACCTCTGTCGAATAATTTAAGCTCCGCAGTATAATTAAAAAGTTTTTTTATTCTATTTTCTATGCGCATGATGTATTTTATTTCTTGTCCTACTTTATTTTGAAGTTTCTAAGCCAGCTAGCTGTTTTATAGTACACGGAGTAATGATTTGCGTGGGACGCGCAAATGGGTAAGTCTGGGGGTGTCATGAGTCCAAATATTACACTGATTTTTGGACTCATCTGGGCCAGTTTTATCGTCTTAGCACTGCACTTGAGAGCTATAACTGCTTATATTTGCTTATTTGCCTATTTCATGATTAAGTGCACTTTAGGCCTGTTTTCTGTGTGCTTTAGATGTTTCTGTATTTCCATTTGTTTTACATGTTCTCTAGCCGTGTCGTGAGAATGTGGTGTGCACTTTTGGTGGCCCATTTGCCTCTTCTGCTGGTGCATGGGTCATGTGTGTGCTCCGGAACTGCTTGGGAGACCCCGACGATACAGGAACACTTCGCACGATCACTGGACTCACTGCGCACGACCACTAGTCGTGCGCCACTGATCGTGCGCATTACATTCTCCTTTTCCCCAGTTCTATCTTAGCCGATCGCACGATCAGTGGATTCAGTGCTCAAGACCACCGATCGTGCGCCACTGATCGTGCTCATATCTGCTGATGTTTCTTTCCAAGTTGCAGGTTTAATTAGAAATTGCGCACGATTATCGACCGACAGTGCGCACGATCACTGGTCGTGCGCCACTGATCGTGTGCTCTACTTATTCTGCCTCCATATTTATGGGTCTGCTCCGTGATTTAGGAAAGGCTGGTCATTTCTGCAATCGGGGAGTGCACGGGAAGTGCCATTCTACTTCTCCAGCTGCACCATCCACCTCCACCTTCATCGGGAGTCCGTAGCCGGTGATTCCGAAGATTTCCAAACCCTCTGGCGAAGCTCCCGGCCATTGATTATCTCAACTCCAAGCTTTCCATCAGAGTTATAGAAGAATACGACCTAGAGAACAGACTCAAAGGCCTTCGAGGTGACAGCTCGTTGGTACCGGAAGCCTCCTCGGACTGAGACCGGAAGCGGATTGACAACTCGCTATTCCGGCCACGACCTGCGGTGGACCTTCACCCTCTAGTGGTTTTCTCCTCTTCCCCTTCCTCCGTTGTATGGAATGATTTGATATTGTACTGAACTACATTTTCTACTCTATATTTAAGTGGATGTTTGTAGTTTTCATTTTCTTTTGAGTTGTGTGTTGTGAATGCGACTCGCCCACTCCACATCCACTCCATACCCTTGTTTCACCCGATTGCACTCCGCACAAGAACACTTCCATCCATTAGCTTTCCGTCCACTCGCCCAACCGAAGTTCGGCATCGCGGCCGATACACTCAACTCACCTTGTGGATCGGTGCCTTCGACCCGCATAGCCTTAATTAGTTTTTTATTAGATCAAAACCACAATCTCACAAGCCCCCTTTTTAAACTTTTCTAAGTATAACACTCATAACGATATTTTCTGAACTGTCACCACTTTATGCTAATTGCATTCCTCAAGAGACCGACACTCAGGGATTTATTCCCAAATTTTATTACTTGTGCGACCGGTGCGCTTGCCGATTTCCATGCATCATCAGCCCCACTTCCTCCTCCTCCTTCTTCCTCTCCCTTTCTCTTTCTAAGTTTTTAGAAAGATCAAGGCAATAAACATAATGAGAATTCTTTCTCAGTTTTCGGCCTTATGGAAGCAGGGAGGACTCTCATTTGTTAGATACTAGCTGAAGAAAATGGACGACCACGATTTTGCCACAAGATCACATTTTTTCCTGACACAGCCTGTGATATGCCCGTGTTCCAGGCTGTGTGCCTCAAGCGGTGCTCAACCGACTTATCCAATCAAGTGACACGCCCATGTGACACGCCTGTGTCACAGGCCGTGTCCCCCGACACGCCTTCAGCCACGCCCGTGTCTGTGGCCATGTTCTTCAGGCTGCACAACATCGAAATCAACCCGAGAGTCACACGGCCTGTGACACGCCCGTGTCCCAGGCCGTGTGCCCATACACGACACAAGACACGCCCCAGCTCAACTTCATCGAGCTGAGTTCATCGACCGCAAGGACATGCCCTATGACACGCCCGTGTCACAGGACGTGTATGCTACACTCGACAATCGTCGACCACATTTAGTCGACCAGTCATCGACTTCTCACCTGAGAAAGACACGCCCTGGGACACGCCCGTGTCCCAGGCCGTGTCACCCAAATTTTGCGAAATTCTGGGGTGTTACACGGTTCATCCAAGCTAAGTTCTTTCAACTTTGTACATGCATCTTCAATGAGCACACTAGAAGAGTTTCCTTGCAGCAAGCTCATCTCATCAAATACAACATGTATTGATTCTTCTACAACCAGAGTTTTTTTATTGAATATCCTATATGCCTTACTATGGCTACTATATCCTACAAAAATACCTTCAAAACTCTTTTCGTTGAACTTGGCAGTATGATACTTGCCATTGTTAAGCACGAAGCACTTACAACCAAAAATTCTAAAATATGAGACAGTCGGTTTCCTGCCCTTTTGAAGTTCGTAAGGTGTCTTATCATGGTTTTTGTTAATGAGTGCTCGATTTTGCACGTGACATGAAGTGTTGACGGCTTTAGCACAGAAGTATTCTAGAAGTGAGGCATCACTCAACATGGTCCTGTAGGCCTCTATGAGTGTTCTATTCCTTCTCTCAGCCACTCTGTTCTGTTGTGGAGTACTAGGAGAGAAAAACTCATGAAAGATACCCAAGCTTTCATAGAATTCTATCATGGCCCCAGACTTGAACTCTGTTCCATTGTCACTTCTGATTTTGACTATGGAATAGTTGTATTCATTCTGGACTTGCCTGACAAAATTAGTAATGATGTCGAAGGTATCTGACTTGTGTTTCAGAAAGAACACCCACGCAAAGCGTGAGTAATCATCAAGAATTACCAACATATAATCCTTACCTCCCAAGCTTCTAACTTGCAGTGGACCATACAAGTTCATATGCAGTAGATGTAAACATCTATTGGAATCTTTGCCAATAACGCTTTTAAAGGTAGCCCTTGTTTGCTTGCCTTTTACACATGCATGACAAGATCTATCTTTGACGTACTTGACATTTGGGGTATCACGTACTAAATTCAGTGGAAAATAATTTATTTGTGGTTTTAAAATTAATATGTGCAAATCTCTTGTGTCATCTGTTACCAAGAGATACACTATCTTTTGCTAAAAAGCACACTGGTGTAGAATAGTCTATATAAATGAAATTTAAACAAAATATGTTTCTACTTCGAGTGCCAGATAGAATCGTTTCCATATTGTCAACGGATTTTATCATGCACTTATCAGCATGGAATTCAACTATGTATCCTTTATCGCAGAGTTGGCTTATGCTTATGAGATTGTGTTGCAATCCTTCAACATAAGCTACATCTGAGATGGATACACTACCGTCAGTGATCATACCATAGCCTTTAGTGATTCCTCGGTCTGAATCTCAAAAGATGACCTTTGGCCCGTTCACGACTGGAGAGTAGTTCTGAAGTAGGATTCTTGTCCAGGTCATGTGCCGAGAGCATCCACTGTGCAAATACCAGATAGGCATTTTGGTGGCCTTTGGACATACCTTCAATTATGAATCAGTTTGCCTTAGGAACCCGAACAAATTTGGGTCCTTGGTCTCGTTTTAGAACACTCCCCCTGCGAGTATTATCATTATGAGCGATCTTTCTCATACTGCCAACTTGTGGAGTTGCAACATTTATGGGATTAAACCAGAAATCGATGGCAAAGTGACCAATTCTGCAACAACACCAACAATCAAACGTGTTGTATCTTTGCCTTAGATTCTCCTGCTTGACCTTTTGAGATGGTGGTCTAGCAGGGGCAGCATTTTTGAAGGAAGAAGCTTCATAGTGATGGCAATCACATGATTTCTTCTCATTGAATGGTTTTTACACAACGGGCTTTACCTTTGGTGCTTTCTTGAAGTTATGACCATGATTGAAAGGGTCATAGCTCTGAAGAATGACTTCTTCATAAGGTTCCTTAAAGCCACTCTCACCAAAGTTTGTGGGGCAAGTCCATCCTTGGTAGCAGGACTTGGGCTCTAAATAGGTAGGCCTCGTCAAGTGACCGTAGGATGAGTCAAGATCAAACTCATTAGTTGGAAATATGACTTTCTTGAACGAAGTCTGATCTTGAGGGGCTTTCCCCTTTTCTTTGGCCAAAGCCTTCTTGGAGGCCTTATTCTTTCTTTGAGCCTTATTCCTCCTAGAAGATTTACTAGGAGCTTCTACTTGGCCTAGTCCAACACCCTTGGCCTTAGCAGAGAATTCAGCAATGAATGGAAGAACAGTCTTAGGCTTGCAAAAACTTTTAACAAGTTTCTTTTCAGCAACGAGTTGTTCTTCCAACTCTTTGATGATTTTCTATTTTAAGTCAAGGTGCTCAAGATCTTTGTTATATTCTTCAATGACAGCATTGAAGTTTTCTCTGAGCGAGTCAGTCTTAGCGACTTAGAGTGCTCTATTCAGCTTTCTGAGACTTTATCTCCGTAGCTTGAGTTTTCATGACTCGTCGACATTTGTCATAAGCCATGATCAACTCCTTATACTGGGTCATGAGTTCAGACTCATTGTTAGAAGAGCTGTCCTCACGATCATGCTCAGAAGCTTCAGATTCTGAAAGAGGAGTGTGAGAGTTTACCTTCCCAGTGAACTGGGGCTCTTGTTCATCATCTGTCTGAACCATATGCCCAAAGTAGGCTTCTTCTTCTTCACTCGACTCAGATAAGTCGAAGTCACTAAGAGTTTTGCCCTTCTTCGCTATCAGGCTCTTCTCTGTCCTCTTCTTATTGTATGAGGACTTCTTTTCTTCTCTCTTTCGACCCTCCTTCTTCTTGTGGGGGCAGTCAGCAATGACATGACCTGGCTTATTGCAACAGTAACAAACGATGTCAGCAGAAATATGTTTGTTTGGATAAGAAGCATACCTGTCATGGCTACTTGACCATTTTCTGTGTCGATTACTATCATGTCATGATCTTCTGTAAGAGGCATCCTTGCCTTTCCATTACTTCTTTTTGTTCAAGAATTTCTTGAACTGAAGTGAGAGCAGAGAGAACTCTCCTTCAGATAGCTCAGAGCCCGAGGTACTTGGCTCCGAGGTTTCTTCTTCACTAACTTCTTGTGCTGGGGCAGGAGAGGCAGCCTTTGACTTCCTTGAGGTGTCTGCCTTTAGAGCAACAAACTTATCCTTGGATACAGACCTGCTCTTCTCTTCTTCAGCCTTTCTGGTGTTGAGTTGAAGCTCATATGACATAAGCTTCCCGAAGAGATTCTGCGGGTCCGTATCAGCTAGCTTTCTAAACTCCTGGATAGCACAGACCATGTTATCCCATTCCTTGGTTAGGGATCTCAAGAATTTATCATTTAGCTCTCTGTTTGTGAAGACTCGACCATATACCCTTGTTGAAATTTGTGAAGTGAAAGTGGGTGAATGGAGCACTTGGACCTATCCGTGCGGACAATGCAGACAGGGTTGGCGGACTGCTAAGTCGGCATGGATGTTGCAGATGGTTTGCTCTGTAGCGGACTGGGCGGTCTGTTCGTGCGGACTACGCGGACAACAGTGGCGGTTAGCCAGGTCAGCTTGTGCTCAATATGGAGTTGGATCCCAGGAAGTAACCGGGCGGATAGAAATTCAATCAGCGGAGTCCGGCATGAAGCGGACTGAAGAACTGGAGCTCGGCAGACCGGTTTGGCAGTTGCCTTCATCTTGCTCTAGTGCAACAGCAAGTGGAAGCCGTGGAGACCGCCAGTCAGTGCGGACTGATACTGGAGTTTGCCGGGACAGGCGGACTGGTTTCAGTGTCCTCCAGTAAGTACGGACTGGCCCTAGCGGCCAGTGTTGTGGACTTGGGTCTGAACCAAGTCCATGGTTGGCTCAGTCCGGGGAGATCGCATAGTGGAGTGCGGCCTGCTTCTCACTCTGCCAAGCTCAGCAGAAGTGCATGTGCCTTGGTTGCGAGTTTGGGGATGAGCGGACTGGAGGTTGTGTCCGCAACTGTGGGCAGACTGATGTCAGGTGTCTGCTGAGTCCGGCAGTAGCTTTTGTGGCAAAGTTGTGGGCTCGGGATGTGCTGACTGAAGCAGGGTGCCCGCTGAGTCCGACAGGAGGGTTTGGGCACCTATCTGCGGTATTCCACAGCCTATCATCCGCAGACAAATGTTCAAACAGAAAGAGTGAACTAGATTGCGGAAGATATGATCAAATGTTACATTTTGGATCACGGAGGAGCGTGGGATGAGTGATTGGGTTAAAACTCCAAAAATAGTTACGGTCACGCGGCGACCCGGCGGTTTTATTATAGTAAAGCGGAAGTGGTTTTTTTATTTAGAAAACGGGGCGCGCGTATTTATTTATTTGGATATAAAACGAGTGTGATCGAGTTTTAATGAAAGGAGGCAAGTGCACCTATCGTGAGTAGTACAGGATATTCCGGGTGGAATATCGAGGTCGTATTGTTCTCGGGGTCGGTTCGATTATTTCTACTCTTCCCTGTAGGGGACTATTATTTTACCGATAATTAACTTGTCGGGTATTTATATATATAAAAGAAACGCAGAAAACATAAAAAGAAAGCATAAAAAGAAAGCTTGAAGGTGGTGCCGATGAAGAGCTTAGCTCGATGGCACCGAAAAAACAATTGAACTAAAATAGACTTTAAATAAAAAGAGCTCCTAAATTTCTAATTAATTAAGGCTGAGACTTGGCCGTGGAGGTTCCACTAGAATGAGCTCAACTATCTCTAGGACTATCGCTCACCTGAACGCTAAGACAATTAGACCGAACGTTAGTCCGACGAAGGATTCCTCTTAACGCCCGCATTACGCTAAGAACCCCGCTATTGGGTGGGGAACCCAATCCGGTAGAGTTGGCGCGCCTCCTCTCTCGAGGGTTAGTGCAGAACTCTCTTTGCCAAGGGGTGATCTGTCCATACGCACGGCCTCTCGGCGAGCATATAGAAAACGGAAATAGGGTCCACACATCGATATGTGGTCCTACGCGTCGTTAACCCCGGGCAAACCTTAAGTACTTTTAATTAATTAGAAAAATTAGACCTTTAATTATTTTAAGCTATTTTATCTGTCCCAATGCTCTTCGATACCGAGGGCTAAGAACGGTTAGCCACTCATCGGAATGAGGACGGCTTGCGGGAAAAGCAGAAAATAAAGCAGTAAAGGAAAGCAGTAAATGAAAGCGATAAAATGAAAGCAGTAAAGGAAAGCTGAAAATTGCAAGTCCTACTCAAACGAGTAGGACTGAAGAAAGCTGTAAATTGCGAGTCCCGGCGCAAATGCGTGGGCGGGAGAAAGAAAGCGTGTCCTACTCAAACAAGTAGGACTAAATAAATGCAACACACGCACACACTCGACATAAAGTAAAACACACACACACTCTCTCTCGACATAAATGAAAACACACACACAAAAATCCTACTCAAATGAGTAGGGAAAATTAAGACCTGCCATTTAACTCGAATGAGTAGGCGGAAATAAAGAAAATCACAAACTCACGCACTCTACAGAAAGTAAAATAAGCAAGCGTCATTTAACTCTTAACGAGTAGGCGGAAATAAATGCGCATACATAAAAAATTGCAAAAAACTAAGTTACCGAAAAATTAAAACAACTGCATTTCTACCGCTAGAATGCGGTAGAAATGCATAAAAAGTGAAAATAAAAATTAAACGAGCGAAAAAGTTTTGCAAACAAAAATGAAAATGCAAGTGCTCGAAAAATAAAAATGAATACATTTCTACCGCTAAAATGCAGTAGAAATGATTAAAATGAAGATAGAAAAATAAAAGGAGCAAAAGTTTAAACGAAAAATCAAAGTGCACGAAAAATTAAAACGACTATGTTTTCATTCTTATAACTCCGTAAAAATGCCAAAAAAGTGAAAATAAACTGAAAATAATGAAAAGGTTTTACATCCTAAAAAGAAAAATCTAAGTTAAAAAAAATGAAAATCACTTTGAAATCAATTTTACGGGTTTATAACAATGAGATAGAAAGCTATAAAAAACCTAATCTAAACAAGTCTAAGTAAAGTTAATGAAAACATTAAAGTGAAAACTATACTCATACACTCACACACGCCTTTTAAAAGAACTAAAACTAAGTTAAAACAAAAGCAAATAAGATTGCATAAAAGTAGCCACATAGTTGAAGTCCAAATTCATAAAAAGAGAGAAAATCTACAATTTTATTAAGCTAAAAATGAAGATTACAAAGCTATGAAAATAAAGGAGAGGAGGAGAAATTTCCCTTACATAGCATTTGGACTCATCCGAGCAGCATAACTCCTATACAAAATGGTTCAAAAAGGGGAACAAGAACTCAAGCAGAACACAGTTATTTATAGGGGAAAATTTACAAGTACACGCCCTCTGACACGGGCGTGTCAGGGGGCGTGTCGTCACTATTCATGATGGCGGCCGTCGATTTGACGGGAAAGTGGACTTCGGGCTGGACACGTGTCGGTCTCGCAGTGGTCACGCCCCCGGTCACGGCGTGACGGTGGGCATGTCGAGGAGGTGGATCTGGGCGCGGTGCGTTAAAAAGTCGCTGTGCGGGTCTTGTCGGCCAGGCAGAGTGGTCACGCCCTAGGTCACGGGCGTGACTCTGGGCGTGTCGGTTGGTGTCGACACTCGACAAACGTCTAGCGGAAAATGTCGAGTTGAAAATCGTCGAGCGGGAAGAGGTGTCATGCCCTAGGTCACGGGCGTGACTCTAGGCGTGTCGAGAAGGTCGACGATCGTTGAGCTGAAAACGTGGAGCGGGTGGACACGGGCTTGGGTCACGCCCCGTGTCAGGTGACACGGGCGTGACTCTGGGCATGTCAAGCTTTTCTCTTCAAAATTTGCTGATTGACGGGATTTTTAGCTGTCACGCCCTGGTCACGGGCGTGACTTGTCAATTTTTGGCAGATTTTTGATATTTTTCTGAAACATAAAAATAAAGCAAGTCAGCAAAATTATTTACAAAAAAGGAGCAATTTATTAAGCAAAAACATGAAAAAATGATGAAAAGAAATGAAAATGACTAAATTAATGTACACAAAAATACGTATATTTACAATTCATCAAATACTCCCATACTTAAGATTTTGCTATTCCAGAGCAAAAGTTGGAGATGAACTTATAAGGAATAAAAGAAATCCTAAGTTTAGCTACCGCTTGAATTAATTAAAAAGAAAAATCGAAATAAATATCCGGGGTACTAGAGTTAAATCATAATTTATGAAATGTTATGAATAGAGGAACAGTTTCAAAAAAGACTTCTAAATAAAATAAAATAGAAAGCAAAAATTTATTTTTGTTAGTTTAACAAAGATAGATTGGATTTATATACAAAACTTTAGCTTAAAAGAAGTTAAAGGAAATAATACAATTTAAAAGTTATGCTCTCAAAAAAATTTTAAATTAAGTCTAGAATCATCGAAATGAGCTAAGTGGTTTGGTGGTTTATGAAGAAGGCTTGAATATTGAGGTGAGGTAATTTTTTCTCAAACCCCCAATTTTTTTCTTTTTGGATAGTTAGGAAAATGAAATCTTATTTTCCTAACATGATTTTTTTTTCTTTCTTCATAAATAATAAATAACCCAATGTATATGTGTAGGAGTAATGAATTTTATCCTCTTACTCCATAACATATAATCTTTTTAAATATTGGGTGCCTATGTTTGCGGAACGAAATCTTATTCCCATTGACATAAGATCTTTTAAGGGGTGAAAATAGGGGTAAACATGTCAAGTAAGACATGAAAAAAAATGGAAGTGGGTTTATTTTTTTCAAAAAGAAAACTAGATTTTAATAAAAAAATTTTGAGAGCAACCTTTTTAAAATGAACGTTCATATCTTTCTAAAAGCATGAAGTAGAAATAATTAAAATCCATGGTTGTTATTTTCTAACATAAAAAACGAGCTTCTATTTATAAATTAGAAGTGGTGGTGAAAAACAAGTTCCCTATTATAAGGATAAGACATAAAAAATCTTTAAAACTTAACCCCAGACACATAAATCTATCGAACTTTAATTAATAAACGAATAGTAAACAAAGAATAATTAAAATTTGCATATAAATTAACTCGAAACTAGATTTGTGGAAAGCAAAAAGGGTTAAGAAATGGTATATTCGATTTATTTTGTTACATAATTAACAAAACATTTTTTTTGATTTTTTTTTAGGCATTTTATCATTTTTTTTGTGTTTTAATTATTATCTTTTTTGGATTTTTAGATTTTTATCTTTTTAGGGTTTTTGGATTTTCAAATTTTTTTTGATTTTTAGTTTTTGTAGATAAGCTATTTACAAGAAAAGGAGAGAAAGAAATGTTATTTACAAAGAAGATAGTGGGGAAAGAGAGATTTTTACAAAAAAGTACTAAGTAAAAAACTCGATTGCGTCCCCGCGAACAGACTCTTATTTGAATGGTTGGTTCGATGAGTCGAACGTCGCGGGCAGGCAAGATGCGAGTTTTTATAAAGAAGGAAGAGAGGGGGAAAGAGAGATTTAGTTTTTGAAAAATATTTACAAAGTAGAAATTTTTTTGAATTTTTTGATATTTTATAAGTTTTTTTTTTTGTTTTTTATGATTTTTTTGATTATTATTATATAAAACAAGGAAAAAAAATTTTATGTTTTAAGTTTTGTAGTTTTTTTTTTGTATTTTCATTAGTACAGAATAATAAAAAAATACAGAATAGGAAAATACCCCCATACTTAAACCCAACATTGTCCACAATGTTGCAATCTAAGTATGCGGAACGAATAATATACAAAACAATATGGACAAAAAATGAAAAAGTGAGGGTAGAAGCTTCCCTAAGACGAGTCCGGGAGGCCCTGGTTGAAACCCTGCATTATTATGAGAAGAGGAAAGAAGAGCAAAACAATAATAGAAAAAACAAAAAAACAAAAAAAATTCGGCTAAAAGGTTGCGGGCGGTAGGGGAGCAAGTGCGTGTGAGACTCGACTAGCTAACGTCTTAGCTATATGAGTGTGATAGAAATGTCCTCCCCTAACACGTACAAGAGCGAAGCGCGCCGAATCAAAACAAATTAAAATAAGTTAAAACAAGAAAAATATATACATTTTGAAAATTATTATATTTTTGGTGTGTTTAAGTAGGTAGTATATTTTTTAGTTGTTTTGTTAAGGTTTTTTCATTTTTTCGAATTTTTTAGTTTTGTTTGTTTTATAGGTTTTTTTTCATAAAAATAATGAAAATGAATTTATTTTTTTTTGTTAAGTTGTGTTTTTTTTCTTGTGTTTAGTTTTTTTTTAGTTTTATAGTTTTTTCAAATTTTTAGTTTTTAAGGTTTTTTCAAAAAAATTTAGTTTTATAATTTTTTCAAAATTTTTTTTTTTATAATTTTGTAAATTTCAACTTTTTTATATAGTTTTTATTATTATTATTATTTTTATTAGTATTATTATTAGTAATTTTTTTTGTTGGTTAACCATATATTTTTATAAATATAGATATAGGTAAAATTAATAGAACCCCAAGGTTCAAAATAACGAACCGAAAATTTCCCCGGCAATGGCGCCAAAAACTTGATTGGGTTAAAACTCCAAAAATAGTTACGGTCACGCGGCGACCCGGCGGTTTTATTATAGTAAAGCGGAAGTGGTTTTTTTATTTAGAAAACGGGGAGCGCGTATTTATTTATTTGGATATAAAACGAGTGTGATCGAGTTTTAACGAAAGGAGGCAAGTGCACCTATCGTGAGTAGTACAGGATATTCCGGGTGGAATATCGAGGTCGTATTGTTCTCGGGGTCTGTTCGATTATTTCTACTCTTCCCTGGAGGGGACTATTATTTTAACGATAATGAACTTGTCGGGTATTTATATATATAAAAGAAAGGCAGAAAACATAAAAATAAAGCATAAAAAGAAAGCTTGAAGGTGGTGCCGATGAAGAGCTTTGCTCGATGGCACCGAAAAAACAATTGAACTAAAATAGACTTTAAATAAAAAGAGCTCCTAAATTTCTAATTAATTAAGGCGGAGACTTGGCCGTGGAGGTTCCACTAGAATGAGCTCACCTATCTCTAGGACTATCTCTCACCTGAATGCTAAGAATATTCGACCGAACGTTAGTCCGACGAAGGATTCCTTTTAGAATGAGCTTTCCTAGTTTCTTGGATTTTTATGAGGTCAAGGTATGCGGTTTTGACCCTCTTTTGTTCTGAAAAGTTTCAGGAATTGTTGCTTAGGTGTTCTTGCGGCCAGATCTGTGAGGTGGAGCGCTGCTTGGCCGGATTTCTGAAGATTTGAGGCAAGTGGTGGGTTCCCCCTTGCTTGTGTTTATTTCACATTTTTCTCGATTTCCTCCCAGTATAGATGTAGAATTAGGGTAGGATCTCCTCCTTGTCAAATTCATTTTTTGTAAATCTTGGGGCAAGTGGTGATTTACACCGCTTCCAAGCTTTCATGTTATTATTTCTGTCCTAGAAGGCCGAATAGCGCTTAGCTTAGTAGCAGGCTAGTGGTTGTGGTGAGGGAGCATTGTTATAGGAGAAATCTCCTCCTGTGCAAGCATGACAGTAAGTTATTCTTGGTGTAGGTTTAGATATTGACAAAACAATATTAAAACTATTAATTAAATTATTAAAAAATTAGGGGTTGTTGTCAGTCTAATGTCCTCTGTTTAGGTAGGATAGCATTTCTGCCAAGTTTCTCTCTTAGGCTTTGAGTATAGCCTTATCACTTATATTAAGTTTCTAGCCCAAGTCTAAAAGTGTTGACAGCGTTGAGTGTGCTGAACTCACTCAACGCCGTCTCTTAATTCTATAAATCTAAGTATAAAAGCATTGACAACGTTCAGTGAGCTGAACTCACTCAACGGTCATTGCTTAAATCGGCAAGCTAAGTAAAAAAGCATTGACAGCCTTGAGTGAGCTGAACTCACTCAACACCGTCACTTAAAATCTATAAAAGCTAAGTAGAAAAGCGTTGACAACATTGAGTGGGCTGAACTCACTCAACGCTGTCATCTAGTTCTTTTTGCGGCTAAGTGATAAATCATTGAGTGAGCTAAACTCACTCGACACTATCATCTGATTTTTGGTAGCTAAGTTATCAAGCGTTGAGTGAGCTGTACACACTCAACGCAGCATTGAGTGTGTTGAATACACTCAACACCATCGATTTATTTTGAGCTTTAGTGTAAAAGCGTTGAGTGGGCTGACTACAATCAACGCGGAGTTGAGTGTGTTGAATACACTCAAAGCCATCTTGTTTTATGCTTGGCGTCGAGAGCGTGGACTGCACTCGACGTGGTCGTCGAGTATACTCGACGCTTTTATGTGGACTTAGTCTTATTTTTGTTGATTCTTGGTATATCATCAGTAGGCTATTTTTGCTAAATAAATTAGTCCAGTGTCTGTTGTTTTCATCAAGTTTGATCTTAGTTCAATTTCCTTGGGATTTGTTCCTCCATTTATTGTTGGATAAGTTCAATGCTTTGGTTATGGGTTTTTTGTGTCTTGGCTATGGTGGCCGATATTTTTTATAGATCTTTTGACCCCGATTGGGTTTATGACTGTGGGTGTGCTGGAGGAGGTGTCTCCCCCCCACGGGTTCCGGTTTTCCCCCGATTTTGGGAGTGTCAATATACAAGACCTCCTTTCCTTAGGCCCTTGTGAAGTTTTGTTGTGGTTGTGTTGGCGGAGCTGTCTCCCCCCACAGGTACCTGGTTATGCTGGTGATTTTGCTCACCAATGTAGAGCTGACCTGTTTCTTATAATTATATTTACTTACTTGCATATGCATCTTATGAAGCTTAGTTCTTTATTGCACTTGGTGCAAGTATCTTACCCTTGTATTTGGTAAGTTTAACGTTTACCAAGATTTTTATTTCTTATTTTGCTGAGGTTTGTTTAGCTATTCTTGGATTCGGGGTTGGTAACCCTTTTGCCTCCTTTTTTATTGCTTGTTATCACCACTTGTATATTTTATAATGAGGTATTCTTTGCTTGTGAATGCCTCAGGTTTGGAGCAGTGGCCGGTTGAGCGGCTAGGAGTTTGGGATTTATGTTGGTGTTCTGCAGTTGTCTATCCCTCACCAGGTGTGAGGTAGTTGTTGTTTACTTTTCCTTTAGTTCAGACATACATTATTTTGGTGGGTTCGTGTCAGGTTGTTGACGCCCACAAGATCTTGTTTATTATTAAGTACTTGCTAGCTGCTAAGTCATTTTTATATGATTTAATTGTTTCTACTTGCTCTCTAGGAATGTTTATACTAGGTTGCATGTTAGGTATTTTAAATCATAAAAAGCATTTACTACTAGTACTTCATACATGCCACCTTTCTAAACCTAAACTGATCTTTTCTAACAAATGTAAAAACTATTTTTATACTTATAATAAATCTAGGGTCTTGCATACCGCGAGTTATCTTTCGGAGATGTTTATGCTCGTGTAGGATGTTAATCCCACATAATTAAAGTTTTTCCCCAGCGTATAACTATACTCTAACTCGTGGACTAGCTGATCCACTGTGTCGAGGGATATGACCATCTAAATTTAAACTAGTTTTTACTTATTAACTTATGGATTTCATTTAACTTGTAGAGTTTTGAGTCTTGCATGAGCATCTAGAGTTACCCCTGCAAGGCGTGCCATCACGGCACGTACTTTCTCTTACTTTGATATAACTTAAGTGTTGAGAAAATGCGGGTTGTGACAGTGGCTTGCGGAGAAAGTCAATTTCGAAGGTGTCGCGTGGCAATAACATGTTATCACGCGACGGTAGCTCCCTGTTTGGGAAACCCTAAAGCTATTTGGCTGCTTCCTTTATAAACGGATGTCCAAGACTTGGCTGACATTCTTCTTCTCCGATTTTTCTGAGAGAACAAAGGGTGCAGAGCTTTTCTTGGAAGGACAAGGAACAGACGGACTTTCTCTCGGAGGATGAAGAGCGAGATCCGAGGTCGAAGCCGTCATGCCACCAAGGAGGATAACGAGATCCATGGCAGGAAATGAGGTGAGCTTCCTACCCCCTACCTTGGTTCTAGATCTTTAGTTATTAAATAGGAGAGATGTCGGCTCAAAGGAGTTTGACCTTGGTGAGAAATGGAGATCCCCTAGGAAGAGACCATGCTAGGACCTTTGTCCTAAGGTTTATTGTCTTCAAATTTTGCTCTCTTCAATGTGAAGATGGTGGACTTGGTTCCGTGAAGATTGATGGTCTAATGAGGGTGAATAAGATAGGAGGAAGAGCTGAATGCATTTTTGTATAAATGGTTAAAGGAGGAAGACGAACCGATGTCGTCCATTATTCTTCAAGATGCGTGCAGAAATCTATTTTCTCTGCACAGTAGACTTTAAGGCTGTTTTGAGTATGGTACTGCCATATTCAGGTCTTTGGATGAACACAAGAATTGTAGTACTCAGAAAGACCTTTCCAACGGATGGTTACACGTTCCCATAGGAGCTCTGTAGTTCCGGAAACGTCCGGTCAAATTTGCTGCACGGTAATATCTTAAGTACAGGTTATTTTCCTTTGAGTTGTACATTCGGGTAACTAGGATGAACTGATGGTTGTTGGATCTTGAATGGATAAATGGTTGTTTGATCTTGAATGAATAAATGGTTGTTGGACCTTGAATGAACAAATGATTGTCGGATCTCGAGTAAACAAATGGTTGACAGATCTTCGAGCGAATAAATGGTGGTTGGATGTTTAATTGAAAACTGGTAAAGATGCATCGTAACAATAATACGTGAATGAGTAATCTATAGCTTGCGGCAACCAAAGTGGTTGGAAGAACATGTGATGTATTACTATCAAGCTATGTTGATACTGTAGAAACGAATAAATGGTGTGATGAACATTGTATGATTTGGAATGTGGAAGAAAATATATGACTTGTTATGCAGGTGCCTGCGGATCATTGAAATGGGGGCTAGATGAGAAACGCCCATGGCCATGCGATATAAAGAGTTTTAATATTAAGGGAATGAATAGAATCCATGACTTAGAGTTGAGTCTCCCTACGGGTAGCAGTGTGGGGCTAGTGTGATGTATGAGGTCGCTTGCTGCCTGTGAAAATTATGAACCCTTAAGTGCTTGGGAGCATAGGATTATGAAAGGGTGTAAGTGCGTGAGTATTTGACCACACTGGAATAATGTGATCATAAGTGTTGGGAATTGTACCCACAATAACCCTGACTTGAAAAGGGTCTCATTAAGCTAAGATGAATTTAGTTTGTATTTGATGTTCTGCTCTAGTTATGTGCTTGCAGTACAGTATTGCTAAGTACAACCCAATATCAAGTTATAGTGAGTCATGAAACACGGGACTATATAATGTAATCATTCATTGTATAGGCCAATGTGTTGACTCAGGTGTATTCTCTTTATTGGGGTGTACTTCTATCCCAAGTCTATGAGAAGCATCAAGGAACGTCAAGGAATGGAATTCAGAAGAAGAGGAATGTTACCTAAGTAAAATTCGTCGAGTATCGTAAGGCATATTTGTCAAATTCGTCGAGTTTACTCATTAATACTCGTTGAATTCGTCATTTATGCTTACTAGCACTCGACAAATTCGTCATCTGTACTTAGGATAAAATTTCTATAAGTTGGAAAATTGGTCAAGTAAAAATCGTCGAGTATCATCGTGTATACTCGTCGAATTCAAGGAATGTATCTTTCGATACACGCTGAATTCGTCGAATATACATGTCTATACCTGCCGAATTCATCGAGTCATTTTGACTTTAGTTCTCTTGATTTTCTAAGTCAAATTTGTAAACTATCACTGTGTATGGCGTCGAGTGTGTCGAGTCAACTAGCTGATACTCGTCGAGCACGTCAGGCGTCGAGTGCGTGGAGTGAGCTAGCTGATACTCGTCGAATAGGTCGAGTATGACTAATGCATGGCAATAAGTGGCAAGATTGGAACGAGCTGAATTTCTCTAAGTAAATTTCGTTGAATATCTCTACTAGTTCAGGAGTATACTCAGCTATACTCGACGATACTCGACGAAAATGACTTGGGTTATTTTTCAGTCTGTTTTTCAAATCTCGGCTCGTGTTGAACGACAGTCATGCACAGAAATTTTGGAGGTCCTATTTTGGAAATTCTTTTATAGCTGTTGCAATTGAGGATCTCTATAAATACCTAGGGTGGATTTTTCATCAACCCTAATCATGCTATCATACTAAAAATTTCAAATTGAGAAAATTTCCGAAAATGTACCATCGGCTTTCGTATGATTCATGCGACAACTCTCGGCTAACGCATTCTCTGCATGATTTGATCTTCATCTTCTGATTCGACTGGCTCTAAGCAATCTGAAGGTTTCTATTCTGATAAATCTAGTAGATTCAAGATTCAAAGTCTTCAAGGTTTCCGATTTTTCGTGTTCTCCAAGTTACTCAAGTTCAGCCTAATCGAAGAACGACGGATATAAGACTTCAGATCCTGTCAAGATTATTTTTAATACTATTGTGAAAATCTTCTTTTACATTTGTAGTAGATTTTATCTTCGAGTTATAGATCCATTTGCGGATTTAGTTGTAAATCCATTTGTGGATCAAGTTTTAGGAGAGGTTGTTCTCTGAGTGGTAGGAGGATTCTCTCCGAGCTATAGGAGTTGCGGATCCGAGGTGTAGGATTTGTTGAAATCTGAGTAAGGTGAAGTAGCCAAATCTAGCCCTTTATGGTAGATAGGTGAGGCAGTACAGGGGACGTACCCAACTCGGGGAACCACTATAAATTTATGTGTTTGTGTGCTCTTATTTTTAAAGTATTTTTATACCACGAAAAGACACAGTGTTGGACTCAATGCCCACAATATCCCAGATTTGAAGAAGTCAATCATGTCAATGATATACATAAAGTTGTATTTGATGTGTGCTTAAGTTCATGCATGCAGGTTGTCCTTGAAACATTGATAGGATAGGTATTCCAAGTGATAGGACAGGTGGACACAAAGATAGATACTAGACAGGCAGAAATTTTCCTAAGTCCACATGCGTTGAGTGAAGCTTACTCACTCAATGCCAGCTGCAGGAATTTAGTTAAGTCCACAAGTATTGAGTGAAGTTAACTCACTCAATGCAATATGCAAGGGAAGATGTTGGTTAGGCTGGAAATCGCCTAATACCACAGGCATTGAGTGAAGTCTACTCACTAAATGCCAGGTAAGTAAAAGCATTGAGTATAGCTTGGTTAGTCTATGATTAACTATTGGCTAGATAGAAAAGTGGCTAAGTCCAAAAGCATTGAGTGTACTCTATTGTAAGACCCCCCCCCCCCCCTTTTCCTTTTTAAAACCCTGGGATCTTATGCCCAGAACCATCTTTTTGCGGTTGCCCCGACTCTCGGGAAGGCCGCCACTATAAAGCGCTGATTCTGCCGGCCTTTTCGATCAACAAGAGAGAGTAGTATAATATAGTTTTAGATAAAACTAAGTCCACATCACATGTATTAAATGTTAATGAAATCACATTGAGTCCATAAATAGAAAAGAGAGTGTACTGTAAGGTAACAAAACGGAAATATAAATGGTCTTAAGCCTGGTACATCAGATCCTCACTAAAATCTCTCGCGGAAGCTATAAAAAGAATATCACTCACGGAGCTGGTCGCTGGTGCTCCGGTACTAGACTGGCGCACCTCCATATGCACCGTACTCCGCTGGTGCTAGTCCCTGAGCTGCTGGTCCATGTCTCATCCGAAGCCCCTGTAATGTTGTGGTCTGAAAACCATTAGTCATAAGGACTAAGCCACATCATCCCCTACCCCTCCCCCCCCCATGGCTCCTAGGCATTGAGCGGGGAGAAGGAAAGGGAAGCTACAAAGGTGGAGAGTACAAAGTGGTAGGTGACAGCGGAACTAGTCTAGCAGTTCTATAATAGTATGCAGTAAGGTAAGCAAGTAGATAATCAAGTAGAGTAAGCAAGTAGAGCAAGCAGCATATGTAAAAAGACAAGGTAGGAAGTAAGTAACCTTAACTTATATGAATGCCTATACAAACTTATAAGTTAAGGGGTCTTCTGCAAGGCTCCCATCGTATAAAAAGTCTCATACCAATTTATACGTTGGGGTGTCGGTTGTATGCAAGTATGAGTGTAGTGATATGTTATGTCATGATTCATGCAAGTGCAACCCACGCACATGACTTTATGCGCACAGACCTTTAGTTCCCCCTATTTGGGCAGCAAGCTTCACTCCCAGGAACCTTCGTAGTGGCAAACGGAGACAGTGGGTCGGGGCCCCCACTCCTAGGCTGGTATCCACACTACCAGGCCTAGCCCTCCCGTACGCCCCTAGAAGAACACCACCTAGAGTATCTGAGTACTAATGCTGGCCATATCCACCAGAATTTCTTTGGCTAAGTGTCCCACACCGCCGAGTCAACGTATCGACGTCGGTGTGAATGACCGCCCGATACCGAAGACCCACCACCTTATTTTGAATCCAAAACCTTTTGAGCTACTGGCTCCCCGGACTATCCGTCCGTGCATCTACCTTCCGAACGAACCGTCCGGATGGCAATCAAAACAACCTAATCAAGCTACCGAGTTGCCGCGGTGTGTGAATTTGTAAGCCTAGTTATACTAGTTGCTCTTGAAGTGTTCTATTCTTACTGTTTAGGTTAGCACAGGACTGCCTAAGGTATTTCCCGTGAAGGGCTCTCGAAGGCACTAGGAACTACGATGGGATTACGCCCAAAGCTCCCTTTCGCAAGGCACTTATTATTATTGGTTGCTATGATATTTCCCAAACCCTTACTTGTTGTACTGGATCTAACCCTAGAGTATTTGACACTTCCTCCCCTCGGGAAAGACGATCTTTCGTCGATCCCGAACACCACTTAACACTAGTCAAACCAACACCCTACTCATCCTATCATCCAATGGTAAACTCATTTTTAATTATCCAACCAGCAAACATCTAACCCCAACTCATGTGGCCAAATTCATATTCCAAATTAAATTCTGCAGTTTTACTAAATGCAGACCAACCCAAGCTATATGACGTGTAAAACAAGAGGTACTCAAAATATTCATCCAGTATCCCTATAATAATTATTGGGGGTCTATCATAATATGTTTGGTCTAAATCCAGAAATTCATAGTTTTTCTAATTTATCTGGTTATTTATTTAATTATTCTAGTAATCCAAAAATCCCAAGTTTGAACAAGATGTACCAACACCAGACAAGTAAATGTTCCACAAAATTTATGATAAATATAATATGACTATTGAAAATAAAATCCAAAATTTCTCAACTCTTCAACAAGATTTAAGCTCCTAATTAATTAATTCAATAAATATACAATAAATAGAGAAGTGCCTTAAATTTTATCCAAAAATTACACAAAATTCGCCAAGGCTATTGTATGACCTTAAATCCTCACTACCCAAGTTTCATAACATTTTAAGTTAGTTTAATCATGATTTTATCAAATCCTCCTTAGGGGCAATACAAGGATTATAACTACAAGTACAGGCTAATAGCTTCCAAACACCCTACAATAATTTTCAGAGGCTCCTACTAACCCTAAGTTTACTCCACCCAAGTCTCATCCCTGTTCAATGAGTTTTACTGACCTTTTCTATCTCTACACTTTTTGTGCCCTAAACTATAGTTAGGGTTTAGAGGGGTCTACCCATTCCCAATTCCCATAATATTTTTAGTAGAGGGCTTTAGGTAACCTAGCATCCTTCCTACCAAACTTCAAGCTAAATTAGGGTCATTTCACCTCATTCCCTGCACAAGGCATAAAAGTCCTTCCTTATGGTTTGACCTTAAATCCTAAGGCAAATTCACTCCAATCTACCCCATTTTCCAGGAGGGGGTGATAGAAGTCATGCCAAGTCAGTGGCCCCAATTTCATACTTTGTTGAGGTGAGATGGCCACTCAAAATCTAAATTTCTCATTTGACCAAAATTCCCCTATTATGGCAGGGCTAGGGTTTGCTTGTTTTCCACTCAAACCATCTCCAAATGAGGTAAAATCTTAACCAGGTCTTTATAATGACCCTAGGCTCCTCTAACCAGAATTTGAATGAGGTTGGATGTTATTTGGACCCAAAGTTAATTTACCCTAGTAAAATTAAATGATTTCCAAAACTATAGGCAAAGTGTCCCAAAAAAATTCTCAACTTCGGGCAGGGCCTAGATATGGTCTAGGGTGAGTCCCTGTCCAAATTTCAAGTCATTTGGACCAGAGATAATTGTGGGCACCTATTTTAATCTCTGCCTTGTCTTAGGTATTGGCCCCACCAAAATGAGTGCCCTAGCCAAACCCGGCACCCAAATTGGTTCAAACTAATTTTGGCTTGAAGTAGACCATTTTGGGTTACAAATTTGATGTTGACCACTTCCTCTGGATTAGCATCTAGGTATTTTTACTAATTAAAAACATTAAATGCAAAAAGTGTGACAAAAATGAAATTAATATACACATATCCTATAGTTTATTATTAGGCCAGCACGAATCTTGGCACACTTTTGGATGGAATCCCGTCATCGTCCCCACGCGCCAAACGTCTGGATTCATCGTTCTTGGAGCACTTTCTACACGATGCCGCTGGACATCCGGCCACCTCCCTGGCCGGCCACCGCCACCACCACCTCCGTTGAGGATGTGGCTAGCGCCAGGTGGCGGCACAACCGCCGGAGAGGCCTATTCCGCCGATCCCGAGAGTTCATTTTTCACGAAAAAATCATGAAAATGCAAGCTTCAATCGGGCTCAATTGAGCCCGATTTTCATTCTAAAAGATCCCTACGATCTATCCACGGTGAGAGAGGAAGGGGAGGACCTTGCTTGCGGCCTGGAGATGCGTTGATCGTCGGGAATCCATGGTGGTGGCAGCGCCGCTCGGGTTTCTGCAACTATACAGGGAAGTGGCTCTAAATCGTCGGGGTGAGAGTGGAAGCGACTCCTTGGAGCCCACTGAAGCTTTTCAAATCATTAGATGGGGAAGGGGGGTGTCATGACATCAATGCCATTAATGGACATGAATGGCTAGGCTCGGCCATGCTGATGGGGGGGTGAATCTACCTTGGGGTGGCTAGGAAATGGCTGGAAACTTCTCCTCTCCTCTAGAGGAGTTGAATCCAGCCACCAAAGGTGGCCCTTGGCCTCCCCATGCATGAATGGCCTTCTCCTTCTCCTTTCTCTCTCCTCCATTAAAGGGAAGATGGAGTTTTCTCTCTCCTGGTCATCAAGGCCGAATTTTTGGTGTCTCCTCCAGCCTATTGGCAGCCCACTAACTCATAATAATAATAAAAATGAGGTTAGCCCAAGTGGAGGAAATGGGTTGAGCTTGGGTTAGCCCATTTAGGCTAATTTGACCTAACACTTGAATAGAGTTGACCTTGGTCAACATGACCATGTGGGTTGACCACAATGGATCCTTAGTGACTCATTAGACTCCCTTAAGGTCTAGGAGGGTTGGGTAGGGTTGTCTTGGCACTTTGGAGTCACCTACCCTTAGGAAGGGTACTTTGACCAAACTAGGGCTAGAGTTGACTTTGGTCAACATAGACTCTTGGGTTGACCCCAATGGGTCCTTGGTGACCCATTGGCCTCACTTTAGGGTTAGGAGGGCATGGGTGTGGTCCACTTGGCTAGAGGAAGTTCAATTGACCCTAAGTAGGCTAGTTTGACCCATTTAGGGTTAGGGTTGACTTGGGTCAACTTAACCACTTTGACTACTCACAGTGTGTCCTTAGTGACCCTATGGACTTCCCAAGGTGTTTGGTGTGTTGTGGTAGGTTCCTGTGATCAAGGTGTAGCCCTAAGGTCAGACCTTAGGTTTAAATGTTTTGGCTGAGCTATAGGCAGACCACGGTGTTTTTTACCTTTGCCCTTGTTCACTTGGTCCTTGAGCTTTTGGTTATTTTTTCATGACCTAGTCATGACAAAACAAAACCCTAGGGGTCTAGTTGTTTGGGGGATGTTACAAATCCCAATATATATAAAAAAATTTTCGTCCCCGAAATTAAGGTTGAGCCTACGGGGGTTTCTACAGAATAAACAAAACTTGTAACATCCCTAAGGTTTAAGGTATACCTGACTCGAAGAGCTCCGGGTAATTTTGCTACATCAAGTCATGCGGCTCCCATGTTTTCTCCTCCTGTACATGGTTTCTTCACAGAACCTTGACTAGCGGGACCTTCTTACGTCACAAGACTCGCACTGTCGTGTCGTCGATCCTGATCGTCTCCAAGCTGATTGATCGATCTGAGGCTACCAGACCGTCGGCTGTGGATATCAGCTGCTCGGAGCGTAGTAGAGCCCTCCGTAGTGAGGAGACGTGGAAGATGACATGCAATCCTACTAACTCCAGTGGTATCTCCAGTCTATAAGCCAAGGGGCCGATCCGCTCCAGGATCATGTAGGTCCTCATATATCTCGGACTGAGCTTCTTCCGCCCGCGAACCCGCGAGACCCCATGCATCGGCCGTATCTTCAAGAAAACTCAGTCTCCTACTTGGAACTCCACCTGACGATGTCTCGCGTCGTAATATTTGGCATGTCTGCTATGGGCTGCCAGCATCCTGTCCCGGATCAATCTGACCTGAGCATCAGTATCCTCCACAAACTTCGAGTCGAGTGCCTGAGGATCTTCATCTTGAATCCATGATAGTGGGGTCCTGCACCTCCATCCATACAATGCCTCATAAGGGGCCATGTCTATACTGGACTGATGGTTGTTGTTGTACAAAAACTCGATCAGTGGCAGCAATCTCTCCCGAGGCTCGCCGCGGTCCAAGATACATAGGGGCGGAAGATCTTCCAAGGTACGGTTGGTGTGCTTCGTGTGTCCATCGGTCTGAGGGTGAAAAGTCGTGCTAAATGTCAACCGAGAACCCAGACGGGCCTGAACTGTCCTCCACTCCTTGGACGTAAACCGCCCATTCCGATCTGAAACGATAGTCCTGGGTACCCCATGATAGTGCACAAACTGCTCGATGAACCTCTGCACTAATACACTGACTGGAGAGTCCTACACCACTGGAATAAATCTGGCCACCTTCGTTAGCCTATCCACTATCACCTAGATCGAGTCATTCCCCGCACGAGACTGGGGTAGCCCATGTATGAAATCCATGGCTATATCCTCAAACTTCCACTCCGGCACCGGAAGTGGCTGTAGTAAACCGGCTGGATTCCTGCACTTAGCCTTTATGAGTTGGCAAGCCTCGCAATGTATCACAAAATGCGTGATGTCCTTCTTCATGCCTGGCCAGAACATCGTCCTCTTAAAATCTGCTGTCATCTTGGTGATTCCCGGGTGCACTGAGTATTTGCTGCAATGTGCCTCCGTCATGATGTCCTCCCGAATCTGGCCTACTGCCGGTATGTAGACCCATCCTTTGAAACATAAGATCCCATCCCTCAAGGAGTAATCCCCTACCGTGCCTTCCTCCAAGGCCCTAAATATCAGCTCCACTCTCGCATCCAGCCTCTGCCCATCTCGAATGCGGTCTTGAATGTCATCGGTGGCAGTCATCGACATCAGGTATTATGTATAAAGCTCCGCGTCTTCCTCGGACACTACAGATATCTTCATCTTCTTGAACGTCTCCACCAACTCCAAGGCCATCAGCTACAGGCCTACTCATGACGTACTCGTTCTACGGCTGAGAGCATCTACAACTACATTTGCCTTCCCGGGATGGTAGTGCATGGTGTATTGGTAGTCTGACAGAAACTCCACCCAGTGTCTCTACCTGATGTTCAGCTCCTTCTGCATTTCTACTTACTTCAAGTTCTTATGGTCCGAGAATATATCACAGTGGACCCCATAGAGGTAGTGTCGCCAGATTATTAGATAAAATATAACTACCCCCATCTCCAAGTCATACACCGGGTAATTCTGCTCATGTTTCTTCAGCTGACTGGAGGCGTAGGCAATCACGTGCCTTTTCTGCATCAGAACGGCACCCATCCCCTGGTAGGAAGCATCCGTGTACACCTGCAATCCTTCCTTCCCTGATGGAAGAGCAAGGATTGTGGCCGAGGTAAGCCGACCCTTCAGCTCCTGAAAGGAAGACTCGCACTGTGGCGTCCAAAAAAAAGGAGACTCCTTCTTTATTAGAGATGTAAGAGGGAGGGCAATCTGAGAGAACCCCTCTACGAACTTCCGGTAATAACTGGCAAGTCCTAGGAAACTCCGATCATCCGTGGCCGTTTTCTGCGGTGGCCAATCTCGCACTGCCTGGACCTTCGCCGGATCTACTGCCAAACCCGCTCCACTAATGAAATGGACCAAAAAGACCACTTCCTTTAACCAGAATTGGCACTTGCTGAACTTAGCGTACCTCCTATGCTCTCGGAGCTTCTCCAATGTCAAGGCCAGATGCCTCGAGTGCTCATCTTCGGTCCTCGAGTAAATAAGGATGTCGTCAATGAATACAATAACGAAGACATACAGGTACTCTTCGAACACCCGGTTCATCAAGGCCATGAACGCGGAGGGTGCATTCGTGAGCCCGAAGGGCATCACGGTAAACTCGTACAATCCATATCTGCTGCTGAAGGCCGTCTTCGGGATGTTCTCCTACTAAATGCGTAGCTAGTAATACCTCAATCTCAGGTCCAGCTTTGAGAACCAATGTGCTCCCTCCGCTGATCAAATAGCTCATCTATCCTTGGCAATGGATACGTATTCCGGACCGACAGCCTGTTCAGGGCCTGGTAATCGATACACAGCCGAAGGGTCCCGTCCTTCTTTTTGACGAAGAGTACCAGAGCTCCACACAGGGAAGAGCTAGGCCGGACGAACCCGGCTTCCACTAACTCTTAAAGCTGGCTTCGAAATTCCACCAGCTCTTTCGGGGCCATTCGATATGGAACCTTGGATACCGGCTTAGACCCCGGCACGATTTGAATCCGAAAGTCCTTCTCCTGGTGCGGGGGTAGCCCTAGCAGCTTCTCCAGAAATACATCAGCAAAGTCTCGCACCACTGGAATATCTGATATAGAATCCTTGGCCATGACCATCTCGAAGAGGACCTGATAAACTTCGTCTCCCTGTAGGTGGGCCTTGACGGCCTGTACAGACGATAAAAATAACATGTGGGCTGGTGTAATATCTTTGATAATAATAGAGGAGTCCCCGTGCCTCACGGTGATCCTCTTTGCCAAACAGTCAATCTAGACATGTTTCAAGTGTAACCACATCATGCCCAGTATGAGATCATAGTCCGGCATCCTCAGGATTGTCGCTGGTGCCTCAAACGCCTTCCCTCCGATCTCTGCCTCCATTTTACAATGAGAATAGGTCATGAGCTCTGATCCATCAGGTATACGCACCCTCATTATCCTTCTTGTGAATTGCTCCACGCCTGCCAGCCCTTTCACGAAATCCTCTGACACAAACGAGTGTGAAGCCCTGTTGTCGAAGAGTGTATGAGCAGGCTTGCTGCTGATGAAAACCACGCCTGAGGTAATTAAGTGTCTTAGTGTTCTAGTTGTTGATTTTCTTTCTTTCCTTAATTTTTATCTAGTTTGTGTCTATGAGAACTAGTTCTTATGAAAGAAAGAAATTGAATGTACTGGCATACTTGTTATAACCTGCTCCGGGTTTCGGGGCTGAGCCAGATCTAGTGTGAACATCTGCTCCTTCTCTGGCCTGTGGCCCCTGCCCTGATATCCCCATCCTCGGTCGTGCCCTCAACCCCCAAACAGCCGAGGGGGTGGGGCACCCTGAAGTGCTGGTGGGGGTGCTCGCCTCATGGGACAATTCCGCTTGAAATGCCCCGGCTGATTACAATGGAAGCACACTGATGCCTATTCTGCTACACTCGATATCTCCAACATCTATAAGGGCTGAGGGGCCAATACCCCCGGATTCCTCTGCTCCGGTCCGATCTCCTGACGGGGTTGATCCCAATTCCTTCTGTAAGACCCCCCTTTTTTCTTTTTAAAATACAGGGGTCTTAGGCCCAGAACCGTGGCTTTGCGGTGACACCTTCGTACCTGGGAAGGTCATCACTACAAAACGCTTATCCTGCCGGCCAAATCGATCATAATTGTAGCAAAATAGTAAAGCATGTCCACAAAAATCACATATGTATGTAAATAATCTCCACGAAGGGAGTGTCGACAGATACACATAAATATAAGATCTTGGGCTCATGCCCGGTACATCATGTCCTCACTACAAAACTCTCAACGTGGAAGCAAATACTATAACTAATAATGATCAGGACTCACAGTCCCTGTCATCTGAACTCCGGTACTAGGCTGGCCCATCTCCATACGTGCCGACCTCCGGGGCTGCTCCTCTATGTTGGGCTCCACGGTCCCCTAAAATGATGTGGTTTGAAAATCGTTAGTCTAAAAAACGAAGTCCTATCATCCCCCGCCCCTTCCCCCATAGCCCCTAGGCACCAAGCCGGGAGAAGGAAAGGAGAGGACATGACGGTGGAGAATAACAAATAAGCAGGTGGCAGCAGAACTAATCTAGCAGTTCTACAGTATGTATGGCAGCAAAATAGGTATGAAAACCTGAATGAGAATGTAACCTTAACTTATATGAAAACACATAAGCTAAGGGATCTTTTGCAGGGCTCCTATCGTATAAAAAGTCCCATACCGATTTATATGATAGGGTGCCGGTTTTCTAGTAAGCATAATATGTAATATCAAATAAAACCTTTAACTTATAAGCACGCTTGCGCGAACTTATAAACGAAGGGGTCGTCTTGCAGGGCCTATTGTATAGAGCGTCGCATACCACTTATACAATAGGTGTCAGGTTAAATGCAATGATTATGCTATTTAATAAAATTATGTCATGATGTGAACATGCAAGTGCAACTCACCCACTTGACTCTATGTACACATACCTTTAGTTCCCCCTTTTTGGAGCCGAACGTCCCAGGATACCTCCGTAGTGGCAAACAGAAGTGGTGGGTTGGGCTCGACCACCTCTAAACCGGTAATTGCACTAATAGTCAGACCTATCGTACGCCTCAACGCTGGTGCATAGAGCGGAGCGCCTGTGTACTATTGCCGACTGGCGCACCGGACTTTATTTGGCCAAGTGCTAAACCACACTCGCCGAGTCAACGTGTTGGTGTCGGTGCATCGAGCCTCCAACACCGAAGACCCACCACCTTTTCCTTTATGCACATGCAACCTTATGTATCAGCTACCGAGCCAAAGCTCCCCGGACCATCCCGTCTGTCATAAACAACAACCGAGCTAAAGCTCCCTGGGCCAACCTGCCCATCACAAACCATTACCGAGCCAAAGCTCGCCGGGCTAACCTGCCCTTTTACCAAACCACGGGTCTTACTGCCCGAGTGACCCAACCTATCTCCCCGAGTCATCGAGGTGTCAGAAATTGAAACCCTATACTTACTAACTACCCTTAAATGTTATCTTGGATCTAACCCTAGTGCAATTGACACTTCCTCCCTACGGGAAAGACGATCTTTCGTCGATCCCGGGCACCGCCTAACTCTAGCCAATCCATCCCTCTACTCATCATACTTCCAATAATGAACTTATTTTTATCTATCCAAACCAGCAGACCACTATTCCGAAGGCATACATCAAATCATACTCCAAAACAATTTCTGCAATTTTTACTATATGCAGACCACTAAAGATATATGACCCGTAAAATGGGAGGTACAACAAATAATCATCCAGTACTCCTATAATAATTATTGGAGGGCCATTATGAGCTTTGTGGACTAAATCCAGAATTTCACAATTTTCCTATTTATCTGATAATTTATTTAATTATTTGAGTAGCCAAAAATCCCAAGTTTGAACATGAAGTACCAATTTCAAATAAGATAATATTCCACCAAATTTTTGTTAAATACAATATGAATATATAACTCAAAATCCAAAGCCTCAAAATTTTCCAGTAAGGTTTAACCCCTTAATTATAATTTCAAATATATCCCATAATAATTCTTTTTAAGAGAATTTACAACATTAATAGTTCCAAAAATTCAAATAAACTTCATGGATGATTGCAAGGGCATAAAAGTACTCTAGATCAAGTTTCAAAATTTATCATTGAATAATAAATTTTATATTTTATTTTCTCATAATATTCCAAGTTAAGGGGTTAATGAACAAAGTATAGCAATTATCCATCTAAAAATTCCAAATAAATTCCCATATGAGCATACTGAACTAGGAATCCTAATGCTCAAGTTTCATAATTGTTCAACAAGTATTGAGCTCTATAAGAATTATTTAGCAAGTTCCCAAATATTTGAGGTTGTGCAGTAGTTACCCTAGTTATGTATCCAAAAATTCCATTAAAATTCACATATGATAAATATGGTCTAAACCTCCCTATGCCAAATTTTCATGATTGTTTTAAGAGTCTTGCTAACCTATTCTAGCCCCAAAATATTTGTGCCCTAGGCTAGGGTTATGGTTTTGTGGGCCCTAACCTTTCCAAAATCCCTTAAGATTTTTACCAGAGGGTTTAATCTATCTGAGAACCCTCCCTACAAAGTTACAAGTTCATTCAAGTTGTTTTGCCCTCATACTCTTCACAAGGCACAAAAGCCCTTACTTAGGGTATGGCCTTAGATCTTAGGGCAAGCCAATTCCAATCTATCCTATCTTTAATGATAAGGTGAAATAAGCCATACCAAGCCAGTGGCCCCAATCCCAACCTTTTTTCAGGTGATTTGGCCACTCAAAACCCAAAATACACATTTTGACCAAAATACCCCTTTTAGGGCAAAGCTAGGGTTTGCATGATTTCTATTTAAACCACCTCCAAATCTGATGAAATTTTAACCAGAGATTTATATTGACCCTAAACACCTCTCACCAAAATTTGGGTGAGTTTGGAGGTCATTTGGCCTTTATATTAATTAACCCTAAATAAATTAATTATTTTCCAAAACTATAGAAACATTGTCCCCAAAAAATTCCCATCTTTGGGCAGCACATAGATATGGTCTAGGGGGACTCCCTGCCAAAATTTTAATTACTTTGGACCAAGGATGAAGTGTGGGCACTCAGTTTAATGTCTGGCTAGCCCTAGGTGTAGGTCCCACCAAAATGAGTGCCCTGGTCAAACCAGACAACCAAATTGGTTCAAATCAATTTTAATGCTACATTTTTCATGTTGATGACTTTTTATTATAGAGCCTCTAAGTATTTTTAAAAATTAGAAACATTAATTACATAATATGTGACACAATCATTAAAATGTATATTATAAACTATAGTTTAATTTCATTATTTGCACGAATCTTGGCGCATGTTTTGACGGCATCTATTCATCTCCTTCCTCCAGCCGACGGCTCCGATTAATCCCGCCTGGAGTATCTTCCAGCAGCTGCCGCCGGCGATCCGACCACCTCCCCGGCCGGTCACCGCCACCACCACCTTCGTTGAGGTGGTGGTCGTCGCCAGGCGGCGGCACAGCCGTCGGAGGGCCATTTTCCGGCGAACCCGACAAGCTAAATTTCACGGAAAAACTATCGATTTTTCAACTTGGATCGGGCTCAATTGAGCCCGAACCTTGTCCCTAACGATTGCTATGAACTAATCATGGATGAAGGAGTGGAGGAGGACCTGTGTGGGCGGTTGTAGCCTTGCCGATCATCGGATTGTCATGGTGGTGGTGGTGGTGGTCGGATTTCTGCAACAGCACAGTGGAATTGCTTGGCTCCTTCAGGTAAGTGGTGGAAATGACTCCTTGGAGTCCAGTGAAGGTTTTAAAAAGGAGAAATGGGGTGGTAGGTGGCTCTAAGCTGCTTTGCCATTATTAGCCTTTAGTCAAGGTTGGCGGCCATGGTAGGTAGGGGGCAAAACTTGGCTCCAACTAGTCAATGATCAGCTGGTTGCACTCCTCTGGTCTTAGGGAATTGAATGGGGAAGGTTGGGGGAAAGGGAGGGAGGAGCCTAAGTGTGACACCCCATATCCGTCGCATAGCATATAGCAGTAGGTCCGGCCGGGGCCCGACGTCGTATGCCACAGACAGACCGGGAGGTTACTCATGGGAACCATCCAACCAATCATTGTGTCCTACACAGAGCATTCTAGTGGAAGCAGTTTATAAAAGTTGCAAATAAGAACCCAGCACTAAAGCATGAATGTCCACTAACCCAAAATAGGAATATTATACAAAATACCAAAACAAGCCTTAAGGCCTTACAAAATGTTTCACTTGATATTACATGATTTACAAACCACGGCACGCAGGCCGGTCATACATGAGTAAAACAGTAAGCACTTCCAATTAGGCCTTCGAGGGCCGGCTTCGCACTTGGGCTTTTAGCCCGCTATTGACCGCTCGGTCCAGCACCACCTGCAAGCAACAAACCACAGCACGGTGGCAAAACAAGGCAACGGTCAGCAATGCTGACCAAATTATAACGATCCCGCCCCCAACTCGGGGCGACGATGCTCCTTCCCTGCATTTCATTAGCATAAGCGAGCAAAATAACAACTCAATGCTTCACAGGCATTGGCACACATGGCCATACGCCCCGTGCTCTCAGGGCACATTCTCGGTGATCGCAGTCTAAGCCGCTAACTCACCACCATCTCCAGGACGGCAATAACTCGTGAGCAAAATGGTCTTTTAGGCAAACGTTACGACACTTTAATGTCATCAACAGCCTATGTCACGACACTTTAATGTCATCGACAGAAAGACCCGACCTCTATGCCCTCGGCATAACGCAGGAACGGTTCCCACTCAACCTGTTGCTCACTTGCCACGACACTTAAATATCATCGGCACGGGTTAAGTTTCCCCGAAGCCCGTGAATCGAACGTACGATGTTACATAACCCAGTTATGTACTAATTGGCACCTAGGCCCACAAGTTGGCAAGATCACGCATCCCCCCAGTTTTCCGGGTGCACCTTTGGGTTAATCCCCAAGGCTCCCTGTTGCAATCTACCACGTAGAAAACCCGAAAAACAATCAATTGCGCGGAGTCTTCTCCGGCATTTATGCAATGCAACATCACTGATCCATACCAACATGTCCGGGTAGGCTTCACACATCATACCTATGTCCGTTCTCGCTTACGGACTCTAAACAACGGGGACTTCACATATCTACCCGAAGGAACGCCTCCAACTCACCGCAAACTCGCGAGAGCGGGCTTCCTATGCAAAGAAGGAGAGCTACTCATGCTCAATAAGAGAATCGTTACCTAGCATTCCTCTTTGGATCCATGGAAAAGTAAGCGGATGAAAAGCACCGCACTAGCTTTGCCTCCGTGGATCCGGAGTCGGCTCGCGATTCGGAGCTTCGAAGCTCCTCCAATGGGCGGATCTAGCTCCTTCTTCCTTCCTTGGCTCTCCTCTCTCTCTAAGTTTTTAGAAAGATAACAACTTATGAAAAGTGAGGGTTTCTAAGTCCAATCCCGGGTATATCACTTCAGGAACAACCCCCAGCCGTTGGATCATCAATTAAAGAAATGAACGGCTTTGATTCGGGACTGAAATGCCCAATCTAGATCGCACACGGCCTGGCGCACGCCCGTGTCCAGGGTCGTGTGCCTCATTCGCCGTCAAAATCGATGCACCTGGAACAACACACGGGCATCGAACACGCCCGTGTTCGATCTGACACGCCCGTGTTCCACTTGACACGGCCGTGTGGCCGGCCGTGTACCCCCATTGTTTTTCCTCGAAAGCAACCCAAGCACTGCACGGGTTCTAGGACACGCCCGCGTCCTTGCCCGTGTCACCTCAACACGCCTGGGCTCTAGGCCGTGTACACGATCTCGACACTCGACACTTCGTCAAGCGAAGATCATCGACCTGATGACACGGCCTTGGACACGCCCGTGTCCTAGGCCGTGTGCCTTGTCTCGACACAATGTCGAGAGCAAAGTGTCGACTTCCCGGGATGAGTGTTGACATGGGTCGACACGCCCTGCGACACGCCCGTGTCGCAGGCCGTGTGCCATGTCTCGACACTTCGTCGAACGCAGAGTGTCGACTTCGCGGGCTAAGTGTCGACACGGGTCGACACGCCCTGCGACACGCCCGTGTCGCAGGCCGTGTGCCCAGTCTCGACACAATGTCGAGACCAAAATGTCGACTTCCCGGTTGAGTGTCGACACAAGCTTGACACGACCTGGGACACGCCCGTGTCCCAGGCCGTGTGTCTGCAGCCAGAACCCAAAACTGGCCCAAAACGTCCCCCGTCGCTCTTTTGAGTTTCGAGGCGTTACAACTCTCCCCCTCTTAAAAGAATTTCGTCCACGAAATTATATAAAGGAAAGACATGTACAAAACCAAAATTTGTACCTGAGCGGAACAACTCCGGATACTCGTCAAGCATAGTCTGCTCTCGCTCCCAAGAGAGCTCCTCACGACCGCAATTGTACCACCGGACCTTGACCATCCTGATCTCTTTATTGCGTAGCCGCTTGACCTCCGAGTCCTCAATCCGCACGGGCTTGACCTTTGTCGTCAACCCACTATCCACCGGCACTTGATCGACCGCGATCACTTGCGTAGGCTCTTACACCGCCTTCCGAAGTACCGAAATATGGAATACATCATGTAAACCACTAAGCTCCACTGAAAGCTTCAACCGATAGGCCGCTTCACCGACTCGCTCCAGAACTTCAAATGGCCCAAGGTACCTCGGGCTTAGCTTTTTCAGTCGCCGCACCCGCGAGACACCCTTGAACGGCTTGATCTTTAAGTACACATAGTCGCCCACAGCGAACTCCATGTTCTTGTGCTTGGCATTATAGTACTTTGCTTGCCGGTCCTGAGCGATAAGCAACCTCTCCCGAATGGTTCTCACCAAAGAAGTAGCATCCTCCACTTCCGATCGCTTATACAACTTTGACTCACCCGTTTCTAACCAAGACAACGACGTGCGACATTTTCTACCATATAGGGCCTCGAAAGGCGGCATCTGAATACTCGCTTGGTAGATATTGTTGTATGCGAACTCCACCAAATACAGGTGGTCTTCCCATTACTTTCCGAAATCCAAGACACACATGCGGAGCATGTCTTCCATGGTTCTATTGACCCTCTCGGTCTGCCCATCCGTTTGCGGATGGAAGGCTGTGCTGAATTTCAGCTTTGTTCCCAACATTTGCTGCACAAGCCTCCAATCTTTGGACGTGAACCGCCCATCTCGGTCACTCACGATGCTGCGGGGCACACCATGAAGCCGTACTATGTTATCGACATAAAGCTTTGCCAATTTCTCCACCGGATCATCCTTCCTATGCGGAATAAAATGCGACACCTTCGTTAACCGATCAACAACCACCCAAATGGCGTCGTTCCCCTTTTGCGACCTTGGCAAACCGTGCACAAAGTCCATAGAGATGTCGTCGAATTTCCACTCTGGAATAGGCAAGGACTTAAGAAATCCTCCCGGCTTTTGGCACTCCGCCTTCACCAAGGCGCAAGTATGGCACTTCGCTACGTATAGCGCCACATCCTTCTTCAAACCCGGCCACCAAAACAGTTTCTTCACATCACGGTACATCTTCGTGCTCCCCGGGTGAATCGAGTACTTGGTATGGTGTGCCTCGTACAACAACTCCACCCGCAAATTGCCCACACTTGGGACGCACAGACGACCGTCCTTCCAAAGTAATCCGTCCTCCACGACGAATTGGGAATTTGACCTATCCAGAGCCTCTACCATGAACTGTTTCATATGAGCATCCATATCCAAAGCCTGCCGAATACGATCAGCTAGGTCATATTGGACTTCAGTCCAATTCAGAACTACTTCAGCATTTGATTGTCTATCCACACAAACAATCTCCAACGCCTACAACTCCCGCACCAACCGCTCATCATGCACCGATAGCCAATTGGCTTGAGCTGGGGCTCGGCGACTCAACGCATCCGCAACCGCATTCCCTTTTCCAGGCACGTAGTGGATCTTGAATGTATAGTCCCCCAGGAACTCCATCCATCTACGCTGCCGCATATTCAGATCTTTCTGATCAATAAGATACTTTAGGCTCTTATGATCGGTGTAGATATCAATCTTCACACCGTACAAATAGTGTCTCCATAGCTTCAAGGCAAAAATCACGGCCACTAACTCCAATTCATGGACCGGATAATTCTTCTCGTGCACTTTTAGCTGTCTCGAGCCATAAGCTATTACACTTCCGTGTTGCAGTAGCACGCAACCCAAACCGCTGCCCGAAGCATCACTATAAATCTCATAGACTTTGGTCCCACATGGCGAACTCAACACAGGCGCCGTGGTCAACCGACACTTCAACTCCTCAAAAGCTCGTGCGCACTCCGGCGTCCAAACAAACTTATGCTCCTTCCTCGTCAAAGTAGTGAGAGGTAACGCTATCCGCGAGAAGTTCTCTACGAAGCGCCTATAATAGCCGGCAAGCCCCAGAAAGCTCCGGACTTCCGCTACCGTAGCAAGCTCAGGCCACTCCCGTATCGCAACAATCTTTGGCGGATCCACAGCAATACCCTCTCCACTCACTATATGCCCGAGGAACGCCACTGAGGATAGCCAAAACTCGCACTTCGAGAACTTGGCATACAACTGATTTCTCCTTAGCGTCTCCAGAACCAAATGAAGACGCTTGAAGTGATCTTCCTCACTTTGCGAGTACACCAAAATATCATCGATGAAGACGATCACGAAATGGTCCAAGTACTCCCTGAAAGTCCTGTTCATCAAATCCATGAACACTGACGGCGCATTAGTCAGCCCAAACGGCATGACCGTAAACTCATAATGCCCGTATCTCGTACTAAACGCTGTCTTCGGGATATCACTCTCCCTTATTCGCAGCTGATAGTACCCAGCCTTGAGATCCAACTTCGAGTACACCGTCGACCCTACCAACTGATCAAAAAGATCATCAATCCGGGGGATCGGGTACTTGTTCTTCTCCGTCAGCTTGTTGAGCTCCCGGTAATCAATACATAGCCTCAAGCTTCCGTCCTTATTCTTAACAAAGAGGACCGGTGCGCTCCAAGGCGAAGAACTCGGGCGCACATACCCTTGCTCCAACAACTCTTGCAGTTGAACTTTCAGCTCTGCCATTTCCTTAGGCACTAGCCGATAAGGAGATCATGACACAGGCTTTGCACCTGGCACTAGCTTAATCGTGAAATCTATCTCCCGTTGAGGCGGGGCTCCAGGAAGATCTGCGGGGAACACATCAGGGTATTCCGATACCACTGAAATACAATCCAACGCGGGCTTCGGCTTTGCAAACTCCAGTAGTGTAAAGAACAGTTCTGCATCGGCACGAACCGCCTTCACCACCTGAAGAGCAAGACATCAACGTCTTGCTCGACCCCTTTAATCCCGTAAAAGTCGTCTCACGACTTGCTCCCAGCTTGACTTCCTTGCTACCGCAATCTATATGGGTCTGCTGCTCCGAGAGCCAGTCCATGCCAAATATAACGTCGAACTCCACCAACGGAAGTAAAGACGCCTACAGGTCAAACTACTAATTCCCAATACGAATCTTAACATCGCAGATCCTATCCGCTCGCATCGAACACCCATTGGGCAACAACACATCCAACTTATCCTTATCCATCGAAGAAGGGAATCCGATGCGTGATATAAATCCTTCGGACAAGAAGGAGTGTGAAGCTCCCGTATCGAAGAGTGCTCGTGCCTGATTTTCACAAATCAATACAAATCCTAAACAAGCAGTGGCAAGGTAACATGTGCATAACAAGTATTTAAAGAAATTGACTTGCTATAAATTAAACCGTACCTGTCACCACATCAGCCTGTTTGATGGCCTCCTGTTGGCCAAGATTATAGACCCTTGGTTGGGCCGGAGCATAATGGGACGCGGTCGACTCCACCGCCTTTCCCTTCTCTTCATAAGTAGCTCCCGGCCTCCTTTCGGACTTGGGACGTCCGCTCCGGAACTCACGGGCATAATTCCCCAACTTCCCACAGTTGTAACATGCGCCCGGGGTCCGACCCGTAGTCGCCCCAGAAGCACCAGCAGAGAGGGCTAGACCCGAAGTCTTAGCTTTCTTGTTCCACCTTCGGAACACAGATTTTGAGGTGTTGGGCCCTCTGGACTCCGACCTCTTCTCGCCCAAGATTTTCTTTTCCTGCACATTCTTCATGTCCTTCTCCAAGGACCGGGCAGTATTGACCAAGGTTAAGAAACCCTGCGTCATCGGCCCCGAGAGTAGCAATCTCAACTCATCTCTCAATCCTTCGTAGAATCGATTCGTTTTGCGCTCCTCATCCGCGATGGTGGAGCTAGCATAACGACTCAGATGAGTAAACTCGTGGAGATATTCATCCACGCTCCTCTTACCCTGAACCAACTTCAGAAACTCATTCTCCAATGCTATCTTCTACGTCGAAGGGAGGTATCTAGCCAAGAACAATCTCGAGAACTCCTCCATTGAGACATCAACAAGTTGTCTACCTCTCAACAAGTGCAGCTCCAATCCTTCCCACCACATTCTCGCTTCACCGTCCAGAAGGAACGTAGCGATGGTGGTCATTTGCCACTCCTCCGTCTCCATTTCTATCATGACTCTCTTCACCCTGGAGAGCCAGTCTTCAGCCTGAGATGGGGTTCCCAACCCCGAGAATACCGGAGGGTTAAAGCTCATTACATGCTTAAGCTGCCTCTCGGTTGCCCTCCTTGGCACCACCGGTTCCACAACCACTTGCTCCACTCTCCTCGGCTCAGCCTCTTGAAGAGGTTCCTGCTCCATCACAGGAGCGGGCTGCTGCGTTTGCCTTGCAGGCTGCGCATTTATCACGGCCAACACAGCTTCGGCCACCAAGCGTATGTTCTCAGCCGATAGAGGTGTTGTAGGAGCAACATCTGGTGCACTGCTAGCCTCAGAAACTCGGCGTTCTAACGGCCCAACACCACTTCTGGTCACCTATAGTGGTACAAAACACCGTTAAGCGACCAAATAAAATTGCAAACAGCAATTATAGGAAGACGCAGGTTCCTCAAACACGCGTATTTTCATTCCTAAGTGGACATTCATGGGTTTCGTTTACTATTATAACGATGACGCACACAATGTGCTCACCACCCCTTAAAAAGAATTCGACCTCGAATTCCTTTTAAGCCCGACCAAAACCAGTAGTCTGATACCAAATTGTAACACCCCATATCCGTCGCATAGCATATAGCAGTAGGTCCGGCCGGGGCCCGACACCGTATGCCACAGACAGATCGGGAGGTTACTCATGGAAACCATCCAACCAATCATTGTGTCCTACACAGAGCATTCTAGCGGAAGCAGTTTATAAAAGTTGCAAATAAGAACCCAGCACTAAAGCATGAATGTCCACTAACCCAAAATAGGAATGTTATACAAAATACCAAAACAAGCCTTAAGGCCTTACAAAATGTTTCACTTGATATTACATGATTTACAAACCACGGTACGCAGGCCGGTCATACATGAGTAAAACAGTAAGCACTTCCAATTAGGCCTTCGAGGGTCGGCTTCGCACTTGGGCTTTTAGCCCGCTACTGACCGCTTGGTCCAGCAGCACCTGCAAGCAACAAACCACCGCACGGCTGGCAAAACAAGGCAACGGTCAGCAATGCTGACCAAATTATAACGATCCCGCCCCCAACTCGGGGCGGCGATGCTCCTTCCATGCATTTCATTAGAATAAGCGAGCAAAATAACAACTCAATGCATCACAGGCGTTGGCACGCATGGCCACACGCCCCGTGCTCTCAGGGCACATTCTCGGTGATCGTAGTCTAAGCCGCTAACTCACCACCATCTCCAGGACGGCAATAACTCGTGAGCAAAATGGTCTTTTAGGCAAACGTTACGACACTTTAATGTCATCAACAGCCTATGTCACGACACTTTAATGTCATCGACAGAAAGTCCCGACCTCTATGCCCTCGGCATAACGCAGGAACGGTTCCCACTCAATCCATTGCTCACTTGCCACGACACTTAAATATCATCGGCACGGGTTAAGTTTAACCCGAAGCCCGTGAATCGAACGTACGATGTTACATAACCCAGTTATGTACTAATTGGCACCTAGGCCCACAAGTTGGCAAGATCACGCATCCGCCCAGTTTTCCGAGTGCACCTTTGGGTTAATCCCCAAGGCTCCCTGTTGCAATCTACCACGTAGAAAACCCGAAAAACAATCAATCGCGCGCAGTCTTCTCCGGCATTTATGCAATGCAACATCACCGATCTAGACCAACACGTCCGGGTAGGCTTCACACATCATGCCTATGTCCGTTCTCGCTTACGGACTCTAAACAACAGGGACTTCACATATCTACCCGAAGGAACGCCTCCAACTCACCGCAAACTCGCGAGAGCGGGCTTCCTATGCAAAGAAGGAGAGCTACTCATGCTCAAGAAGAGAATCGTTACCCTATCATTCCTCTTTGGCGCCATGGAAAAGTAAGCGGATGAAAAGCACCGCACTAGCTTTGCCTCCGTGGATCTGGAGTCGGCTCGCGATTCGGAGCTTCGAAGCTCCTCCAATGGCCGGATCTAGCTCCTTCTTCCTTCCTTGGCTCTCCTCTCTCTCTAAGCTTTTAGAAAGATAACAACTTATGAAAAGTGAGGGTTTCTAAGTCCAATTCCGGGTATATCCCTTCAGGAACAACCCCCAGTCGTTGGATCATCAATTAAAGAAATGAACGTCTTTGATTCGGGACTGAAATGCCCAATCTGGATCGCACACGGCCTGGCACACGCCTGTGTCCAGGGCCGTGTGCCTCATTCGCCGTCAAAATCGACGCTCCTGGAACAACACACGGGCATCGAACACGCCCGTGTTCGATCTGACACGCCCGTGTTCCACTTGACACGGCCATGTGGTCGGCCGTGTACCCCCATTGTTTTTCATCGAAAACAACCCGAGCACTGCACGGGTTCTAGGACACGCTCGTGTCCTTGCCCGTGTCACCTCAACATGCCTGGGCTCCAGGCCGTGTACACGGTCTCGACACTCGATACTTCGTCGAGCGAAGATCGTCGACCTGATGACACGGCCTTGGACACGCCCGTATCCTAGGCCGTGTGCCTTGTCTCGACACAATGTCGAGAGCAAAGTGTCGACTTCCCAGGACGAGTGTCGACACGGGTCGACACGCCCTCCGACACGCCCGTGTCGCAGGCTGTGTGCCATGTCTCGACACTTCGTCGAATGCAGAGTGTCGACTTCGCGGGCTAAGTGTCGACACGGGTCGACACGCCCTGCGACACGCCCGTGTCGCAGGCCGTGTGCCCAGTCTCGACACAATGTCGAGACCAAAATGTCGACTTCTCGGCTGAGTGTCGACACAAGCTTGACATGCCCTGGGACACGCCCGTGTCCCAGGCCGTGTGCCTGCAGCCAGAACCCAAAACTGGCCCAAAACGTCCCCCGTCGCTCTTTTGAGTTTCGGGGCGTTACACTAAGATCTTCCTCCATTACTCCTTCTCTTTCTCTCTCCTTCATTTGGATTTCCTCTCTCTCTCCTACCTACCAAGCTGAAATTGACTCCTACCTAATCCAATGGCTGCCCACATGTTTATTTCACCAATCAAGGTAAGGTTAGCCCAAGTGAATTGGGCTTGAGCTTGAGTTATCCTATTTGGGCTAACTTGACCTAAACTTTGACCATGGTTGACCTTGGTCAATTTGGTCTTTGAGGTTTGCCATAATGGGTCCTTGGTGACCCATTGGCCTCCCCTAAGGCCTAGGTAGGGTTGTCTTGGCCCTTTGGAGGTCACTTGACCCTTAGGCAGGGCACTTGACCACTTTAGGGCTAGAGTTGACTTTGGTCAACTTAGCCTTTTTGTTTGGCCCTAATGGGTACTTGGTGACCCATTGGCCTCTCACTAGGGTTATGAAGGTATGTGTGTGGTCCACTTGGCTAAAGGAACTTCAATTGGCCCTTGTGCAGGTTAGTTTGACCCATTTAGGGTTAGAGTTGACTTTGGTCAACTTAACCCTTTGGACTGCCCTCCATGGGTCCTTAGTGACCCATTGATCCCACTTTAGGTATAGAAGGTCCTTAGTAGGGTTAGTTGGGCTTTACTAGGGTACACTGCCCTTAGTTAGGGCACCTTGCTCACTTTAGGCTTATGATGGTTCTAGGTCAACTTAGCCACCTTGGGTCGACTTCAATGGACCCTTAGGGCTCCACTAGACCCTAAAATGGGTTGATGAGACCATGGTGGGGTCTTGGAGTCTTGGTGAAGCCCTAAGCTCAAACCCTAGGTTTTGTGATGAGGTTGTGTCATAGGCAGACCAAGGTGATTCTCACCTTGGCCTTCTATCACTTGGCCCTTTTTAGCTTCTTAGGGTTTTGTTATGATCTAGTCATGGCCAAAACCACTCTTAAGGGTCTAGTTAGAAATGGGATGTTACAAATCCCAATAAACAAAACAAAGATTTCGTCCCCGAAATCAAGGTTAAGCCTACGGGAATTTCTATCGAAGAAAAGGAAACTCGTAACATCCCAGAAGAAGTGAAAGATTACATCTCGACGCCATGTTTGCTAAGTGGGGTTTAAAGAGAAACCTAAATCTATGACCAATTCGCCCAATTGGCAAAGCCAAGATCCCAATAAACAAAAGATTAGCCTCTACTCTTCCTAGAGCAGCCCTACTAGTTTAAAACAGGTAAGTAAATTGAACATCTTGAGAGGTTGTGAGGTATACCTGACTGAATAGCTCTGGATACTTTTGTCGCATCAAGTCCTGCGGTTCCCAGGTATGCTCCTCTTGGCCGTGGTTTATCCACAGAACATTGACTAACGGAACCTTCTTGGGACGCAAGATCCGTACTCCTCTGTCATCGATCTGAATCGGCTCCAAGTGAACTGACCGGTCTGAAGCTACCGGTCTATCTATGGTCGAAATCTACTACTTCGAGCATAGTAGAGCCCTCCTAAGAGAAGATATATGGAACACGTCGTGTAAACCTGCCAGTTCCAGTGGCAACTCCAACCTGTAAGCTTGGGGTCTGATCTGCTCCAGGATCCTGTAAGGGCCCATATACCTAGGGCTGAGCTTCTTCTTCCGACCTCGTACCCGTGAAACCCCATGCATTGGTCGGATCCTTAAGAACACCTGGTCCCCCACCTGGAACTCCACCTGACGATATCGAGCGTCATAATACTTAGCATGTCGGCTCTGTGCCTCTAGCATCCTGTCCTATGTATCAATCTCACCTAAGCCTCGGTGTCCTCGACAAACTCCGAACCCAAGGCCTTCGGATCCTCGTCCTGTATCCATGACAGCGGAGTCCTACACCTCCGTCCGTATAGGGCCTCATAAGGAGCCATTTTTATGCTGGACTGGTAGTTGTTGTTATAGGAGAACTCGACTAGTGGTAAAAGCTTCTCCCAAGGTTTGTTTCGATCCAGAATGTATAGCCTTAGGAGGTACTCCAATGTTCGGTTGGTGCATTCCGTCTGCCCATCCGTCTGGGGATGAAATGCTGTGCTGAAGGTCAGTCGCGTGCCTAAGTAAGCCTGCACGGATATCCACTCCCTAGATGTGAACCGACCATCCCGATCTAACACGATCGTCCTGCGCACCCCGTGGTAACGAATGAACTGCTCTACGAATCTCCGCACGAGTACCCCAACCGAGTCATCTTTTCTGATCGGAATGATTCTGGCCACCTTCGTCAGCCAATCGATGATGACCCAAATCGAATCGTTTCCCGTCCGTGATCGGGGAAGGCCATGAATGAAATCCATCGCGATGTCTTCAAATTTCCAATCCGGCACTGGAAGTGGTTGTAGCAATCCTGCGGGGTTTCTGCACTCCGCCTTCACCAGCTGGCATGCCTCACAATGAGTCACGAAGTATGTAATGTCCTTCTTCATCCCCGGCCAGCACATCATCTTCTTCAAGTTTGTCGTCATCTTGGTGATCCCCGGGTGTATAGAATATCTGATACAATATGCTTCCGCCATGATGTCCTCCCGAATCTGACCTCCTGCGGGTATATAGACTCTGCCTCTTAAATATAGCAATCCATCTCTCAGTGAATAATCTCCCGTCTAACCCTCCTCCAAGGCTTGGAATATCGGCTTTGCCCATGCATCTGTCTTCTGTCCGTCTCGGATGCGGTCCCGAATATCATCTATGGCAACCATCGATGCTAGATACTCCATGTACAGCTCTGGATCATTCTCGGACATTAGGGATATCTGTATATCTCTGAAAGACCGGTCTAGCTCCATGGACATCAGTTGTGGTCCCTTCCCTGAGGTATCTCCTCTCCAGCTCAGAGCATCTGCCACCACGTTCGCCTTCCCGGGATGGTAGTGCATGGTGTATTGGTAATCCGACAGGAACTCCACCCAATGTCTCTGTCTGATGTTGAGTTCCTTCTATGTGTCCACATATTTCAAATTATTGTGATCTGAGAAGATGTCAGAGTGAACCCCATAGAGGTAGTGTCGCCAAATCTTCAAATCAAAGATCACTGCACCCATCTCTAGATCATGCACCAGATAGTTCTTCTCATGTATCTTCAGCTGTCGGGAGGCGCAGGCTATTATATGCCCGTTTTGCATCAGAACGGCACCCATCCCCTGGTAGGAGGCGTCCGTGTACACCTGGAATCCCTCCCTTCCCGACGGAAGAGCGAGAATGGGAGCTGAGGTAAGCCGACCCTTCAATTCCATAAAGGTCGCCTCGCACTGTGGCGTCCAAATGAAAGGGGATTCCTTCTTCGTCAGGGATGTAAGAGGGAGTGCAATCCGGGAGAATCCTTCGACGAACTTCCGGTAATATCCGGCAAGTCCCAGGAAGCTCCGTATATCTATGGTTGTCTTCAACGGTGGCCAATCCTGAACTGCCCGAATCTTGGCCGGGTCAACTGCCAACCCAGCATCGCTGATGATATGAACTAAGAAGGCCACCTCCTTCAGCCAAAACTGGCATTTGCTGAACTTCGCATACATCTGGTGTTCCCGTAGCCTCTCTAGAGTCAAAGTCAGGTGTCGTGTATGCTCTTCCTCCGTCCTTGAGTAGATGAGGATGTCGTCAATAAATACGATGACGAATACATCCAAATACTCCTCAAATACCCTGTTCATGAGGCTTGTAAATGCTGACGGCGCATTTGTGAGCCCGAAGGGCATCACTGTAAACTCAAACAGTCTATACCTATTACTGAAGGTGGTCTTCGGAATGTCCTCCTCTTGAATCCGTAGCTGGTAATAACCTGACTTCATGTCAAGTTTCGAGAAGAAATGTGCTAATTCCAGTTGATCGAACAATTCGTCAATCCGTGGCAGCGGGTATGTATTCCGGACCGTCAGTCTGTTCAACGCTCGATAATCAATACATAAGCGAAGACTTCCGTCCTTCTTTTTGACGAATAGTATCGGGGCTCCCCACGGTGAATAGCTTGGCTGGAAAAACCCTGCCTCTACTAGTGCCTGCAACTGACTTTGGAACTCGATCAACTATTTCGGGGCCATCCAGTAAGGGGCCCTAGATGCTGGCTTGGCCCCCGGCACAAGCTGTATCTGGAAGTCCTGCTCTTGGTGCGGAGGTAGTCCTGGCAGTTTCTCTGGAAAGACGTCAGCAAAATCTCGCACCACCGGGATGTCTTTCACAGACTCCTTGGCCTCCGCCATCTCAAATAGAATCTGATAAACCTCCTCTCCCTGCAGATGGGCCTTAATGGCCTGTACTGAAGATAAGAGTATACGAGAGGCAGGTCTTATACCTTCGATGACAATGACAGAGTCCCCGTGCCTCACGGTGATCCTCTTTGCTTTGCAATCAATCTGGGCATGGTTCCACTGCAACCATGTCATGCCCAGGATCAGCTCGAAGACTGGCATCCTTAGGATCGTTGTCGGTACTTCGAATGACTTTTCGCCAATCTGTTCCTCCATGTTGCAGTGGGTAGAGGTGAATAGCTCTGATCCGTCGGGTAAACGCACCTTCCTCATCAGGCCTGTGAACCGCTCCACACCTTCCAGCCCTTCCACGAAGGCTTCCGACACGAACGAGTGCGAAGCACCCGTGTTGAACAATGTATAGGCGGGCTTGCCGCTGATGAAGACTATACCAGGGGCGATTAAATGTCTTAGGATTCTATAACGAGTTCTATTTCCTATTTATTCTATCTAGTGCAGTTCTATAAATTTGACAACTGAGAAAGGGAATTCTATTTAAACAATTAAACATCTTGGCATACCTGCTATGACCTGCTCTGGGTTCCGAGGCTGTGCCAGGTCCAAAGCATACACCTGCTCCCTTTCTTGTCTACGATCCCCACCCTGGTATCCACGTCCTCGGCCACGATCTCGACCTCCAAGATATTGCGCTGGCTGGGCAGCCGGTGGTGCTGGTGGGGTGCCCCCCTCATGGGGTAGTTCCTCCTGATGTGCCCCACCTGATGACAATTGAAACATTCCGGCGGGGGATATGCCATTCTCCTGGGTCTTTGTCCCTCCCGTGTCTGAAGAGGTGGTGGAGCCACCACCACTAGCTCCCTTGTCTCCTGTCTTGCCTCCTGACGAGGCTGGTCCTCGACCCTCCTCCCGTCTGTGGTACGGGCTCGTCTCTGATCGTTCCTTGCTCCTCGACCCTGATCCTCCGCTGGCTGTTTCCGACCCCGGGTAGCTTCCAATCAGCATCTATCCTTTTTGTCATCTCTAGTATCCGGGAAATGGGCCCGTCAGATACAAACAGTAGAGTCTCCCTCAGCTCCTCTCGCAGGCCCTTGTAGAACCTTTTGGTATATCCTGCCTCGTCTAACTGATAAGAGTCTGCAAACCGGGCTAGATGGTTGAACTCTCGGTGGTACTCGACCACCGTCTTGTTCCCCTATCTCAGCTGCAAAAACCTATCCTCTAGCTCGTCCCTGGCCGACTGTGGAACAAAGTGTTCCAACAGTGCGCCCCTGAACTCCCCTCAAGAAATCTCTGCTACTTCCCTGTCCGCAAATGTCGTGTCTAGCGAGGTCTTCCACCATCTCTTTGCATGCGACTCCAGGCAGGAGATCACCAAGGGCACCCTCTCCTCCCAAGGGCATCGTATCCCGGTCAGCATCTCGTACATAATATCCAGCCACTCTTCTGTCCGCACGGCCGACTCAGTCCCCAAGTAGGATGGAGGAGAAAGTCCTCGGAAAATGCTCAGCCAGTTGGCCCCCGGGTTTGGCTGCGGAGCCGGAACCTGTTGTGCACTAAACACGTCCATGATGGCTGTCAAATTCTGTCCCATCTCTGACAGTAGGAATGGAGTGGGGACCGGGGGAGGTGGTGCAACATCCGGAGTCTGCTGGACTCCGCCTTGTGGTGTAGGTTGTGCTGTGGGCTGCATAATAAAAGTCAACAGTAAGTAACCGACTCTAACCTAATTAAAAGTGGACAATTTACATGTGATCCCCCATATGGGCACACCACAGCTTCTGCTGCTTAGTTTTTCCCCAAACTAAACCCGTGCGGGGGAGACCCAGGGGTTGTGGACTGCTACTTATCGATCGAGGTTTGCTCTGATACCACTTGTAAGACCCTTTTTTTCTTTTTAAAACATCGGGGTTGTAGGCCCAGAACCTCTGCTTTGCGGTGACACCTTCGTACCTGGGAAGGTCATCACTACAAAACGCCGATCCTGCCGGCCAAATCGATCACAATTATAGCAAAATAGTAAAACATGTCCACAGAAATCACATATATATGTAAGTAATCTCCACGAAGGGAGTTTCCACAGATACACAGAAATATAAGACTTGGGCTCATGCCCAGTACATCAAGTCCTCACTACAAAGCTCTCAATGCAGAAGTAAATACTATAACTAATAATGATCAGGACATATAGTCTCTGTCATCTGAACTCTGGTACTAGACTGGCCCATCTCCATACGTGCCAACCTCCGGGGCTGCTCCTCTATGCTGGGCTCTACGGTCCCCTAAAATGATGTGGTTCGAAAACCGTTAGTCTAAAAGACTAAGTCCTATCATCCCCCACTCCTTCCCCCATAGCCCCTAGGCACCGAGCCGGGAGAACGAAAGTGAAAGAAAACGGTTGTCAACCTAAATCACCTTGAGGAGGGTGAATAGGTGAGTTGTGCGTCTTTTGCGGAATAAAAAATAATTAGAGCACAACACAGAACTATCTACCAATATCACAGACGACACAAGATTTATAGTGGTTCCCCGACCTTGGGTACATCCACTTTCCCTCACCGATCTAGCAATCAACTAGACTCGGCTACTCCACTATCTCGGATCAAAAACCGATCTACCCTCAGAACAAAGTTCCTACAAACTCGATCCAAACAAAGGGATCTACACCTCAGAAGATAACACTTCCAACAAACTCGGAGTGAAAAACTCCTACACTCGGAGAAACTTTCTCCTAAAAAATTAATAAAGTTTTGGAAAAATTATACAAACAGTAAATCCAATCAGATCTGATGAGACGGCCAGAAAACTTCTTCTTATGGACTTTGCAGCACTATCAGAAATCGGTGAAGAGAATCTCGGCTCAGATTTGGATCTTCTTTGCTTTTACAGAATCAGAGAGAGAAGATGAACAGTGATGTCGATCTCGATCTGTATCTTTCTTCAGAATGAGTCCTCTGAAATTAGAAGCAGTGGCCGGAGAAGATGGTGTCGGAGGCGGCTTCCGTTCCGTGAAAGACAGACAGAGGAGTTGGCTGAAAACTTTCTCAAAATAAAATGACAAGAAGGATTGGATAATACTTAGGGTTTGTCATTTTCTGATAAGACTTTATATAGGAGAGAATAACGGTCATAATCGGTCATAATGATGTACACGTGGACCAATCATGTCGCGTGATTTGAAAATTCCGTCAGAAAAGGACTTAGACGAAATTTCAGGAAAGTTCAGCCATATACACGAGTAAGAGAAGATCTACTCGAGTAGTTGAATAACTACTCGAGTACATGAAGGAGAACATACTCGGGTATATAAAGATAGGCTACTCGAGTGGGTAGAAATCAACTACTCGAGTAAGTAGATAGAACTACTCGAGTATGTATAGTGACTTATTCGAGTACATGAAGGATCTACTCGAGTATAAGAAAGACTACTCGAGTATATTACATAAACTACTCGAGTACCTGAAGAATCTACTCGAGTGGAATACTTAGAATAAATTCTGAAGACGTCAGCAAGCAGCTACTCGAGTAGTTGAACTAAACTACTCGAGAGGAAGTGATCTACTCGAGTACGTGAAAGTTCTACTCGAGTAAAAGACTTAGAAAATTCTGGAGTTAGGAAAATTTCAAAGTACACGAGTGAAACACGATCTACTCGAGTAGGTATAATGAACTACTCGAGTATGTTTCTATCTACTCGAGTATGTGAGTATACTTACTCGAGTATAAGCGTGTTTTACTCGAGTCCATGACTTAGAAGAATTTTGACGAGTGAAACCTTTAATACTCGGGTATAATGAGTGATCTACTCGAGTATATAAACATGCTACTCGAGTATATGACTAAGTCTACTCAAGTACATGACTTAGCTACACGAGAGATGCACTTAACTACTCGAGTACAAAGTTTCTTTACTCGAGTAAATTATAACCAATCTACTCGAGTAGTTATGGACCTACTCGAGTAAAAGACTTAGAAAATTTTTGTTGTTGAAAAACTCTTTCATCTAATGTAGTCAACTTCCAATCCTTTTCCCAAGGTCCAATATCTTGAATATGAAGTGTATCCCAATAGAGAGACCACACATGAGTCAACACCTTGGAATATGCAATGAGGGATTACATTGCACAGTTCCTGTGTTTGGTGACCCACTGTGGACTGACATTGGTCTACACTTCCCAGTGAAATTCCTGCAAACATATAACTCAAACCAAGCATCAAATACAACTTAATTCATCTTAGTTCCAGGGTGACTTCATCAAATCTGGGTTAGTGTGGATGTAATACCCAACAATCTCCCCCAATTTATTGAAGTAAGAACCCTTTTACACTAAGGTGAATTATAGACATAAAAGAAACTAAGTAGAAAAATATGAGCAGGTAAGCAATAGACAATGAAAAAGATAATTAGACAGAAATTTAGAATTGTATATATGTAAATTTTCAAAAACATCAAGTCTACAACTTGTCATTTCAATCTCTCAACATCTTTTAGGTTTAGGCTTGGGTTTGCTGCTTATCCATCTTTTCTTGCTGTCTTCTTAGATAGCTGAAAGGCTTAGGGAAATATTTAGGAGGCCTTGGAGGAGCAGTAGGATTATTTCTCCCAAACTCTCTGTCATGGATCTTCCTTTTTAGCATTGATTTCTCATATAACTCCCATTCCTGTGAACTGTAATGAATGCTCCTATTTTCATTAAGATCCATAACTAGTCTGAGTGTGTCCAAAATTAGAGACTTGGAAGTTGGAGAAAAAGCTTCTGCATGTTCAGTGGCTTTGGAAGGAGCAGTCCTGCTAGCAGAGGGGCCTTCACCATACTTCCTTTTCTTCTTGTAGGTTCTGATCTCTGGAGGAGCTTGAAGGAAGATATCAGTAGGGTCTTCTGGAGCATAGGAGTCTGGAGGGTCAACTGTGTCTCCAAGCCTGGGAGAGAAAGAGGGTTGCAGAGGAACAGCTGGAGCAGTGATATCTGTAGCTAGAGGGTTGAGATGATGGGGAATGATGTTGGGATCAACTGCAAGGTCTGGCAAAATCTGATTGTGCATCCACACAGCAGTGTCATAGGTGTGAAATTTGACACTGTATCTGGGCTAGCACATCATCATGAATGGTCTTCACATGAGCTTCTGATGAGTCCACTTTAAATACCTATTTTCGGACTCATCTGGGCTTGTTTTTCGTCGCTTGCACTTCACTTTTAGTACATTATCATATATATTTCATCTTGTCTATATTTCCATAGGAAGTGCACATTTATGCACATGGCTGTGTATTTTGTTATTATTATAGTCTGTACTCCTTTTTGTTATTGTCTGGAATGTCTGCACATATCAGTGATTGGTTTTTCTTTCGGTACAGGGGTCGTGTGCATGTTCCGGGACGGTTGTGAAACAGGAATACTGCGCACGATCATGGGATCTAATGCACACGACCACTGGTCGTGCGCCCCTGATCGTGCGCACTACTCTACGTTTTCCGGAATCAGCCTGGGGTAAGCGCACGACCACTGGACATATTGCGCACGACCAGCGGTCGTGCGCCACTGATCGTGTGCATTTATTCCTCTTTTCTGGAGTCCTGTCTGGGTAATCGCACGATCATTGGACTTAGTGCGCACGACCACTGGTCGTGCGCCACTACTCGTGCGCATTATCCCAGTTCTTCTTCCTGATATTCCATGCCAGTGCGCACGAGCACAGGACATAGTGCGCACGACCACTGGTCGTGCACCTGTGATCGTGCGCATTGTTCATTTCTGCTTTTGTATAAATAGTGCAGGTTCCGCCCTAATGGGGATTGCTAATTTTTCCTCCGTCGTTTTCGTCTCCGAGGAGGGATTCTGCCGTCCTCCTTCAATCTCCACACTAGGGAGGTGCTCCGGGCAAGCTTTCACCGCCAAATCCAAGCCGGAGCTTCCTCTCGGCCTCCTCCTTCATCCTTGAGCTTCAAGAAGGGCTTGACCTAGCTTTCTCCATCAAGCAAGGGGAAGTTGTGCCATCCTCCACCAGATTGTGACATGAAGAATACGGGCCATTGGAAGGTGGTGACAGCCCTTCTCTACCCCGGACGCAGTTGCGGACTGAGCTTGGACGCGGATTGACAACCCCACGATTCCAACCGTGAATCCTCAGCAAGGCTTCGGATCCGGTCGATTTCGCACACTTTTCTTCTCTTGTTGTTGATAGTTTAGTTGAACTCTTTATATTTGATGAAGCTATGCTTAGTGTAATATACGATTATCTGTAATCATGTCTATGTGATTGTATATTTTTGTTATATTTACTTGAGGTGCGCCTATTTGTCCATCCACCATCCATCCGCCCTTGCCGCACTAGCAATTACTAGTGGCGTGCGTAGCGAAGAGGTGCTCACGACCCTCATTCTGTCGTTCTAACCACCTCATCCGCAAGCCTACTCGCCCATCCACCTAGTGATTCGGTGCATAGCGGCCCGACTAGTCTTCCATCCCGCCTGGCGAAGCATCGCATAGCGGCGTTGCATAGGAGTAGTTGATAGTGTTTTATTTTCTTTGTCCGCAATATCAAAGCCCCCATCGTTACCGCCGACCCTAAGGACTTCAATCTCAAGTCCTCCTCTAAATTAACTTCACCTTACTGTGTTCCTTGTGAGATCGATACGTGGGAAAACCCCCATTTTATATTACTTGTGCGACCGGTTCACTGTCGTGATCTTAAGCATCAAGTTTTTGGCGCCGTTGCCGGGGAACACGGTCGTGTGAGTTTTTGTAGAGGAAGATAAGAGATAGAAGCCCTTTTTCATTTGTTCATATCACTTTCTTCTTTGTTTTAGTTTTTAGCATTTGTGTTTGTTTTTATTTGTTCCTATTCTAGTTTTAAATTTTCTGTAGCAGGTTTTCCTATTCTTTTATTTGTGGTGTGTAGTTAATTGTTGCTTAGAAACTTTCTGTTGGTGAATTATTCTTGTTGCACCATGTATTCTTATATGAATATCTGTTGCCGATGGTGCGGGGATTATAGGCATGGTAGTGATGAGTGCCCCACTGAAGAATGGGAGCATAATTCACGTGGTTCTGTGTATGGAGCACCGTCTTCTTATGGTACTTCATACACCCAACCCAGGTCTTATGGTCACTCCTCTTCTACGCCTTCATCTTTTTCTTATTCCTCTCCGGTCCCACCTGTACCGAGGCATAATGGAAAACGATGTTTGTGTTGTCATAGCGCCGACCACGTGTTGAAAGATTGCGCAGAATTTCAGCGCCAGTTGGAGGAGGAGGATGAACCGGGTATCTGATTCATTCCATCCACCTCTCAATCGGCTGCCCCTTCTGATTCTGATGATATGTTCACAGCACCACCTTGTCTATGGGGGACTGCTGCGGATATACCCATCAGACTTTCTGCCGATCGGTGTGACGACATTGTGGCACCGTCTCTCCCCATGCCCTCTTCCCCTCTTGTTGATTCACCCCCGGAGGAACCTGCACATATTTTCTCTGATGCCGTTGCTCCTCTGCCTTCTTTGCAAGAATTATCTATCCCTATTTTTAGTGAGTCGGTTGATGATGTTCGGCCGGATTATGATTCTGAGCCTGAGGATGTGCCCATGTTTGACGAGCATATTATTTTCATTAATGGACAGTATTACGTCGTGGAACATGTGGACGCACCGAGGTGTGTTGATGAGGATATGCTCTTTGTTGAGGAAGTTTCCACTTCCTTGATGGATGAGGAGGTCCAAACCACCACCGAGGACCTCGAGCTCGCGGATTCCCCTCGCCATGACTCATATGACGTCGTCGTTGATCTATGTCGGGATCCTGCTGGGAGTGAGACCGGGACCACTCCCCCTATTTCTGATTCTTTTAGTTATTCATCTCCTTTATTTCTTGATCCCATTTCTGTATCTGAGCTTGTGCGGGTTGAGTCTTCGCAGGTGCTTCAGGAGGACTTGGAGCTTTCAGCTCGAGTCATGGATGATAGCATCCTCTTTTGCGAGGAGGTTGATTCCTCCTCTGTTGAGGAAGCTCCATTCATCGCTTTCTCCTCCTACAGACTCCTTGTAGACGATACCTTGCTAGGTAAGGATTTCTTTTGGGATAAGATGAGCGAGGACCAGTCCTCCTCCTCTTCTTATTTCTTATTTCCTCTACCTGTGTTGGGCAGGTATGATTATTTAGGTAGAAGGGTAACTGCTCTATCACCGTATTGGTACCCGTTACTGAAACGGATATTAGGCCAGTTACCTGTGCACTTTTTATTTCATAGGCCTATAAGCTAGAACTGTTTAGAATTTAATAAGCCGTGCTGGGATGACAGTAACCCCAGTACTTATCTTTCATTTTCTGCATTTTATTTTTCTTGTCTATTTTAGTTTTAGCATTTCTTTTTGTATATTTTGTTTTGTTTTTGCGGAGCTCACCCCTGCAGGTATTCTTGGCAAATTGCATTGGCAGGGTTCTGATTCTTCGTATGGCGGGCCTGCTTCAGATTTCCACGCGTCTTCTGGTATGCTCACTAGCTGAGCATGGGGTAAACTCTTCCCTTAGCTCTTTATGATTTTAATTTCTCTATCTTATGATTTGTTGCTTAGTTTAAGTCTGGGGGGAGAGATCTGTTACCTATTGCACGTACACATCTCATGTGCATACTAGAAGCCTTTATTGTTTTATTTTGATTAGTTCATTGCATCACACACCACTGCACCCACATGAGCGTGTGCTTAGCTTTTTGCGTGCTGCGAGTTAAACTCATTTCTTCGTTAGATTTGGGAAAATTATGGTGCTGGCTTAGGATCGTGAGACGGAGTAAAATGTTGGCCTTGTTGTGTTTCTAGTCAACTGCTCTCGTCCCGTGTAAAAATTCGAGTAGATTTAATTTTTTTGTATGCTTTTAGTTTTATATTTTTCTAATTGTGTAAATACTTTTTATTCTACTCAAAACTTGGTGAATCCGGTGTGAATCCGACGGTAGTGTAGGAATGTGTGTAGCCGCCACTAGCCTCGTTTTGCTCGAGTCGGGAGGAAGGATTATCTTTCTCGGTGGCTAAGAACTTGCCCCAAGCTACTCTCGAAGCATAGGTGCATGGTTAGTCAAGCTTAAGCGTGATGTAGGCCATCATTTTGGCCCGGTTGAGCTTTGTACCGTTCCTAACGTCTTGTCCTCACTAGCCCCATTGTGCCTACCCTTCTTTTGATTCAGCTCCACCTTCATTCACCAAAGCCCCATAGCATATCCTAGTCGCACACCCAAGTCGAGTTTAGTGTTTTATATTTTCATGTTGGGATGTGATGTTGTGTTATTATTTATGAAAATGTGGAAGTGCTCTCAAGTTTATATCTGCTGAATTGTGCAAATAAAATGAAGAAAAAGAAAAAAAAAGAGAAAAATATTTGTAAAGAAAAAAAAAGAAGTGAAAAGAAAAGGTTTAAATTGAATTTTTTATGGAAATGTGATTATATTTGGAGTACGCGGTGCACACAACCATTTGTTAAAAGTTAAGTCTGGGGGTGTGGTGCACCCGTATTTATTTTGGTTAGCTGATGGATTCTTTCTTTGATAGCTCAATTGGGTTAGGTGCATAGCCTTCCTGTTTATCATTGTTTACCTCACCGTAACCCAAGCCCCGTGATTATCCTAAAGCCCTACGGATTTGCGCTTGAGTCTAACTAGTGCCGTGGAGAGAGTGTGAAAGGGCAAGCGTATGGTCCCCGACATTGGTGGATTCCTTTGGAGGTGATCCTGAGCCCCGATCTTTGGCAAAGCTCACCTTAGTGGCATGCCTACTTTCTTCCTACGCGTGACCGAATGATTCACCGTGATTCCATTTTTGAGTAATAATAAAATTTTGATACGCATTGTGAAAAGTATAAACTATTTTGTATACTTAGAAATTTCTTCTATTATATTTTTACGCGCGCGAGCATGTGACTTCGCATGGTACTTCGTATCGCAATTTCTTTGTTAACTCGTATTTTTCCCTATCTGCTTAGATTTTGTTTGCTCGGGATGCGCAAACAGTTAAGTCTGGGGGTGTGATGAGTCCACTTTATATACCTATTTTCGGACTCATCTGGGCTTGTTTTTCGTCGCTTGCACTTCACTTTTAGTTCATTACCATATATATTTCATCTTGTTTATATTTCCATAGGAAGTGCACATTTATGCTCGTGGCTGTGTATTTTGTTATTCTTATAGTCTGTACTCCTTTTTGTTATTGTCTGGAATGTCTGCACATATCAGTGATTGGTTTTTCTTTCGGTACAGGGGTCGTGTGCGTGTTCCGGGACGGTTATGAAACAGGAATACTGTTCATGATCATGGGATCTAATGCGCACGACCACTGGTCGTGCTCCCATGATCGTGCGCACTACTCTACGTTTTCCAAAATCAGCCTGGGGTAAGCGCACGACCACTGGACATATTGCGCACGACCACCGGTCGTGCGCCACTGATCGTGTGCATTTATTCCTCTTTTCTGGAGTCCTGTCTGGGTAATCGCACGATCATTGGACTTAGTGCGCACGACCACTGGTCGTGCGCCACTACTCGTGCGCATTATCCCAGTTCTTCTTCCTGATATTCCATGCCAGTGCGCACGAGCACAGGACATAGTGTGCACGACCACTGGTCGTGCGCCTGTGATCGTGCGCATTGTTCATTTCTGCTTTTGTATAAATAGTGCAGGTTCCGCCCTAATGGGGATCGCTAATTTTTCCTCCGCCATTTTCGTCTCCGAGGAGGGATTTCGCCGTCCTCCTTCAATCTCCACACTAGGGAGGTGCTCCGAGCAAGCTTTCACCGCCAAATCCAAGCCGGAGCTTCCTCTCGGCCTCCTCCTTCATCCTTGAGCTTCAAGAAGGGCTTGACCTAGCTTTCTCCATCAAGCAAGGGGAAGTTGTGCCATCCTCCACCAGATTGTGACACGAAGAAGACGGGCCATTGGAAGGTGGTGATAGCCCTTCTCTACCCCAGACGCAGTTGCGGACCGAGCTTGGACGCGGAATGACAACCCGACGATTCCAACCGTGAATCCTCAGCAAGGCTTCGGATCCGGTCGATTTCGCACACTTTTCTTCTCTTGTTGTTGATAGTTTAGTTGAACTCTTTATATTTGATGAAGCTATGCTTAGTGAAATATACGTTTATCTGTAATCATGTCTATGTGATTGTATATTTTCGTTATATTTACTTGAGGTGCGCCTATTTGTCCATCCACCATCCATCTGCCCTTGCTACACTAGCAATTGCTAGTGGCGTGCGTAGCGAAGAGGTGCTCACGACCCTCATTCCGCCATTCTAACCCCCTCATCCGCAAGCCTACTCGCCCATCCACCTAGTGATTCGGTGCATAGCGGCCCGACTAGTCTTCCATCCCGCCTGGCGAAGCATCGCATAGCGGCGTTGCATAGGAGTAGTTGATAGTGTTTTATTTTCTTTGTCCGCAATATCAAAGCCCCCATCGTTATCGCCGACCCTAAGGACTTCAATCTCAAGTCCTCCTCGAAATTAACTCCACCTTACTGTGTTCCTTGTGAGATCGATACTTGGGAAAACCCCCATTTTATATTACTTGTGTGACCGGTTCACTGTCGTGATCTTAAGCATCAGCTTCCCATACATCTGTCTTCTGAGTAGCAGATTTTTCTACCTATTCTTTGAGTTCTTTTATCAAACCCTCCCCCTTTCTGATTTCAACAGATAGTTTCTCTATGGTGTCTTCTTTGAAAATACCAACTTCTTCACAGATTTTCATTTTGTTAGCCTCATTTCTCTTGTCTAGCTCTATCTAATTGTTTGTCATGGTGACACCTTGTTCCATAACATTTCCAACACTAGTGATAGTGTGGTCAAGGGCTTTGCCACCAATTTGAAATAAATACTTGAGGTTATCAGTATTATGCTGAATTTCAGCAAAGCCTCTGCTCATCTCAGTCTCAAGAGCAGTTACCTTGTCAGTGACTATCTTTAGAGAGGTGTCAAAATAATTTCTCTATTCTTGAAGAAGAAGTGCAATATGTTGCAGCAAATCTGAGGAGGAAGAGACTGTAGTAGCAGCAGAGGGAGCAGCAGTAGGGATAGGAGGAGTTACCCAAGGAGCTATTTCTTCAATGATGACAGAGCTGAGAGCTCTGGTGGTATGAATTATAGCATCCCTTTCTTCTGTATCATGGGGAATGGAGAAATCTAGGTTTCTGAGAGGGGCCTCAGCTGGCTCTGGAGAGGTCTCATCAGAAATAAGAATGGTGTCTTACTTGTCTTTTGGGGGATCTGGAGATGGTGTTGGAGTCCTGGCTGGAGAATGGGCAGGAGACTGTGCTGGAGTGGAGTCCTTGTGACATTCAGAGGTTGGAGCTGGAGGAGATAGAGGAGGAATGGGCATCACTTCTTTAGAAAGCTCTGCAATCATAGCATCTATAGCAGCAGCTGTGGACAGAAGAGAGTCTTGAGGTATTTGATCTGAAGGAGTGGCTGGACTTTGTTGAGTATGAGGTAGGGAAGGAATTTCTAGCTGAGGAGAGGGCTGCCTGACTTGGATAGAAGGAGAAGGCTCCCCCTCACTGAGTGCACCAGAGGAGCTGGCCACATGTTGAGGAGAGGTAGATGGTGTCCTGTCCTCTATAGCTGGAACATCTGGAACTTCTGAGATCTTGGCAGCTTGGGCAGAATTCTTTAGCTTGAGATCCCATCTGTGAATGGAAGAGATGGAGACCTTCTTCATGTGGTGAAGAGGGGTCCCTTTGGAGAATTTGAAGACCTCAAGATTTGTCTCATGGAGGAGCAGAGAGATAATTCTGGCGCAGTTGGGGGATTTTAAACTGTCCCTGATTTTATCCAGAATCAGCATACCAAATTGGTATTTCTTACGGCAGACAATTGCTTGCATTATGTCGAGGAAATATGATGGAATGTCTCTGATGGAGTGTGTCTTGCACAATAAAATTTTTCCAATAACATCAACCAAAAATTTGCCTTCTGCATTCATATCTGACCTTTTGAAGTATTGAGCATCAGTTGAAAAACCACAGAAAAGGGCTGTTCTGTCAGAGTCTTCAGCAACTAAGTGATCTTCTTCATCGACAGGCAGCAGTCGGAGAAGCTGAGAGACAGAGATCTTGGTGAGCTTAATTTTCAAACCCTTCACTTTGGATTTCAGGATTTTCCCATTCCTTCTGACCTTTAGATTGGAAACGAATTCGGCAACTTCTGGGAATAAAATTCGACAGGGTTCCTGGAGGATGAAGGAGAGGCCGGCGGTGTCGAGAAGGATGAGAAGGTTGTGGAAGTCATCTGAGAGCTCTGCAATACCTGCGGTGACGAGTTCTGATCTGACGCCTATCTTGGAAGAAGCGGCCATGGCGGCGGTTGACTGGAAGTGGTGAGGAGGGAAGCGCCTCTGCAACAGCGGCAGTGGCGAGTAGGCGAAACGGCAGAGTAGGCGAAGCGGCAGAGGGTACTCGAGAGAACGAAATGATTTCGTGTAAGTTGGGTTTTTCAGAAATTCATATATATAACCCTAAATTACATCTAATTAATTTGAAGGAAATTAACTAAATCGAGGGAAGAGGCGGCATTTAGCCTTGGGTGGCGAATAGAACAAATTTCAAAATCTGGGAAACAGTACACGAGAAAGATATAGACTACGCGAGTAGGTAAGAGGTTACTCGAGTAGATCTTCAGAAATTACTCGAGTCGGTCTGCAGAAAGTACTCGAGTAGGTCGAGAAAAATACTCGAGTAGGTCAGAGACTTACTCGAGTAGGTAAGTGACTTACTCAAGTAGGTGAGTGACTTACTCGGGTAGGTGAGTGACTTACTCGAGTAGGTAAGTGACTTACTCGAGTAGGTAAGTAGGTACTCGAGTAGGCACACTCTTATATCCGAGTAAGTAGAGAAGAGTACTCGAGTAGGTAAATTAACGTACTCGAGTATGTCAGTAGTTACTCGAGTAGGGCTGCAGTGACTCGAGTAGGTGAATTAACATACTCGAGTATGTCTTATGCTTCTCGAGTCAAACTTTAAAAAAATTTAGAAAATGTAGATTTAGACTAACCCCTTGGAATTACTTGCTTCTTAGTCATCCAGCCTTCTTTAGTCCTCTTTGTTGAGCATCCCAAGCTCAGTCTTGAAGAACGAGAACTTGGTCTCGTCCAGCGGCTTTGTGAAGATATCTGCAACTTGCCTATCTGTGGGCACATATTGGAGATCTATGTCTCCATGATCCACATGTTCTCGAATGAAGTGATACCTTAGCTCGATGTGCTTTGTCCAGCTGTGGGAGACTGTATTGTTGGCTATTGCAATTGCGCTGGAAGAGTCGCAAAACAAAGGAATATCCTTGAACTGCAGGTTATAGTCCTCGAACTGATTCTTTATCCATAGCAACTGTGTGCAACAACTGCCTGTAGAGATATACTCTGACTCGGCCGTTGAGATTGCGAAACAGTTCTGCTTCTTGCTACTCCAAGAGATTAGCCTTCTTCCGAAGAATTGGCAAGTCCCTGAGGTGCTTTTCCGGTCGTCTTTGCTACCTGCAAAATCTGCATTTGAAAACCCAATTAGTTCGCTGTCATTACTTCCTGGGTACCATAAGCCAAGATTTGGTGTGCCTTTAAGGTATCTCAGGATCCGCTTTGCAGCAGCGTAATGAGATTCCTTAGAGTTCACCTGAAATCTAGCGCAGACATATGTTGAAAACATTATGTCAGGCCTACTGGCAGTAAGGTAGAGCAAGGATCCAATTATGCTTCTGTACTTGGTTTCATCAAAAGGTTTCCCTTTTTCATCCTTGTCCAGAGATATAGTTGAGCCCATTGGAGTCCTCATAGAGGTTGCGTTCTCCATTCCGAATTTCTTAATTAGCTATTTGGTGAACTTAGTCTGTGAGATGAAAATTCCATCTTCAGATTGTTTCACCTGAAGCCCTAAGAAATACTTTAGCTCGCCCTTACTGCTCATTTCAAACTTCCCTTGCATAAGTTTTGAGAACTTTTTGCAGAGGTTGTCATCTGTAGAGCCAAAAATAATGTCGTCGACATAGATTTGCACTAGCAAAATCTTGCCTTTTATTTCCCTAAGAAATAATGTCTTGTCTATCTTTCCCCTTGTGAACTTGTTCTCAAGTAGAAAGGTAGACAGTGTTTCATACCAAGCTCTAGGAGCTTGTTTCAGACCATATAGGGCCTTGTGCAGAAGATAGACATAATCAGGAAAGTTAGGATCAACGAAACCTGTAGGTTGTTCCGCATACACTTCCTCCTTTATGTTACCATTTAGGAAGGCCGACTTCACGTCCATCTGATAGACGGTGAAGCCTTTGAAAGCAGCATATGCTAGGAACAACCTTATTGCCTCCAGCCTCGCCACTGGAGCATATGTCTGGTCAAAGTCGATTCCTTCTTCTTGACGATAGCCTTTAGCGACGAGTCTGGCCTTGTTCTTTATGATAGTTCTGTCTTCGTCCATCTTGTTCCTATAGACCCATTTTGTTCCAATGATGTTCTTTCCTTTGGGTCTTGGAACAAGTATCCACACATTGCAGTGCTTGAACTGATTTAGCTCTTCTTCCATTGCCATTATCCATGATGCGTCTGAGTTTGCTTCCTCAAATTTCTTTGGTTCAACCTGGGAGAGAAAACTCAAATGAAGATTCTCATTAGTTGTACCTCTTCGAGTTCTGACACCATCCCGGGGATCTCCTATGACCTGGTCCATGGGGTGATCCTTCAGATGTCTGAGCTCTAGAGTTCTTGCATCTGGATTATCTTCATTCACTGGAGTGATTTCTTCATCCTGGATGTCTTGTTCATTTTGATCATCAGCCTCTCCAATAGGAGTTGGAGTGGTGATCTTAATGAACTTCTCCCTTTGTCTTCGGACGGATCATCCAAACTAGTTTCTTTCAGCTTATCACCTGCATCTTCAATGAGCACACTAGACGGATTGCTTTGCAGCAAGCTCGTCTCGTCAAATACAACATGTATTGATTCTTCTACCACCAGGGTTTTTCTATTAAATATCTTATATTCCTTACTATGGCTACTATAGCCTACAAAAATACCTTCAAAGCTCTTTTCGCTGAACTTGGTGGTATGATACTTACCATTGTTAAGTACGAAGCATTTACAACCAAAGATTCTAAAGTATGAGACTGTTGGTTTCCTGCCTTTTAGAAGTTCGTAAGGTGTCTTATTGTGGTCTTTGTTTATGAGTGCTCGATTTTGCACGTGGCATGCAGTGTTGACGGCTTCAGCCCAGAAGTACTCTGGTAGTGAAGCATCACTCAACATGGTCCTGCAGGCCTCTATGAGTGTTCTGTTCCTTCTCTCAGCCACTCCATTCTGTTGTGGAGTACGAGGAGAGGAAAACTCATGAAAGATACCTAAGCTTTCACAGAATTCTGTCATGGCCACAGATTTGAACTCTGTTTCGTTATCACTTCTGATTTTGACTATGGAGCAGTTGTATTCATTCTGGACTTGCCTGACAAAATTTGTAAAGATGTCGAAGGTATCTGACTTATGTTTCAGAAAGAACACCCACGCAAACCGTGAGTAGTCATCAACAATTACCAATGTATAGTCCTTACCTCCCAAACTTCTAACTTGCAGTGGACCAAACAAGTTCATGTGCAGTAGATGGAGACATCTGTTAGAGTATTTGCCCATAATGCTTTTAAAGGTAGCCCTTGTTTGCTTGCCTTTTACGCATGCATGACAAGGCCTGTCTTTGACGCATTTCACATTTGGGGCATCACATACTAAGTTCATTGAAAATAGTTTATTAATGGTTTTGAAATTAATATGTGCTAGTCTCTTATGCCATTGATCACCGAGAGACGCACTATCTTTTGCTAAAAGACACACTGGCGTAGAGTAATCTATACAGATGAAATTTAAACAGAAAATATTCCTGCTTCGAGTGCCGGATAGAATCGTTTCCATATTGTCAACGGATTTTATCAAGCACTTATCAGCATGGAACTCAACTATGTATCCTTTATCGCATAGTTGGCTTATGCTAATGAGATTGTGTTCCAATCCTTCGACATATGCCACATCCGAGAGGGATACATTGCCGTTAGTAATCATACCGTAGCCTCTTGTAATTCCTCGGTCTGAACCTCCAAAGATGACCTTTGGTCCGTTCACGACTGGAGTAAAGTTCTGAATGAGGCTTCTAGTCCCGGTCATATGCCGAGAGCATCCACTGTCCAAGTACCAGATGGGCGTTCTGTTGGCCTTTGGACATCCCTGCAATCATAATCAATTTGCCTTAGGAACCCAAACACGTTTGGGTCCTTGGTCTCGGGTTAGAGTGCTCCCCCTACGAGTGTTAGCATTATGAGCGGTCTTTCTCATATTGCTGACATGAGGGGTTGCAGCATTTCTGGAATTGAACCAACAATCTATGGCGAAGTGACCAACCTTGCCACAGTACCAACAGTCAAATCTGTTGTACCTTTGCCTCAGGATCTCCTGCTTGACTTTTTGGAATTTTGGTCTAGCAGGGGTAGCATTCTTGGAGGAGGATGCCTCATGATGATGGCAATCACATGGCTTCTTCTCCTTTATGGGCTTCTCTACAACAGGCTTTGTCTTTGGTGCCTTCTTGAAGTTGTGCCCATGATTGAAAGGGCCATAGCTCTGAAGAATAACTTCTTCATAAGGTGCCTTAAAGACACTCTCGCCAAAGTTTCGGGGTCGAGCCCATCCTTGATAGCGGGACTTTGGCTCTATATAGGTAGGCCTAGCAAAGTGCCCGTAGGATGAGTCAAAATCAAACTCATTTGATAGAAAGATGACCTTTTTGAATGTAGTTTGATTTTGAGGGGCTTTCCCCTTTTCTTCGGCTGAGGCCTTTTTGGCGGCCTTATTTTTCCGTTGATTCTTATTTCTCCAAGAGGATTTACTAGGAGCTTCTTCATGGCCTAATCCAGCTCCCTTGTCCTTTGCTAAGAATTCAGCAACGAATGGAAGAACTGTTTTGGGCTTCGAGAAACTCTCAACAAGTTTCCTTTCAGCCGCAAGTTCGACTTCCAATTCTTTGATGATCTTCTCCTTAAGGTCAAGGTGCTCAAGATCCTTGTTATATTCTTCAATAGCATGATTGAAGTGTTCTTCAAGGGAGTCAGTCTTTGCGACTTTCTCTCTCAAGATGCTCTCTTCGGCTTTTAGAGATTTGATCTCTTTAGCCTGAGTCTTCAAGACTCGACGACATTTGTCGTAAGCCATGATTAACTCCTTGTACTGGGCCATTAACTCTGACTCATCGTCAGAGGAGCTACCCTCGCAATCGTGTTCAGAGACTTCAGAATCTGAAAGAGGGGTATGAGAGTTTACCTTCCCAGTGAACTGGGGCTCTTGTTCATCATCTGTTTGAGCCATTAGCCCAAAGTAAGCTTCTTCTTCTTCACTTGACTCAGATGAGTCAGAATCGCTAAGAGTCTTGCTCTTTTTGGCTATGAGGCTCTTCTCTTTCCTCTTCTTGTTGTGTGAGGATTTCTTTTCTTCTCTTCTACCACCCTCCTTCTTCTTATGAGGGCAGTCAGCAATGACGTGGCCTGGCTTATTACAGCAATAGCAAATGATGTCAGTTGAAACGTATTTGTTCTGTTTAGTATTGTACCTTTCGTGGCTGCTTGAGCCTTTTCTTTGTCGATCGCCATCGCGCCGCGATCTTCTGTATGAGGCATCCTTGTCTTTCCATTGTTTCTTTTTATTAAGAAACTTCTTGAATTGCCTTGAGAGTAAAGAGAACTCTCCTTCAGATAGTTCAGAGCCTGAGGTGCTAGGCTCTGATGTTTCTTCTTCTTCATCAACTTCTGGAGCTAGAGCGGGGGAGGCATCCTTAGTCTTTCTGGAGGTGTCTGCCTTCAAAGTGACAGATTTCTCCTTGAGTGCAGACATGCCTTTCTCTTCTTCAGCTTTTCTTGTATTGATTTGGAATTCATAAGACATAAGCTTTCCAAAGAGATTTTGTGGGTCCGTTTCAGCTAGCTTCCCGAACTCCTTGATGGCGCATACCTTGTTATCCTATTCCTTGGTTAGGGATCTCAAGAATTTGTCGTTCAGTTCTCCGTTGGTGAAGACACGGCCATACACCCTTAGGCCATTCACAATTTTGAAGAAGTTTTCAAAGGTGTCGGCAATTGTTTCCTTGTTCTCTTGTCGGAACGCTTCATATTTTTGGTTAAGGGATCTCTGATCATCTCTTACTTCTTCAATTCCTTCCATCAAAGTGACTAAGGAATTCCACATCTCCTTAGCCGATTGACAGTGAATCAAATTCTGCAGCATCGAGTCATCGACTGCACTTACTATAATGTTCTTAGCTTTCTTGTCGAGGGATACAAGTGCAATCTTGTCTTTGTCGAGATCCATTAGCTTTTTGGGAACTTTCTTGGTAGGGTCGATAGTGGACACAGTCATGGGAACGTAAGGACCTTCTTCAACGATCATGAAGATCCTTGGATCCGCAGCTTCCATGAAAAATTTTATCATTTCTTTCCACATGGGAAAGTTATTTTTGTTGCACAGTGGAAGCTTGGCGAAATCTTTGCCCTTGTCCATTTTATGGTAGAATCTTTCAGACAACAGATTTGGATCTGATCAAGGTGTTAACCTTTTGACGATTAACCTGGCTCTGATACCAATTGAAAGAAAACGGTTGTCAACCTAAATCACCTAGAGGGGGGTGTATAGGTGAGTTGTGCGTCTTTTGCGGAATAAAAAATAATTAGAGCACAGCACAGAACTATCTACCAATATCACAGACGACACAAGATTTATAATGGTTCCCCGACCTTGGGTACATCCACTTTCCCTCACCGATCTAGCAATCAACTAGACTCGGCTACTCCAGTATCTCGGATCAAAAACCAATCCTACCCTTGAAACAAAGTTCCTACAAACTCGATCCAAACAAAGGGATCTACACCTCGGAAGATAACACTTCCTACAAACTCGTAGTGAAAAACACCTACAATCGGAGCAACTTTCTCCTACAAAATTAATAAAGTTTTGGAAAAATTATACAAACAGTAAATCCAATCAGATCTGATGAGACGGCCAGAAAACTTCTTCTTATGGACTTTGCAGCACTATCAGAAATCGGTGAAGAGAATCTTGGCCCAGTTCTGGATCTTCTTTGCTTTTACAGAATCAGAGAGAGAAGATGAACAGTGATGTCGATCTCAATCTGTATCTTTCTTCAGAATGAGTCGTCTGAAATTAGAAGCAGTGGCCGGAGAAGATGGTGTCGGCGGCGGCTTCCGTTCCGTGAAAGACAGACAGAGGAGTCGGCTGAAAACTTTCTCAAAATAAAATGACAAGAAGGCTTGGAGAATACTTAGGGTTTGTCATTTTCTGATAAGACTTTATATAGGAGAGAATAACGGTCATAATGATGTACACGTGGACCAATCATGTCGCGTGATTTGAAAATTCCGTCAGAAAAGGACTTAGATGAAATTTCAGGAAAGTTCAGCCATATACACGAGTAAGAGAAGATCTACTCGAGTAGTTGAATAACTACTCGAGTACATGAAGGAGAACATACTCGGGTATATAAAGATAGGCTACTTGAGTGGGTAGAAATCAACTACTCGAGTAAGCAGATAGAACTACTCGAGTATGTATAGTGACTTACTCGAGTACATGAAGGATCTATTCGAGTATAAGAAAGACTACTCGAGTATATTACATAAACTACTCGAGTACCTGAAGAATCTACTCGAGTGGAATACTTAGAATAAATTCTGAAGACGTCAGCAAGCAGCTACTCGAGTAGTTGAACTAAACTACTCGAGAGGAAGTGATCTACTCGAGTACGTGAAAGTTCTACTTGAGTAAAAGACTTAGAAAATTCTGGAGTTAGGAAAATTTCAAAGTACACGAGTGAAACACGATCTACTCGAGTAGGTATAATGAACTACTCGAGTATGTTTTTATCTACTCGAGTATGTGAGTATACTTACTCGAGTATGAGCGTGTTTTTACTCGAGTCCATGACTTAGAAGAATTTTGACGAGTGAAGCCTTTAATACTCGGGTATAATGAGTGATCTACTCGAGTATATAAACATGCTACTCGAGTATATGACTAAGTCTACTCGAGTACATGACTTAGCTACACGAGAGATGCACTTAAGTACTCGAGTACAAAGTTTCTTTACTCGAGTAAATTATAACCAATCTACTCGAGTAGTTATGGACCTACTCGAGTAAAAGACTTAGAAAATTTCTGTTGTTGAAAAACTCTTTCTTCTAATGTAGTCAACTTCCAATCCTTTTCCCAAGGTCCAATAGCTTGAATATGAAGTGTATCCCAATAGAGAGACCACACATGAGTCAACACCTTGGAATATGCAATGAGGGATTGCATTGCATAGTTCCTGTGTTTGGTGACCCACTGTGGACTGACATTGGTCTACACTTCCCAGTGAAATTCCTGCGAACATATAACTCAAACCAAGCATCAAATACAACTTAATTCTTCTTAGTTCCAGGGTGACTTCATCAAATCTAGGTTAGTGTGGATGTAATACCCAACAGAAAGGAGAGGACATGAAGGTGGAGAATAACAAATAAGCAGGTGGCAGCAGAACTAATCTAGCAGTTCTACAGTATGTATGGCAGTAAAATAGGTATGAAAACCTGAATGAGAATGTAACATTAACTTATATGAAAACACATAAGCTAAGGGATCTTTTGCAGGGCTCCTATAGTATAAAAAGTCCCATACCGATTTATACGATAGGGTGTCAGTTTTCTAATAAGCATAATATGTAATATCAAATAAAACCTTTAACTTATAAGCACCCTTGCGCGAACTTATAAACTAAGGGGTCGTCTTGCATGGCCTATTGTATAGAGCGTCTCATACCACTTATACAATAGGTGTCAGGTTATATGCAATGATTATGCTATTTAATACAATTAGGCCATGATGTGAACATGTAAGTGTAACTCACCCACTGGACTCAGTGTACACAGACCTTTAGTTCCCCCTTTCTGGAGCCGAACCTCCCAGGATACCTCTGTAGTGGAAAACGAAAGCGGTGGGTTGGGCCTCGCCCACCTCTAAACCGGTAATTACACTACCAGTTAGACCTATCGTACGCCTCAACGCTGGTGCACAAAGCGAAGCGCCTGCGTACTCTTGTCGGCTGGCGCACCGGACTTTATTTGTCCAAGTGCTAAGCCACACTCGCTGAGTCAACGTGTTGGCGTCGGTGCATCGACCCTCCAACACCGAAGACCCACCACCTTTTCCTTTATGCACATACAACCTTATGTATCAGCTACTGAGCCAAAGCTCCCCAGACCATCCCGTCCGTCATAAACAACAACCGAGCCAAAGCTCTTCGGGCCAACCTGCCCATCACAAACCATTACCGAGCCAAAGCTCGCCGGGCTAACCTGCCCTTTTACCAAACCACGGGTCTTACTGCCCGAGTGAGCCAACCTATCTTCCCGAGTCATCGAGGTGTGAGAACGTGAAACCCTAGACTTACTAGCTACCCTTATATGTTGTGTTGGATCTAACCGTAGTGCAATTGACACTTCCTCCCTACGGGAAAGACGATCTTTCGTCGATCCCAGGCACCACCTAACTCTAGCCAATCCATCCCTCTACTCATCCTACTACCAATAATGAACTTATTTTTATCTATCCAAACTAGCAGACCACTAATCCCAAGGCATGCATCAAATCATACTCCAAAACAATTTCTGCAATTTTTACTATATGCAAACCACTTAAGCTATATGACCCGTAAAATGGGAGGTACAACAAATAATCATCCAGTACTCCTATAATATTTATTGGAGGGCCATTATGAGCTTTGTGGACTAAATCCAGAATTTCACGATTTTACTATTTATCTGATAATTTATTTAATTAATTTAGTAGCCAAAAATCCCAAATTTGAACATGAAGTACCAATTTCAGATAAGATAATATTCCACCAAATTTTTGTTAAATACATTATGAATATATAACTCAAAATCCAAAGCCTCAAAATTTTCCAGTAAGGTTTAACCCCTTAATTATAATTTCAAGTATATCCCATAATAATTCTTTTTAAGAGAATTTACAGCATTAATAGTTCCAAAAATTCAGAGAAACTTCATGGATGCTTGCAATTGCATATAAGTGCTCTAGATCAAGTTTCACATTTTATCATTGAATAATAAAGTCTATATTTTATTTTCTCATAATATTCCAAGTTAAGGCGTTAATGAACAAAGTATAGCAATTATCCATCTAAAAATTTCAAATAAATTCCCATATGAGCATACTGAACTAGAAACACTAATTATCAAGTTTCATAATTGTTCAACAAGTATTGAGCTCTGTAAGAATTATTTAGCAAGTTCCTAAATATTTGAGGTTGTGCAGTAGGTACCGTAATTATGTATCCAAAAATTCCATTAAAATTCACATATGATTAATATGGTCTAAAACTCCCTCTGCCAAATTTTTATGATTGTTTTAAGAGTCTTGCTAACCTATTCTAGCCCCACAATATTTGTGCCCTAGGCTAGGGTTAGGGTTTTGTGGGCCCTAACCTTTCCAAAATCCCTTAGGATTTTTAGCAGAGGGTTTAATCTATCCTAGCACCCTCCCAACAAAGTTACAAGTTCATTCAAGGTGTTTTTGCCTCATACCCTTCACAAGGCACAAAAGCCCTTCCTTAGGGTATGGCCTTAGATCTTAGGGCAAAACAATTCCAATCTATCCCATCTTTAATGATAAGGTGAAATAAGCCATACCAAGTCAGTGGCCCCAATCCCAACCTCTGTTGAGGTGATTTGGCCACTCAAAACCCAAAATACACCTTTTGACCAAAATATCCCTTTTAGGGCACAGCTAGGGTTTGCATGCTTTCTATTTAAACCACATCCAAATATGATGAAATTGTAACCAGAGATTTATATTGACCCTAAACACCTCTCACCAAAATTTGGGTGAGTTTGGAGGTCATTTGGCCCTTGAATTAATTAACCATAGATAAATTAAATATTTTCCAAAACTATAGAAACATTGTCCCCAAAAATTCCCATCTTTGGGCAGCACCGCGATATGGTCTAGGGGGACTCCCTTCCAAAATTTAAATTAATATGGACCAAGGATGAAGTGTGGGCACTCAGTTTAATGTCTGCCTAGCCCTAGGTGTAGGTCCCACCAAAATGAGTGCCCTGGTCAAACCAGGCACCCAAATTGGCTTAAATCAATTTTACTATAAAGTAGACTCTCCAGGCTACACTTTTCATGTTGATGATTATTTATGACAGAGCCTCTAAGTATTTTTAAAAATTAGAAACATTAATTACATAATATGTGACACAATCATTAAAATGTATATTATAAACTATAGTTTAATTTCATTATTTGCACGAATCTTGGCGCATGTTTTGACGACACCCCTTCATCTCCTTCCTCCAGCCAACGGCTCCGATTCATCCCGCTTGGAGCATCTTCCAGCAGCTGCCACCGGCGATCCGGCCACCTCCCCGGCCGGCCACCGCCACCACCACCTTCGTTGAGGTGGTGGTCGTCGCCAGGCGGCGACACAGCCGCCGGAGGGCCATTTTCCGGCGAACCCGACAAGCTAAATTTCATGGAAAAACCAGGGATTTTTCAACTTGGATCGGGCTCAATTGAGCCCGAACCTTGGCCATAACGATTGCTATGAACTAATCATGGATGAAGGAGTGGAGAAGGACCTATGTGGGCGGCTGTAGCCTTGCCGATCGCCGGATTGTCATGGTGGTGGTGGTGGTGGTTGGATTTCTGCAACAGCATAGTGGAATTGCTTGGCTCCTTCAGGTAAGTGGTGAAATGACTCCTTGGAGTCCAGTGAAGGTTTTAAAAAGGAGAAATGGGGTGGTAGGTGGCTCTAAGCTGCTTTGCCATTATTGGCCTTTAGTCATGGTTGGCGGCCATGGTAGGTAGGGGGGAAAACTTGGCTCCAACCAGTCAATGATCAGTTGGTTGCACTCCTCTGGTCTTAGGGAATTGAATGGGGAAGGTTGGGGGAAAGGGAGGGAGGAGCCTAAGATCTTCCTCCATTACTACTTCTCTTTCTCTCTCCTTCATTTGGATTTCCTCTCTCCTACCTACCAAGCTGAAATTGACTCCTACCTAATCCAATGGATGCCCACATGTTTATTTCACCCATCAAGGCAAGGTTAGCCCAAGTGAATTGGGCTTGAGCTTGAGTTAGCCCATTTGGGCTAACTTGACCTAAACTTTGACCATGGTTGACCTTGGTCAATTTGGCCTTTGAGGTTGGCCCTAATGGTTCCTTGGTGACCCATTGGCCTCGCCTAAGGACTAGGTAGGGTTGTCTTGGCCCTTTGGAGGTCACTTGACCCATAGGCAGAGCACTTGACCACTTTAGGGCTAGAGTTGACTTTGGTAAACTTAGCCTTTTTGGTTGGCCCCAATGGGTCCTTAGTGACCCATTGGCCTCTCACTAGGGTTATGAAGGTATGTGTGGGGTCCACTTGTCTAAGGGAACTTCAATTGGCCCTTGTGCAGGTTAGTTTGACCCATTTAGGGTTAGAGTTGACTTTAGTCAACTTAACCCTTTGGACTGCCCTCCATGGGTCCTTAGTGACCCATTGATCCCACTTTAGGTCTAGAAGGTCCTTGTTAGGGTTAGTTGGGCTTTACTAGGGTACACTGCCCTTAGTTAGGGCACCTTGCTCACTTTAGGCTTATGGTGGTTCTAGGTCAACTGAGCCACCTTGGGTCGACTTTAATGGACCCTTAGGGTTCCACTGGACCCTACAATGGGTTGATGAGACCATGGTGGGGTCTTGGAGTCTTGGTGAAGCCCTAAGGTCAAACCCTAGGTTTTGTGATGAGGTTGTGACATAGGCAGACCAAGGTGATTCTCACCTTGGCATTCTATCACTTGGCCCTTTTTAGCTTCCTAGGGTTTTGTCATGACCTAGTCATGGCCAAAACCACTCTTAGGGGTCTAGTTGGAAATGAGATGTTACACCTTCCTTCCCCGATGATCTGGCCTCGAGGACGGTCTCTACGTCCTCCAATCACTATATCGTCAGCCGGCCTCTTCCGGCTTTTGACCGTAAGCTAATCTGCCTCCCTTTTCTTGGCTATTTCCATAATCCTGGCCAAGCTTCCCTCCGAGACGAAGAGGAGGGCCTATCTCATGTCGTCGTGCAGCCCCTTGTAGAACCTACTGGCGTAGCCAGCATCGTTCAATTGATAAGAGTCCGCATAACGGGCTAAGTGAGTAAACTCCTTGTAATATTCCAGCATTGTCCTGTTTCCCTACTTCAACCGCAGGAACCTATCCTCCAGCTTGTCCCTCGCCGTCTGAGGTACAAAATGTCCCAGAAGTGCCGCTCTGAACTCTCCCTAAGAGATATCTAAACAATCCAAATCCGTAAAGGTGGTGCCCAACTGTGACTTCCACCACCTCTTCCCGTGCGACTCCAAGCAGGAGACTGCCAAAGCAACTGCCTCCTCAGTGTGGCATCCTATCCCCGCTAGCATCTCATAGATGTTATCCAACCATTCCTCCGTGCGAACTGCCGACTCCGTCCCCTAGTAGGATGGAGGGGAAAGTGCCCGGAAGGCACTCATCCAGTTGGCCCCGGGATTTGGCTGTGGAGTCGGGGCCTGCTGAGCTCTGAAGGCCTCCAAGATGGCCATCAATGTTTTCCCCATCTCCGTTTGCTGAAACGGAACTGGAGCTGGCGGAGGTGGAACTATATTCGTAGCCTGAGGTGTCCCTTGTTGGGGAGTAGAGTTCGTCGCAGGCTGCAAGGAAAAATTCCAACTGTTAGATAGCGTACCAATGGAATAAAAGGAGGAGAAAATGGACTTCTACATGTGATTTCCCTTATGGGCCCACCACTACTTCCGCTGCAAGTTTGTCCGCAAACTAAACTCGCACGGGGGTGGACTAAGGTTATTGTGGACTACTTCTCTTTTCGATCGAGGTTTGCTCTGATACCACTTGTAAGACCCCCCCCCCCCCCTTTCCTTTTTAAAACCCCGGGGTCTTATGCCCAGAAACGTCGTTTTGCAGTGGCCCCGACTCTCGAGAAGGCCGCCACTACAAAACGCCGATTCTGTCGGCCTTTTCGATCAATAAGAGAGAGCAGTATAATATAGTTTCGGATAAAACTAAGTCCACATCACATGTATTAAATGTAAATTAAATCACATCGAGTCCATAAATAGAAAAGAGAGTGTACTGCAAGGTAACAAAACGGAAATATAAACGGGCTTAAGCCCGGTACATCAGATCCTCACTACAATCTCTCGTGGAAGATATAAAAAGACTATCACTCACGGAGCTAGTCGCTGGTGCCCCGGTACTAGACTGTCCCACCTCCATGCGCACCGTACTCCACTGGTGCTGGTCCCTGAGCTGTTGGTCCATGTCTCCCATCCGGAGCCCCTGTAATGTCGTGGTCCGAAAACCATTAGTCATAAATACTAAGCCATATCATCCCCTACCCCTTCCCCCATGGCTCCTAGGCACCGAGAGGGGATGAGGAAAGGGAAGCTACAAAGGTGGAGAGTACAAAGTGGCAGGTGACAGTGCAACTAGTCTAGCAGTTCTATAATAGTATGCAATAAGGTAAGCAAGTAGAGTAAGCAAGTAGAGTAAGCAGCATATGTAAAAAGACAAGGTAGGAAGTAAGTAATCTTAACTTATATGAATGCCCATACAAACTTATGAGTTTAGGGGTCTTCTGCAAGGCTCCCATCGTATAAAAAGTCTCATACCAATTTATACGTTGGGGTGTCGGTTGTATGCAAGTATGAGTGTAGTGATATGTTATGTCATGATTCATACAAGTGCAACCCACGCACACGACTCGATGCGCACAAACCTTTAGTTCCCCCTATTTGGTCAGCTAGCTTCACTCCCAGGAACCTCCGTAGTGTCAAACGGAGACAGTGGGTCGGGCCCCCCACTCCTAGGCGGGTATCCACACTACTAGGCCTAGCCCTCCCGTACGCCCCTAGAAGAACACAACCTAGAGTATCCGCGTACTAAAGTTGGCCATATCCACAAGACTTTCTTTGGCTAAGTGTCCCACACCGCCGAGTTAATATATCGACGTTGGTGTGAACGACCGCCCTATACCGAAGACCCACCACCTTATTTTGTATCCAAAACCTTTTGAGCCACTAGCTCCCCGGACTATCCGTCTGTGCATCTACCTTCCGAACGAACCGTCCGGATGGCAATCAAAACAACCTAATCAACCTCCTAAGCTGCCGGGGTGTGTGAATGTGTAAGCCTAGTTATAATAGTTGCTCTTGAAGTGTTTTATTCTTACTGTTTAGGTTAGCTCAGGACTGCCCAAGGTATTCCCCGTGAAGGGCTCTCGAAGGCACTAGGAACTACGATGGGATTACTCCCAAAGCTCCATTTCGAAAGACACTTATTATTATTGGTTGCTATCATATTTCCCAGCCCCTTACTTGTTGTACTGGATCTAACCCTAGAGTATTTGACACTTCCTCCCCTCGGGAAAGACGATCTTTCGTCGATCCCGAGCACCACTTAACACTAGCCAAACCAACACCCTACTCATCCTATATTCCAATGGTAAACTCATTTTTAATTATCCAACCAGCAAACATCTAATCCCAACTCATGTGCCCGAATTCATATTCCAAATTAAATTCTGCAGTTTTACTAAATGCAGACCAACCCAAGCTATATGACGTGTAAAACAAGAGGTACTCAGCATATTCATCCAGTATCCCTATAATAATTATTGGGGGTCTATCATGATATGTTTGGCCTAAATCCATAAATTCATATTTTTTCTAATTTATCTCGTTATTTATTTAATTATTCTGGTAATCCAAAAACCCCAAGTTTGAACACGATGTACCAACACCAGACAAGTAAATGCTCCACAAAATTTATGATAACTATAATATGGCTATTGAACATAAAATACAAAATTTCTCAACTCTTCAACAAGATTTAGGCCCCTAATTAATTAATTAAATAAAAATAGAATAAATGGAAATAAATAGAGAAGTGCCTTAAATATTATCCAAAAATTACACAAAATTTACCAAGGCTATAGTATAACATTAAATCCTCACTGTCCAAGTTTCATAACATTTTAAGTTAGTTTAATCATGATTTTTTCAAAATCCTCCTTACAGGCAATACAAGGATTATAACTACAAGTACAGGTTAATTTCTTCCAAACACCCTACAATAATTTTCAGAGTCTCCTACTGACCCTAAGACTTCTCCACCCAAGTCTCACCCCTATTCAATGAGTTTTACTAACCTTTTCTATCTCTACACTTTTTGTGCCCTAAATTAAGGATAGGGTTTAGAGGGGTCTACCCATTCCCAAATCCCATAATATTTTTAGCAGAGGTATTTAGGTAACCTGGCATCCTCCCTACCAAACTTCAAGCTAAATTACTGTCATTTGACCTCATTCCCTGCACAAGGCATAAAAGTCTTTCCTTAGGGTTTGACCTTAAATCCTAAAGCAAATTCACTCCAATCTACCCCATTTTCCAGGAGTGGGTGATAGAAGTCATGCCAAGTCAGTGCCCCCAATTTCATCCTCTGTTGAGGTGAGATGGTCACTCAAAACCTAAATTGCCCATTTGACCAAAATGCCCCTATAATGACAAGGCTAGGGTTTGCTTGTTTTCTACTCAAACCATCTCCAAATAAGGTGAAATCTTAACCAGGGCTTTATAACAACCTTAGGCTCCTCTGACCAGAATTTGAATGAGGTTGGATGTTATTTGGACCCTAAGTTAATTTACCCTAGTAAACTTAAATAATTTCCAAACCTATAGGCAAAGTATCCCCAAAAATTCTCAACTTTAGGCAAGGCCTAGATATGGACTAGGGTGAGTCCCTATCCAAAATTCAAGTCATTTGGATAATAGATGAGTTGTGGGTACCTATTTTAATCTCTACCTTATCTTAGGTATAGGCCCCACCAAAATGTGTGCCCTAGTCAAACCCTGCACCCAAATTGGTTCAACTCAATTTTGGATTGAAATAGACCCTTTGGGCTACAAATTTCATGTTGACCACTTCCTCTGGATTAGCATCTAGGTATTTTTAATAATTAAAAACATTAAATGCAAAAAGTGTGACAAAAATGAAATTAATATACACATATCCTATAGTTTAATATTAGGCCAGCACGAATCTTGGCGCACTTTTGGACGGCATCCCATCATCGTCCCCGCGCGCCAACAGTCTAGATTCATCCTTTCTGGAGCACTTTCTACACGATGTCGCCGGCCATCTGGCCACCTCCCTGGCCAGCCACCGCCACCACCACCTCCGTTGAGGTGGTGGCTAGCGCTAGGCGGCGGCACAGCCGCCAGAGAGGCCTATTCCGGCGATCCTGAGAGTTCATTTTTCACGAAAAAATCATGAAAATGCAAGCTTCAATTGGGCTAAATTGAGCCCGATTTTCATTCTAAAAGATCCCTACGATCTATCCATAGTGAGAGAGGAAGGGGAGGACCTTGCTTGCGGCCCGGAGACACGTTGATCGTCGGGAAGCCATTGTGGTGGCGGTGCCGCTCGGGTTTCTGCAACTACATAGGGAAGTTGCTCTAAATCATCGGGGTGGGAGTGGAAGCGACTCCTTGGAGCCCACTGAAGCTTTTAAAATCATCAGATGGGGAAGGGGGGGTGTCATGGCATCAATGCCATTAATGGCCATGAATGGCTAGGCTCGACCATGGTGATGGGGGGGTGAATCTGCCTTGGGGTGGCCAGGAAATGGCTGGAAACTTCTCCTCTCCTCCAAAGGAGTTGAATCCAGCCACCAAAGGTGGCCCTTGGCCTCCCCATGCATGAATGGCCTTCTCCTTCTCCTTTCTCTCTCCTCCATTAAAGGGAAGATGGAGTTTTCTCTCTCCTGGTCATCAAGCAGAATTTTTGGTGTCTCCTCCAGCCTATTGTCAGCCCACTAACTCATAATAATAATAAAAATGAGGTTAGCCCAAGTGGCGGAAATGGGTTGAGCTTGGGTTAGCCCATTTAGGCTAATTTGACTTAACACTAGAATAGAGTTGACCTTGGTCAACATGACCATTTGAGTTGACCACAATGGGTCCTTAGTGACTCATTGGACTCCCTTAAGTTCTAGGAAGGGTTGGGTAGGGTTGTCTTGGCACTTTGGAGGTCACCTACCCTTAGGAAGGGTACTTTGACCAAACTAGGGCTAGAGTTGACTTTGGTCAACATAGACTCTTGGGTTGACCCCAATGGGTCCTTGGTGACCCATTGGCCTCACTTTATGGTTAGGATGGCATGGGTGGGGTCCACTTGGCTAGAGGAAGGTCAATTGACACTAAGTAAGCTAGTTTGACCCATTTAGGGTTAGGGTTGACTTAGGTCAACTTAAACACTTTGACTGCCCACAGTGGGTCCTTAGTGGCCCAATGGACTTCCCAAGGTGTTTGGGGTGTTGTGCTAGGGTCCTGGGATCAAGGTGTAGCCCTAAGGTCAGACCTTAGGTTTAAATGTTGAGGCTGAGCTATAGGCAGAGCAAGGTGATTTTTATCTTGGCCCTTGTTCACTTGGTCCTTGAGCTTTTAGTTTTTTTGTTATGACCTAGTCATGACAAAACAAAACCCTAGGGGTCTAGTTGTTTTGGGGATGTTACATCTACTCACTCAATGTCATACAACAAAAAGATGTGAGATAGGCTGGGGTAGTCAAAGCCTAAGGAGAAACTGGTTGAAATGTGGCAAGTCCACAGGCATTGAGTGAAGTCTACTCACTCAATGCCATGACATCAAAATCGTTGAGTATTCCTCAGTCAGTCAAAGCCACAAAAAATCGGTGTAAATATTTGACTAAGTCCACAGGAGTTGAGTGAAGCTTACTCACTCACTGTCATGTGATAAAAAGCATTGACTGAACCTTTGTTAGTCAGAGACTGTGATTTCATAGAAATTTGGCTAAGTCCAAATGCATTAAGTGTAGCTTACTCACTCAACGACAATAACATAAGAATATCTATTAAGTAATAATGTGTTGAGTGATGAAGGCTCACCAAACGCCTAGCAACAGAAAGTTTGGCTAAGGCAAATATTGTTAAGTGATGAAGACACACTCAACGCTTCACTGAGCATTAAGTGATGAAGACACACTCAATGCTATCAATGCCTAGTTTGGCTAAGGAAAAAGCATTGACTGATGAAGACACACTCAACGCTCTCCACGCCAAAGTAGCAGGAATATTTTCTTAAGAAAAAAGCATTGAGTGGACTCAACACACTCAATGCATAATGACAGAGAAATTTTTCTAAGTGTTTTGTCATTGAGTAAAAGTTGCTCACTCAACGTCTCGTGACAGAAATTCTGTCTAAGTGTTTTGGCATTGAGTGATGTTTACTCACTCAATGCCTATACTAATAATACTTGATTTTGGCTTAGTCCACAGAATGGTGACGTCAGCAAAGTCAACAAGTCAATTGTGTTCAAATTAAGTGCGGGAAAGCTTCAGAACACGACAAACATTTCCTAAAGTCCGTTAAAGCAAGATATAGCTATCTTCTCCAGGTGGTCCCCACAAGCTTCCTGGAGTCGTTAATCATCGGAAGATAAAAGGGACAGCTCCAGGATGTTGAAGGCAACTTTTAGGGTTTTACCCAATAAGAAAAAGAGCGGCTAGACTTCTTCTTCCTCGCCATTGTTGTTGAGAAAAAGCTTGAAGTCTTCATGCAAAATAAAATATTTTAGTTAGTAGTAACATTTTATTGTGCTACAACAAGATCAGAAATACTTTCGATAAGGAAAGCAAGGAGAGCCTTCAGTCTTCTGGAGGTTCAGTTAGCTAATTAAAGATCTCAAGACCTAGTCGTTCCTCCATCTTCTTCAGCAAGTTCAGAAACTACATTCTGAGATTCTTCCAGCGGTGGCAGAATTTCTTCCTGCGACTGTGAAGAAAGATAAAACTAAGATAACTCGGCCCTAATTGTTGGCATAGAGAAATGTCACTGTGTCAAATTAGTTAAACCACTATTTTTCTATAAGATCCTTTTGGATCTAAGCTGTAGGGCCTTTGCCCAGAGATAGGGCAAATTTGACTGAGCTATAGGAGAGTGTTACTCTCTGAGTGTAGGATCCAGCTTGGATCTGAGGTTGGTGACCTTCTGATCACTAAGCTGTAGGGCTTTTGAGCCTGAGGTAGGTGACTCATGCTCACTGAGTTGTAGGGCACTTGTGCTTGAACTATAGGATCCTTTCAATCTGAGGTAGGGCCTTTGTGTCGAAGCAGTAGGAGAGTCATTCTCTCAGAGGTAGGATCCTTTATGTATCTGAGGTAGGGCTGTCCTCCAAGATTGAGTTGTAGGGTCGTTGGCCTGAGGTAGGTGATCTGTTGATCACTGAGTTGTAAGGCACTTGTGCCTGAGCTGTAAGTCTTGGAGGAGACTGAGAGGTCCTAAGAGATCTGAGGTGTAAGCTCTTTGAGCTGAGTTTTTGAGAAGTGTCTTGTCTAACTAAAAGTTAGAAAGATGGGAGGAGAGTGCATGTACCCATAATCTGGGGAACCACTATAATTTATGTGTTTGCTTTTTTATGTGTTTATTTATTTCAGGTTCTCGAAAGCTATTAACTACTAACACACCAAGCTCTTATGAAAGAAACTAAAAGAAAGTGATAAGACACCAACAAACCTATTCACCCCCCCCCCCCCCACCTGTAACAACCCCATCCGTTCATATGATATATTCTAGAAGGTCCGGCCGGGGCCCCACAGGATATATCACAAAACAGGCGGTGAAGGTACAGGATGATACCAGAGTAGCGCATCGCACCTATCACACAGCATTCTAGCGGAAGCCTAGACTACAAATTGAACTCCTCATGAATGTCCAAACATAAAACTCCCCATTTTATACACTATAGGAATGTCTGACAACAAGTACAAAGAGTTGGCCTTATGGCCTTACATGGCTTTCAAACAGTGGCCTAAACAGATTGGCGCGCAGGCCGGCCACAAGGAAAAGAAACTACACAAAAGCAACATATATAGCCTTCGAGGGCTAGCAGTAGTAGCAACAACAACAGCAGGAACATCAGCCTCTATGCGTCCTGCTCGGCTCTCCAGCACCTGTACAGGGACAATCCACCCAACGGTGGCAAACAAATGCAACGGTCAGCGTTCAGCTGACCAAATTATAACGACCCTACCCCTTCTCTCGGGGCAGCGGTATTCTTCCCTGCAGGCATAGCAAATCACAAGTAGGGCAATATATATCATCAAAATGTGCTTTCACGCACACAAGCCATCACAACCATTCACCACCCGGCCCAACGGTCCGTGCACTCAGGGCACATTCTTGGTGTTCTGGCAAATCTCTTGCCCACCACCGTATCAGGGTCATCACCCAACGGTAAATCTCTTGAGCATTTACTCCATGGCGTGCAGCCGGAGTTAGTCTTCCTACACCGGGATGGCCCGTAGCCCCCCATTGTGTCATGGCGCGCGGGCCGAAGACTCTTGCTATGCGCTCCAACAGACCGCACCTTTTGGTCTCACGTCAGACGGACATAGCGTAGGTCGGATCCTCCACCCCCTGTTGCTCAAATCGCCTTGCCTTCTCCGAGAACAGCGTACTCATGGCTATAACAAAGGCGCGGGTCGGTCTCACCAATCCTGTTCTTGGCATTCAAGCCTGGGTATTTCTCGATACCCATTGCCTTAGCACAACAGCGGGTCTTTCCTGGATCTCCCAGTACTTCCTGTGACTCTCTCCATAGGTGGACACCGCACAAGCACACATGTCAGGGGTCTTTCCTGGCTATCATGCCAGTACTTCCTGTTACTCGCTTCACAGGTGGACACCCTATGACATCAAGCATCACAAAGGGTATTTCCTGGTCACACCAGTACTTCCTGTGCCTCATGCACAGGTTGGACCCAAAAACATAACATGGCTAGTTTTCCTGGACTACCACTCCAGTACTTCCTGCTACTCCTTTTCGCAGGCACCACCCGTTGACTCCTTAAACGACACGTTATCACGGAGTCTTCTCCGGTTCGTTTGCAACATCACCAATCCAGACCAACCTGTCCAGATGGGCTTCACACAGCATGCCTATTCTGTACTCCATTTCCGGATCTATATGCTAACAAAGGGGATTTCAAGCATCCACCCAAAGATTCCCAAAATCAGCCACCTCTTGGTGGGGGAACTCACAAGATATGCCAAAAAGAAGCCTTCATATGGCTAGGAAGAAAAGTCGTTACCCTTGACGACCGCTTTGGTGCCATGACCTCAAAGCTTGCTTGAAAGACTCGCAAGAGCGTTTCCTCCGCAACGCCAGCTTCGGATTTCTCGTCGGTAACCTACAGCACCACCACCAGCAGCCCTTCCCCTTCTTCCTCCTTCTTCCTCTCTCTCTTTCTCTCTTAACTTGAAGCAAGATAAAGGCCAAGGAAAAATGAGAAGAAGTTCTCAGTTTCGGCCTTTAGGAATAGAGGAAAGAAGTTTCAGCCCTTGGATCCCAGCTCAAGGAATGGACGGCCACAAAACTGCCAAAAATGCTAAATTTGACCTGACACGGCCTGTGACACGGCCGTGTCCCAGGCCGTGTGCCTCAAGCGGTGGTCAATCGACTTATCCAAACCAGTGACACGCCCATGGAACACGCCCGTGTCAGGGGTCGTGCCACCAACATGCCTTCAGACACGCCCGTGTCTATGGCCGTGTGCCAGGGCGAAAAAAATCCCAAAACATCCCGAGACTTCACATGGCCTGTGACACGCCCGTGTCCCAGGTCGTGTGCCCTGACACGGCACAAAGACACGCCCTGTCGAAATCCTTCGTCGGGCTGAGTTCGTCGACCCGATTTGACACGCCCTGTGACACGCGTGTGTCACAGGCCGTGTGCAACTTCTCGACACTCGACACCCACGTCTCGACACTCGACGATTGTCGAGCAAAAGTCGTCGAGCACACGACACGGCCTTGGACACGCCCGTGTCTTGGGCCATGTGCCCCCTCTCGACACATCGTCGAGCAAAAAAAATCGTCGACACCAAGGCCGATCGTCGACACACCCGTGTCGCAGGCCGTGTCCTCTGAACCGCCCTGGGACACGCCCGTGTCCCAGGCCGTGTCACCCAAAAATTCCTGTTTCAGAAATTTGGACTGTTACACCACCCCTCTATGTTGCAAGCTATCTTAAAATCTAAGACTTTCAAGTGGTATCCGAGGGAGGTTGCTCAAAAAGGATTTAAAAATCTGAGTAATCTCCAAGGGTAGCTACAGCTCTATTCTTTTGGGTTCTAGAGAGAGCCATGAGGAGCTAGGTTCCGTGAAACTCCTTATCAATAAAAAATGGACTTTTGGAATCTTGAAGGAGAGGGACAGGTTATTTATGGAAACCTATAACCCTAGAATCTTTATGACTGTCAGAGAGGGACCCTTCGTCCATTTGAAGGTCTCAGTTCTGGATGCCAATGTCCAGACTCCCAAGACTTATTCAGAAATGACCAAGGATGAGGTCATGTTGGCTGCATTGGACAAGAGAGCCCAGAACATCATAGTCAGTGTTATTGATGATTCTACCTTTCAGAACTTGGTCCACTGCCATACCTCCAAAGAGACGTGGGATACCATTATGGTCTACATGGAGGGTACTGAAGAGGTAAGAGATGATAGAAAGTCCATGCTCAACTAGGAGCATGAGGCTTTCAGGCAATCCCTAAAAGTGAACATAGTTACTTGCTATGAAAATTTTTTCAGGATCATTAATGAACTGAGGACCTAAAGGAGGGTCTTTAGTCATTATGAAATAAATGACAAGTTCCTCAGATCTCTCACTAGAGACTGGGATACTAAGATTTGTATTATAAGAGAGGTGGCCAAGCTTTCTGATACTCCTCCCCAAACATTGTTTAGAAAGCTGCTCTCCTATGAGATGCAGCTAGTTGCCAGGAAAGAGGAGTCCACTGGCAGTTCCCAAGCCAAGGAGAAGTCCTTGTCATTCAAGGCAGTCAACATCATGAAGAGCAAGGATAGGATTTCTTCTCCTCTAAGAAGACCAGCTAATTCAGACAGCTCAGAGTCAGATGCATCAGAAAGCTGTATGTCAGATGAGGACTTTGTTGCCTTCTCCAGGAACTTTTAGAAGCTGATGAAGAAGAAACATTAGAAGAATAGACCTTCTACCTCTTCTCATCTCAGGAGAAATCATTCCAAGGCTGACATGTGTGATTCTAAATACAGTAAATATAATTCTTTTAAGGTTGTATGCTACTATTGCAGCAAACCTGGGCATGTGATAGCTGACTTCCCAGTGAAGAGGAAGAAAGCTACTGAGAAGAAACAACACTAGCATAACAGCAAGAAGGAGAAGTTCTTTATTTCCAAGAAGAGAAGAGCTAGACAAACTCATCCTCTTCTGAGTCTGAAGAAGAAGCATATATTGGGCTAGTTGTTGTTGCTGCTGAACAAGATGTTGTAGTAGTAGATAAAGACTATACTGCTTCTAGGATAGGTATCAGGGCCCCTCTATCACACCCATATAGTGATTCAGAGGTGGATGATGAGGATGAAGAAGATGCCTACAACTATATATTATGGGCTGATGGAAATGACTGTTGAGTAATCCAACCAGGATCAGCCTTGTCAAAGCAAGGTAAAATCTTTATCAAGCTCTCCTTCTGAGTCTGGATATGAGACTAATACTTGTACAAAAGCTTCTTCATCTAGTGGTGAAGATGATTCTGAATTAGAAGGAGATGTCAATCAATTGATTGACAGGTATGGAGAACTTCTGGATGCCTTCAAAATATGCAAGAAGTTGTCTAAGAAGCAAGTTGTGGAGATTGCCTCTCTACAGCTGGCTGCTTCCCAACTGACTGAAGCAGCATATTTACTGGATCAAAAAGATAGGAAACTTAGCCAACTTAGGGTCTTGAATGACATCTAGATAGGCTCCATCAAGTATAAGAATAGTCTCATCAGGTATCTTGAAAAGAGGCTAGGGAGGGAGAAAATAATTATGGCTAGTTTTTCTAATCCAAATACAGTGTTGCCCATGATGGACTCCTCCTTTCAGAAGTGTAAGAAGGGGCTGGGATTCAAGGGAAGCACTAGAGATGCTCCTTCCAAAGGGAAGGGCAAAGCTCTATCTCCATCTCAGCCTCTTGCTTCCATGCATCCAAATCTTTTTAGGAAAGTTCAGTTGCCTTCAAACAGGTATGACTAAGAAAGCATCTTTGGTGACTGGATGAATGACAGATCCACTGATGTGAACCAAAATGTTCACAGTCATGGTGGAAGGTACAGTAGGGTGAGTGCCTTTAAGGCTATCCATGAAGAAATTCAAATGGCCCATCCTGGACCATTTATCTTTGGTGCTCATGCCCCCACTCTCAAGAATATGGTTACAGCAAAGGTTCAAAAGCATTCAGCAAAGAATCAAACTAAGGGTAAGTCATCCTGCAAGCCTGGTTTGGACGTGTCTTATTCCATCAAGAGCATGATTTTTGAAAAGAAACTTGTTGTTGTTGGCACTCAGATCAGACCAAACAAGCCAGCTAAAAGACTTACCTTCAGTCAAATCCTTGCTAAAAGAAATCTGAAGAAGGCTGTTACTCCTCTTCCTACTGTTCATCCAATAGTTAACCAAACTTTTAGGACTGCATAGAAAAGAAGATAGAACATTCATGAATGTTGGTGCTATGGCAAAGTCGGCCACTTTGTTGTAGACTACTATCATAATCCAAGTGTGCCAAGAGCAGCTGTTGGTCCACCAGTCAGAAATGTTGCTGGTAGACATGGTATTTTTCAGACTAACATGCAGGTTAGTCTAAGTGCTCATACCCCTATATGGTACTTGGACAGTGGCTATTACAGGCGCATGACTAGGACAAGGAGGAACTTAAAGGAGTACACTCTAGTGAAATATGAACCCAAGGTTATTTTTGGTGGTTCAGATAGAGGGGTGACTAGAATCTATGGTAAGATTACCAATGGCATAGTTACCATCACAAAAGTGGCTTATGTTGAAGGTTTACCACACAACCTCATAAGCATAAGCCAACTCTCTAATCTTGGCTATGTTATTGTCTTCCATAAGTATGAGTGTCAAATTAAGAGGTCAAGTGACCAAAAGGTCATCTTGACAAGCAGTAGTACTGGAAATGTTTATTGTTTAAACTTCTTTATCTAGATATAGACTCTCTTGTTTGTTTAGTGGAAAATGAGAAAGTCTTATATTGTGTCCAATGGCACAAGTACCTAGCTCATTTGAATTGCAAGACTATTGGCAAGCTCTTCAGTCAAGAGCTAGTTAGGAATCATGCTAATGTGAATTGCACCAAGGTGTACATTTGCTCAGCATGGTAAAAGGGAAAGCAGGCCAAAGCATCCTTCAAGGGCATTGGGACTAAAGACTCTGTTAGATGTTTGTACCTCTTGCATATGGACTTGTTTGGTACTGTGACAGTTCATAGTCTAGGTAGGAAAGTCTACACCCTTTGTGGTGGTTGATGACTATTCCAGATTTTCTTGGGGGTTCTTTCTCAAGAAAAAGAATGAACCCCTTGACATCTTCATCAAGTTTGTCAAGCAAATTTAGAATGAGCTTAACAGTTCAGTGGTTAAAATTAGAAGTGACCATGGAACTGAATTTTAGTCTGAAAGCATGACAATATTCTATGAAGAGCAAGGGATTCATCAAAAAATTTTTTCTCCAAGAAATCCCCAGCAATATGGGATTGTTAGGAGGAAAAATAGAATTCTCATAGAGGCTGGAAGAACATTGTTGAGTGATACACCTCTCCCAGAATATTTTTGGGCTGAGGCAGTGAATACTGCATGTAATATCCTCAACAGGGCTTCTATCACCAAGAGCCAAAATAAGACTCCTTATGAGATCTTGAAAGGTAGAAAACCAAATCTTGGCTATCTCAGAATTTTTGGTAGTAAGAGCTATGTGCTTCACAATGGGAAATCCTATGTGACTAAGTTTGCTGCCATATCCTTTGATGGGATTTTTGTTGGGTACAACAATCATAGTAAAGCTTGTAGGATCTATAACTTGAAAATCCAAGTTATAGAAGAATCTATACATGTAGTCTTTGATGAGTCTACTATGATTAACAGTGAGCTGTCAAGCAACTCTTCTAGTACTACAGGTATATACTAGATGATGGACCAGCTAACCATCAAGGAAGCAGCTCTATTAATCCAAGATAAAATGGGAATTCCAGTAGAGGGACTACAAGACACATATGAGGTGGATTAAGATCAGCAAGAAGCTGCCCCTGTAGCTGAAGCTGAAGCTGAAGCTAGATTACCTCCAGCAATCAGGCATATGAGGGATCATCCAAGAGACCAAATTATTGGTGATGCCATCCAAAGAGTAGTGACCAGGAGCAGAAGTATCAACACAGCACTCTACTCAAGCTTCCTATCACAAGTTGAGCCAAAGAAGGTTGAAAAGGCCAATATAGTTTAGTCCTGGATTGTTGTTATGAAAGAAGAACTGAGCCAGTTTAAGAGATGTAAGATCTGGAAGCTAGTTACCAGACCATAAGGACATAATGTCATTGATGTCAAGTGGATTTATAGAAATAAACATGATGAAAATGACATTATAATCAAGAATAAGGCAAGGCTAGTAGCTAAGGGATATAGGCAAGAGGAAGGTATTGATTTTGATCAATCTTTTGCCTCTGTAGTAAGATTTGAGGTCATCAGATTGTTCCTTGCATAAGCTACACATAAGAGATTCAAGGTCTAACAGATGAATATGAAGTCAGCCTTCCTAAATGGTGGCTTAAAGGAAGAAGTCTATGTTGAGTAGCCTCCAGGTTTTATTATTCCTAACTCACTTGATTTTATTTATACACTTAGGAAAGCTCTATATGGGCTAAAGCAAGCCCCAAGAGCGTGGTGTGAGACTTTGTCCAGCTTCCTCGATGAGAACAAATTCTCAAGGGGGAAGATAGACAAGACCATATTTCTAAGGGAATCTAATGGTAAGATCATCCTAGTCCAGATATATGTAAATGACATTATCTTTGGATCTACTGAGGGCAGCCTTTGTAGAAAGTTTTCCAAACTTATGCAAGGGAAGTTTGAGATGAGCAGTTTGGGTGAACTCAAGTTCTTGGGTCTCCAAGTTAGACAAACTAATGAAGGCTTGTCCATATCCCAGTCTAAGTTCACCAGGGAGTTAATCAAGAAGTTTGATATGGAGAATTCCTCCACCATGAAAACTCTCATGGGGTAAAGTATGCCTATAGGCAAAGATGAGGCAGGAGACCTGTTGATGAAACTTTATATAAAGGGATAATTGGCTCTCTTTTATATCTAACTACAAGTAGGCCAAACATCATGTGTTGATGCACGAAAACAGAAAGGGGGTCGAGCACCACCAGCTAACGGTTCGAGCACCGGGGAATAGAAGGGAAAGGGAAATTGCGAGTAGCAATCTACTAAGCAGACGAGAGAAAAAAGAACAACAGGGCCGTGAGCCACGACAACAACAGACTTCGCCTGTCGTGTCCTAAATGCCTCTCTTATGATGGGCTTTCCTTTGATTGAAGAAGGGTTTGATTACAGAGTTAAGGAAAAGAGCAAGAGCAGATCAAGCTGGAGTCCGGAAAGCCTGAGATTCGAGTCTGCAGCCTTTAACAAGTAGGCTCTGGGGCACGAGTCAGCGTGCTTTGGGTGCACCACTTTCCCCTATTTATAGGATGGGGGCCTGCCCAAATGGGCAGGGCTAAAATAACTGGCTGCCCGGGGTATAGGAGAATGGGCAGCGGTGACGGGAAGCAAAAGAGGAAAACATGCCAGTCCGCCCAAAAGGGGGTGGACAGGGCTCGCAGGCTGAAGCTTCCATCAGCTGCTACAAGGCGTGATACTGCTGGGGGTCCGCGGCCTAGGAGGATTGGACACTGAGTTCGCTGAATATGGGATCAATCCTAAGCTACTAGGGAATGCCAACCTGGGCGGATGGAGCACTGAGTCCTCCGCTGAGGGGATCAATCTTAGGACTTGGCTGAATGTTGCTGCTCTGCCGAGCTCGGCGGACTGCCAAATCGAGTCCTCCTCTGATTGGCCCGGGACCTTGGACGTGTTGCGGACTTTGGGGTTAACATAATCCTTGCACATTTTTAAGTTTTTGAAAACTTCGAAAATGTTTGCTTAACCGCCGAGTCCGCAAGTCTCATTAATGTTACCATCACTATAAATATCGCTGGAGGGCTTGGAATTATCAAATGTTTCCAACGATACGGGGCGCTACTCACCTCTTGCGGTCTCTACTTTACAGTCCGGCATGGCGAGACTCGGAGCGTTCTTTACCAGTCTCACTGCAAAGTAGGTAAAGCCGAAAATGCCAATGAAAACGAAAAAGTGATACAAAGGGGGACGTCAGTCCGCTCTGTTGGAGAAAACTCCTAGAGCAAGAAAATTGCAGCGGAAACAGTCCGCCAGGTTGAGAATCCTTTGCGCAAGAAAACCGGGGATGCCTCTGCCTCTCAATCTGTTTAGCCATCAAAGAGTGCGAACAGAAAGCTGAGTCCGTCGAAGATCGTTGGCAAACAAAAGTATGTGAACTCAGCGGACACGGTTCGCACGAATAACGAAGCCAAATTATCTTCACTGAACGCCCAGCAACCCGTCATTGTCCTTAACGAAGGTAGGCGACCTGCATGAGAGGAAGTTGGGAAAGACACGTCTTCACAAGCGCTGGTTGTTGTGAATCCAAAGACAGTCCGCGAGAATCTGCCTTACTTAGGGCAAGTAGAAGCGGGTTCCTCTGGAAAAAAGGCCCCTTCTGAGAAGAAGAGGAAAAGAGATAAATCCACTATCACGGAGCGGGTTGAGAAGAAGCTGCGGGTGATGAAAGAGAAAAACATCTCCGTGCAGACTGGGGCTACGGACTTGCAGCGCATGCCGCGAGAAAAAGAAGTTTCTGAGTGCGACCTCGTTACCCCGGAGGCCCATATCCTGGGAAATAATTCCCTCTCGACGGTCAGTTTGTCAACTGACGAAATACTAAATTCCATAGACGCCGAGCACATTGATCTCATCAACAAATCCTTGTTGGATGTGTTGCACCCTGAGGTAGAAATCTTGGGAGATAAGATCGGTGAGCACCCCCCTTCATCTGCTGCTGAGGGAGAAGAGAAGGAAAAACTGAGGAAGAGGATCGCCGAGCTGAGTTCGTCGACCCGATTTGACACGCCCTGTGACACGCCCGTGTCACAGGCCGTGTGCAACTTCTCGACACTCAACACCCACGTCTCGACACTCGACGATCGTCGAGCAAAAGTCGTCGAGCACACGACACGGCCTTGGACACGCCCGTGTCCTGGGCCGTGTGCCCCCTCTCGACACATCGTCGAGCGAAAAAAATCGTCGACACCAAGGCCGATCGTCGACACAACCTCGACACGCCCTGCGACACGCCCGTGTCGCAGGCCGTGTCCTCTGACACGCCCGTGTCCCAGGCCGTGTCACCCAAAAATTCCTGTTTCAGAAATTTGGACTGTTACAATCCTCCCCTCCTACAGGAAATTTCGTCCTCGAAATTCAGACACAGGAAGGCAACAGTAACCAGCAAGAAATATGTTACAACATACAAAATTTTATGTTACAACATCCTCTCTAGAGATTACAAAAATAGTTCAGGGAACTCTTCTCGCATGGTTTGCTCGCGCTCCCATGACAGTTCTTCACGGCCGTAGTTGTCCCATCGGACTTTCACCATGGCGACCGTCTTGTTCCGCAACTGTTTCTCGGCTCGATCTTCGATCTGAATGGGTCTAACTTTCGTTGTTAGCCCATACTCCACCGGCACACGATTATCCGCGATCACTTGAGCTGGAGCTTTCACGGCCTTCCGAAGCACCGAGATGTGAAATACATCATGTAATCCACCCAAGTCTGCCGACAGAGCCAGTCGATAAGCCGCTTCGCCAACTCGCTCAACCACTTTAAAAGGACACAAATATCTTGGACTCAACTTTTTCAATCGTCGAATCCTGGAGACACCTTTGAAAGGCTTGATCTTCAAGTATACCCAATCGCCAACCGCAAATTCCACGTTCCGGTGCTTGGCGTTGTAGTACTTCGCTTGTCGATCTTGAGCAATAAGCATTCTCTCTCGAATAGTCCGTATGGTTGAGTTTGCTTCATCAACCTCATTTGGTTTAAAAACCCGAGCTTCGCCCGCTTCTACCCAAGCCAAGGGAGTACGACACTTTCTTCCATATAGAGCTTCATATGGTGCCATCCCAATGCTCGCCTGGTAGCTGTTATTATATGCAAACTCTACCATATAGAGATGATCTTCCCATCTCTTTCCGAATTCAAGGGCGCACATTCGGAGCATGTCCTCCATTGTTCTGTTGGTGCGTTCAGTTTGGCCATCCGTTTGGGGATGAAAGGCCGTACTGAAAGTTAACTTCGTGCCCAACAGTCGGTGAACTAGCCTCCAATCATTTGACGTGAATCGCCCATCTCGATCACTTACGATGCTCCGAGGAACACCATGAAGCCGCACAATCTGGTCAACATATAACTTTGCCAAATATTCAACTGAATCATCCCGCCTGTTCGGGAGAAAATGTGCTACTTTTGTTAGCCGGTCCACAATGACCCAAATGGAATCATTTCCTCGCTGCGATATTGGTAACCAAAGCACAAAATCCATGGAAATATCATCAAATTTCCACTCTGGGATTGGCAATGACTTCAGATAACCGCCCGGCTTTTGGCATTCCGCCTTCACCATCGCACAGGTTTGGCATTTCGAGACATAAAGGGCAACATCTTTCTTGAGCCCTGGCCACCAGAATAGCTTCTTCATATCGTTGAACATCTTCGTGCTCCCGGGGTGAATGGAATACTTTGTATAATGCGCTTCATACATCAGTTCTTCCCTCAATTTCCTCACATTTGGGACGCACAAACGGCCCTCTTTTCGTAAAAGACCGTCAATCCAGGTGAATTTGCCCTCTGGCCCTTCATTCACATAGCGTAAGAGATCGTCATCCAACTCCGTTGCCCGTCGAACTCGGTCTGCAAGGTCACATTGCACCTCGGTCCAGTTCAAACATGCAGTGGCAGTGGAACTCTTGTCAACACAATAGATCTCCAATGCTTCCAACTCCTGGATAAGACGTTCATCATGCCTTTGCAACCAATTCGCTCTAGCCGGAACCCGCCGACTCAAGGCATCCGCGACAACGTTCCCCTTCCCGGGCGTATATTGAATCTCGAAAGTGTAGTCCCCAAGGAACTCCAACCACCTTCGTTGTCGCATGTTTAAGTCTTTCTGCTCCAAAAGATACTTTAGGCTCTTATGATCGGTATAGATCTCCACCTTCACTCCATAAAGGTAGTGTCGCCACAACTTAAGTGCAAAAATCACCGCCGCTAGTTCTAAATCATGGACGGGATAATTTCGCTCGTGCACCTTCAGCTAGCGTGAGCCATAAGCAATCACCTTTCCATTCTGCAGAAGAACGCAGCCTAAGCCGCTCCCTGAGGCATCACTATAAAACACAAATCCATCGGTTCCACTGGGCGAAGACAATACCGGTGCCGTGGTCAACCGAATCTTCAGCTCTTCAAAAGCTCGTGCGCACTCTGGCGTCCAAACGAACTTTTGATCTTTTCGCGTCAGTGTGGTTAGCGGCAAAGCGATCCGCGAGAAGTTTTCCACAAATCTTCTATAGTAGCCCGCAAGTCCAAGGAAACTCCGGACATCGGCCACGGAAGACAAGATTGGCCACTCTTGTATGGCCCTTATCTTCGCTGGATCCACTGCAATGCCCGCTCCACTCACCACATGGCCCAAAAATGCCACTAACGATAGCCAAAACTCGCATTTCGAGAACTTGGCATAGAGCATATTTTGCCTCAACGTGTTCAACACCAACCGCAAGTGAATCTCATGCTCAGCTTCCGACTTTGAGTACACCAGGATGTCATCAATGAACACAATCACAAACAGATCCAGGTACTCACGAAAAATACGGTGCATCAAATCCATAAACACCGAGGGCGCATTGCACAGTCCAAATGGCATGACTGTGAACTCATAGTGCCCATAACGCGTTCCAAATGCGGTTTTGGGAATGTCACCTTCCCGAATTCTTAACTGGTAATAACCAGACTTCAGGTCCAACTTCGAATAGACGGTCGATCCCACCAGCTGATCGAATAACTCATCAATCCAGGGTATCGGATACTTATTCTTCTCGGTCAGCTTATTGAGTTCACGGTAATCAATACACAACCGCAACCCACCATCTTTCTTCTTTACAAAAAGCACAGGCGCGCTCCAAGGTGACATACTTGGGCGTATATAACCTTGCTCCAACATTTCTTGTAGTTGAACCTTCAATTCAGCCATCTCTTTTGGCGCAACTCGATATGGCGAGCGGGCCACAGGTTTCGCACCTGGCACCAACTCAATTGTGAAGTCAATCTCCCGCTGGGGTGGTAGCCCAGGGAGATCCGTGGGAAACACATCTGTAAATTCTGCCACAATCGGAACCTCGCACACATTGGCCTTAGGCTCAACAGCCTGAATTAGTGCAAAGTAACACTCCGCACCCTTCCGAACAGCCTTGACTACCTGGAGTGCAGACATCAACGTCCCGCCCACTCCTCGCATACCCGCGAACTTTGTCTCCTGTTCGGTATTCTGTCCCAACGTGATTTCTTTGGACTGGCAATCAATCATAGTATGCTGCTCCGCAAGCCAATCCATCCCAAAAATCACATCGAATTCCGATATTGGCAAAACAAATGCAGTTAAACGAAAATCCCGACTTCCTAACTGAACCGCCACATCGCAAGCTTGATCCACAAGCATCCAACAGCCATTCGGCAACACCACTCTGACGCTATCTATCTTTGCACGACTGGGTATCCCAAGCCGCGTAATAAACTCACGAGACAGAAAAGAATGCGATGCACCCGTATCAAACAGTGCTCGCGCCAGCGTGTCCCGAATCATCACAAAGCCTATGACAAACATGTCACACACACAAACCGCAAACATATGTGTACTAAGCAAAGCATACAAACAATAGCAGATGCAAAACTAAACTCATACCTGTGACCACATCACTCTGCTTGATGGCCTCTTGAAGGCCAAGATTGTAGACCCGGGGTTGCGCCTGCGAGGCAGAGGAATCCACCACCGCCTTTCCTTTTTCCGCATACGATGCTCCCGCCTTCTTTTCACTCTTTGGCGGCATCTGACAATCTCGCGCAATATGCCCCATTCGGCCACAATTGAAGCAGATACGAGTATCTGGCTTGGAGGTAGCCCCTGACGTTGCTCCCGTTGCACCTGATGAAGGAGCTTGTCCACTAGGCTTGGACTTCTTGCCCCATCTCTTCTTATAATATGGTTTCCCAGATCGGGGCGCCTTCCACTCCGGTTGGGTCACAGCCAAAGCTCTCTTCCCTTGCACCCTCTTCATATCCTTTTCCAATGCGCTCACAGTGTCAACCAATGCTTGGAAACCTTGGTTCACAGAACTTGACACAAGGAACCTCAGCTCGTCCCTCAGTCATTCATAGAACCTGTTGGTCTTCCTCTGCTCATCAGCAAATATCGAACCCGCATACCGCCCCAAGCGAGTAAATTCATGCAAGTATGCGTCAACACTGCCATCACCTTGTGTTAACCATTGGAATTCATTTTCCATGGCTATCCGTTGAGCCGCAGGAAGGTGTGATAAGTAAAGTTTGTTTTAAAGAAGATAGATTTGGTTTTATATAATCTTTTACGTATATAAGTCTATCTCTTTTTTTTAGTTATATCCTGTGGATTAAGGCAAGAGTACCTATCGCATAGGAGTATATTATTTTGTAGAAAATATCAAGGTCGTATTTTTCCTGGGATCGGTGTTAATTATTCTACTTTTTAGAACGAACTATTATTTTATCGAACGAACGGAGTGGAGTGTATAGAAAAAAAAATATATATATATACGTGTTTTTATTAAAATAGGGACTTAGAAGGTAGTCCTTGATTTCAGAATTACTTTGAGAGAATATTAATTCACCTATTAAAGAATAACTTTATTCCTTAATTACCTAACTTAACGAGAGGGTCCCTTTGGTAGCATCACTGACTCGAAAGTACGACCGGGGAGGCTTGCGTTTAAAACGGGTTAACGCAAACGTAGTGTCTCTTCACCTGGTATATGATCAATTAACAGAAAACCCTAGTTAGGATAACTAGAAAGTAGAGTTGAAATAGTTGAAAATAATATCCAGCCCAGAGCTCATCTTGACCAAGTGCTAAGGGTTCTTAGCCTCTTCTCAGGATGGGGGCGGTATAAAGTGCAGAAAATAATATCTACCTATCTATCTTAATCCAGGACTTAAGCTTTCGCTTCGCCTTTCATTCGGGATAGGGTAGTAAAATCTAAAATTTTGCAGAGCTTTCGCACTATCTTAATCCAGGTCATAGGCTTTCGCCTCGCCTTTCATTCGGGATAGTATGAAATAATAAGGTTTTGAAAATAATTTTGAAAGCAGTTTCACGCTATCTTAATCCAGGACATAAGCAGAGCTTCGCCTTTCATTCGGGATAGTATGAAAAAAATAAAGGTGAATAAAACAGTAAAATACTCAGAATTGAATTTGAAAGAGTCTATTTTATAAAGTTCAAAAATTATTACAACTTTCTAAAAAGCTGAAAAGAAAGCTAAAATATTACAACTTACAGAACTTTTGAATACTTGAAAGCTACTACCAGTTCTTTGTCAGAGAGCTGGGGAGTCCTAACAGTTCTTAAGGAAGCTGCTAGTGTTCCAATAATTCTACTCAGCCCTGCCCCTCTATTTATAGGAAAAAAATAAATGCTTTTGGAAAAGCACTTTTGGAAAAGTTGACAAACAGCTTATGGAAAAGCTGCCAAACAGCTTTTGCAAAAGCTGCAAATCTGCTTATAGAACAGCTGGCTATTGGACAGCTTGACACGTGGCGGTTTGGATATGGATGGAGCTGACTTGGCTGGCTGGATAAGAACTGCATCTGCTGATGGAAAAGCAGCTGATGGATAAGCTGGCAGCTGGCTGATTGAAAAGCTGGCGGGTTGGCGGGTTGCGGGTCCGAGTAGCAGGTTGCGGGCTGGCGGGTTGCGGGTCCTGGAGAGTTGGCGGGCTGGATCCATTCAAAAAGTGCGTTGGCCTGGTCTCGATCCCAAGCATCCAGAGAGAACAACTAAACACCACTCCACTAGGCCAATTGATCTTTGTTGTTTGAAGCCTGCATATAATATATTTATAATATATAAAATACAGATTTTATTATACTATAATTTTGACAATCTTATATTATTTTAAAATATAATTATATTATTTACAAGATAATAAAAAATATGATTTTAATAATATTTTATATTCGTAATAAAATTTTATTTAAAAGATAATATACATAATATTACTTATATAATATTACTAAATATTAATAATACTATACATATTATATTATAATTTATAAGTACAGTGTAATTAATTTATATAAATTATATTAACTTTTATTATTATTATTATTATAAATATTTATTTAGAGAATAAAAAAAACAAACAATTTATTCAATAATTTACATAAACTTTTACAAATTATATTTAGAAATTAAACTAAAATGTATATTAAAATGTTTATAATTAACTACTCATCAAATATCCCCATACTTAATTTTTGCTATTCCAGAGCAAATGTAGAGTTGAGTATATTTACAAGTTATGAAATTTTCTATTTACTATCAATTTAATTCTTCAAGATAAAACAGGTATAAACATCCGGTGAATAAAGAGTTAAATGCTTTCGTATATATATCATTGATACCAGAGTTAGAATTTATAGCCATAAAAAGTTTTTGAAAACAAATAGTAAGCATATATTAAAATCAGATATAACAAGGATAGAGTGGCTTTATGACTACTATATCTTGTATGAGATATGTTGAAAAATTACAACCTATTAATTATGCTCTCTCAAAATTTTAAGCAAAATTAATTCAATTTTGTAGTGGTTGTATGGGATATCAACTTGGTGGTTTTGCCCATGTAGGAGGTGATGAATTTTATCCTCTCACCTTTTTTTCATATTCATGCATTGTTACAACTATTTTAGGAAAATATTTTCCAAAATAGCAAAAAAAAACTTTGCAGAATTGAACTTTGAATTAATCCAATGCATATGTTTAGGAGCACATACTCCATTTCATATGATCTTTTAATATTTATTGGATGCCTATGTTTACGGAATTTTTTTTTTATTCCCATGGACATAAGATCTTTTCTGTTCTAGGAGCACATACTCCTAGATGCTTGCGTGCGTAAAGAAACATGCCAAGCGAAATAGTAGATAGGGGTTGTAAAAATAATTTTGATAAAAGATTTTGAGAGCAATGGTAATAGCTTGATATTTTCTATATTTTAACAAGATTGAAGTAATGATAATTACAGTCTAAAATTGTTTGGTGAACATAATATGATAGCTTCTATTGTATATATATGTATTTCTTTTGATATATTAAAGCAGGCTTGCTAAAAAACTAACTCCGATTGTAATGAAATTTTACAAGATAGGTTTAACAAGTTTATTCCGGATATTTATATCTATCTAGTTATGAGAAGGAGTAGTAAATTTGAAAATTGAATAAGTTGCATTTTTATCAACTCAGATTTTTGGAATATATTTACAAAGTATGGTTTTGAAAATTTTGACTTATTTTGGATGAGTAATAAAATAAACAATGTTTTTATTTTAAAAGGAAAGATATAACATAAAAGTGAGAAAAAAATTGCAGCTAAAAGCACCCCCATACTTATGTTAGGCATAGGTATGAAGTGAAAAATATGTACAGAATATACAAAAGCATAAAAGATGGAAATATACAGGTGAATTTATATTTCGAGGTTATGGAGTAGTGTTAGGGTTTCAGGTTCTTTTTGAAAAGGGTCCCCAGTAAAATATAGTTTTAAACGGTGCCCGTTTACTTTGAAAGTTCCTAGTTCAGGGTTAGAAATAAGAACGGTCCCATATGGCCAGATTTGTTTAACAGTATAGGGTCCGGTCCATCGGGATTTTAATTTTCCTGGAAATAATTTAAGGAGTGAGTTATATAGTAGGACAAGATCACCTGGTGAAAAAGATTTTGGAAATTTAATTTTCCTATCATGATAAAACTTAGATCAGTCTTTATAAAATTTATTATTTTCATAGGCGTTTGCACGCCATTCCTCAAGTTCATTGAGTTGAAATTTACGTTGTTCGGCGGCTAAGTTTGTATCTAAGTTAAGAAATTTTAGCGCCCAGTATGCGCGATGTTCTAATTCTACAGGTAGGTGGCATGCCTTTCCATATACTAAACGATAAGGTGTACAACCGATCGCAGTTTTGAATGTTGTACGGTAGACCCAAAGTGCATCATCTAATTTGAGGGACCAATCTTTTCGATTGGTATCTACAGTCTTTTCTAATATGCGCTTTAGTTCTCTATTGACTATCTCCACTTGGCCGCTTGTTTGGGGGTGATAAGCGGTAGCGAGTTTATGAGTAACTCCATATTTGGCTAACACTTTAGCCATCTGGGTGTTACAAAAATGAGTACCTCGATCGCTAACTATAGTCCTAGGCGTGCCAAAACGTGAAAACAAGGTTTTCAGAAATTTAACGACGACTCTCGCGTCAGCGGTGGGAAAAGCTTGCGCTTCAGCCCATCGTGAAACGTAATCGACCGCTACTAAGATATAATGATTTTTAAAAGAAGGAGGTAAAGGGCCTACAAAATCTATGCCCCACAGATCAAAAATTTCACATTCTAAGTAAAAGTTTTGGGGCATTTCGTCCCGACGGGAAATGTTACCTGACCGTTGGCAGCGGTTGCAAACACTTACCAATTTTTGAGCGTCCTTGAATAAAGTAGGCCAAAAGAATCCTGCTTCAAGGGCTTTATGTGCAGTCCGGTTGGATTGATAATGTCCGCCAGTTGGTCCTTCATGGCAGTGTCGTAGTACTTTTAGTCCTTCCTCGTTCGAAATACATCTTCTAATTACTTGGTCGGCACAGACGCGGAATAAATACGGGTCTTCCCAAAAGTAGTTTTTCAAGTCAGAAAAGAATTTCCTTTTTTCTTGAAGTGAAAAAGCTTTTGGAAGGACTCGGGCTACTAAATAGTTAGCCAAGTCTGCGAACCAAGGAGTAGAAGAGTTTGTTACCTTTTCGAATGCGAGGAGACTTTCTTCAGGGAATTTATCTTCGATGTCGGCTTCCACGAGTGTATCTGTTGCAGCATTCTCTAGTCGAGAAAGATGATCGGCTGCCAAATTCTCTGCGCCTTTCTTATCTCGGATCTCTAAATCAAATTCTTGTAATAAGAGAATCCAACGTAATAAACGGGGTTTTGCATCTGCCTTAGTTAGTAAATATTTTAAAGCAGAATGATTCGTAAAAACTATAACTTTTGATAGTGTTATATAAGATCTAAACTTATCAAATGCAAATACAATTGCCAGTAGTTCCTTTTTCGTGGTCGTGTAATTGGTTTGTGTGGATGTGAGAGTTTTACTTGCATAATAGATAGGATGAAAATATTTGTCTACTCGTTGTCCTAAGACAGCTCCTACCGCATAATCACTTGCATCACACATGATCTCAAAAGGAAAGGACCAGTTTGGGGCTACTAAAATAGGAGAGTTGATAAGTTTGACTTTAATAATATTGAATGCTACTAAGCATTCATTATCGAATATAAATGGGGCTTCTTTTTCTAATAAATGAGTTAACGGTTTTGTTATTTTAGAGAAATTTTGAATAAACCGTCTATAGAAACCTGCATGGCCTAAGAAACTTCGAATAGATTTTACATTTGTTGGAGGAGGAAGTTTTTCAATTATTTCTATTTTGGCCTTATCGACCTCAATTCCCTGGGAAGAAATTTTATGACCGAGAACTAAACCTTCGCGGACCATAAAGTGGCATTTCTCCCAGTTCAACACTAAATTCGTGTCTTCATAGCGTTGAAGAACACGAGCGAGGTTATCTAAACACGTATGGAATGAGTCTCCAAATACGGAGAAATCATCCATAAATACTTCCATAATGTCCTCTACTAACTTGCCAAAAATAGCTAGCATACATCTTTGAAATGTAACTGGCGCATTACAAAGTCCAAACGGCATTCGCCTATAGGCAAAAGTACCAAAGGGACAAGTGAACGTAGTTTTCTCTTGGTCTTCAGGGGCTATAGGAATTTGTAAATACCCTGAATAACCATCGAGAAAACAATAATATGAGTGACCCGAGAGTCGCTCTAATATTTGATCTATAAACGGTAGTGGAAAGTGATCTTTACGGGTGGCATCATTTAATTTTCGATAGTCGATGCACATCCTCCAACTCGTAACAGTACGTGTTGGAATTAGTTCATTATTAGCGTTTGGCACTACCGTTATACCGCCCTTCTTAGGGACGACTTGTACGGGACTAACCCATGTGCTATCTGAGATTGGATAAATAATTCCTGCGTCTAATAATTTCATTACTTCAGCTTTTACGACATCCTTCATATTAGGATTTAAACGTCGTTGGGGCTGGATAGATTTACGAGGGTTATCTTCCAAAAATATTTTTTGCGTACAAAAAGATGGGTTGAGTCCTTGGATATCAGAAATTTGCCATGCTAATGCATGAAGATGTTGTTTTAACACTTCTATTAATTCAGACGTTTTTTTTATCATTTAATTCGGCAGAAATGATAACAGGGAGTTTCGATTCGGCTTCAAGGAAAACGTATTTTAAAAGTGCGGGAAGTGTTTTCAGCTCGAGGGTTGGTGGTTTTTCATATGAAGTTGGGGTTTTTAGAGTTGTAGAAGTTAAGGATATAAAAGGTTCTAAAGGGTCATCGGTAGGCATTTCTTGTGAAAGGGGTAAGTCTGCCAAGTCCGATTCTTCTACAGTTATTGAAAGTAAATCAGAATAGGGAAAACCATTTTCCTCAAAAGAGGCTTCCGCAAGATAGCAGGAATCGTCGTTTATTAAAGAATTTTTATAGAGGGATCTATATCGATAGTAACCTCGTCATCTCCTACTCGTAAGAGAAGTCTACCATTACTTACGTCTATTATCGCGCGAGAGGTTGCGAGAAAAGGACGACCGAGAATTATGGGAACATCGGCATCTTCCTCTATGTCAAGTATAACAAAGTCTACCGGGAAGATAAACTTGTCTATTTTGACCAGAACATCCTCTACTATCCCTATTGGATATTTAATAGAACGATCTGCTAACTAGATGCTCATTTTTGTTGGGCTGGGGTTACCTAATCCTAGTTTTTGAAAGAGCGAGTAGGGCATTAAATTTATGCTAGCACCTAAATCTGCTAACGCGTCTTTTATTAATAGATTACCGAAGAGACACGGGATGGAAAATCGTCCCGGATCGTTTAATTTTGGGGGTAATTTATGTAATAAAACGGCTGAACATTCGGCGTTAAGGAAAACTCTCGAAATATCTTCGAGTTTCTTTTTATTTGAAAGTAACGCTTTTAAATATTTTGCATATTTAGGGATCTGTGCAATTGCCTCGCAGAAAGGTACATTGATTTGAATTTGTTTTAGCATTTTTAGAAAGTTTTTATATTGTTCATCTTCTCGTTCTTCTTTTAATTTAGATGGATAAGGTAAAACAACATGTGGGGAAGAAATTCGCGGGGGTTGAGGAGGCAGAGACGTAACGGGAAGTGGTGTAGGAAGGCTAACCTTAACTTCTTTTTCTACCCTAACGGGTGGTGGTAGCTCCCTGCCACTTCGTAGTTTAACGGCTTGTCAACTTGATGGGTTACTGGAATGGCCAGTATCCCGCGGATTTGGTTCCGTATTTCCTGGCAAATTACCAGGTTGGCGTTCCGATAGCATTTTTGAAATTTGTCCAATTTGTGTTTCTAAGTTTTTAATTGATCCGGTCAGGTTCCGGATATTGGACTCATTAATACTGACATATTTCGTAAATATGTCTTCTATCGGGGTTGGCCTAAATTGGTGCGGCTGCGGTGGTGGTATTTGTGGTTGTGGGGGTTGCGGTGCAAATCCACTTGGATTTGCAATCGGAGGGCGTTGAGCATTATTGGGGTTGCTCCATGAAAAATTAGGATGGTTCCTATATCCTGGATTATAAGAATTATTATTATTATTATTATTATTATTTGGATTATAGGAAGGTCTATATGAGTTCCCCATATAGTCGACTTCTTCATTATTATTAGTTGAATTAGGCGGAGTCCAAGATGTAGAGGTGGAGGAAGCAGATATTCCTGCCAATTGTTTAGTTAAATTTTCTACTTGGAGTGCTAAAGTAGAAGAAGTGTCGAGCTCATAAATCCCAGCTTGTTTAGGGCGTGACCTTGGCACGTTCCACTGGTACGCGTTCATGGCCATCTCCTCAAAGAGGGTTTGAGCGGCCTCGGGGGTTTTGTTATTGAGCGTGCCCCCAGCGGCAGCATCAATGGCTTGCCTGGTTTGAATATTCAAACCATTATAAAATATTTGTACCTGGAGCCAAGTTGGCAGTGCGTGATGTGGACACCGACGTAGATATTCCTTAAAACGTTCCCAAGTCTCATAAAGAGACTCGAACTCGCCTTGCACAAAGGAAGAAATATCAGCACGCAGACGTGCGGTTTTTGCAGGTGGAAAATACTTTGTAAGGAATTTTTCGGTCATTTCAGCCCAAGTGGTAATAGATCCTCTGGGGAGAGAACCTAGCCACTGTTTGGCTTTCGTTCGTAGCGAAAAAGGAAATAAGCGAAGACGGATGGCATCATCAGTGACGCCATTTATCTTAAATGTGTCGCATATTTCTAAGAAGTTGGACAAGTGTGTGTTTGGATCTTCGTCGGGCAATCCATCGAATTGAACGGAATTTTGAATCATTTGGATTATACTCGATTTAATCTCGAAGTTATTATTAGCAATTGTTGGACGAACGATACTAGACCCGGTGTCATCTAAATTGGGTCGTGCATAATAAGACATGGTCCTTTGGGGGACCACCTCTGGCATTTGTTGTTGTTCTGCTGCCATTTCTTGTACGTGTGCGGTGCCTACGGACTCTTCCAGATTTAATACAAGCTCTTGATTCAGAGATCGGAGGCGCCTGTGAAAGGTGCGATCGATTTCAGGATCAAGTTCAAGAGTTAAATCAGATGGAGTTCTGCGGGTCATACACTAAAAAAGACTTTTTGAGAAAAACAAAAAAACTTTAAAAACGGGTTTTATATAAACACAGGTTTTATATCAACTAGTTTTTTATAAAATATATCTAAACACACAAATACAAACACACGAAAAGACTTAAAACGGAAAATAACTAAAAACAGGTTTTTTATATAAAACAGATTTTCTATAAAAGAGGTTTTATAATAAAAATCAGTTTTTATTATAAACTAGTTTTTTTTTTTAAGAAGAAAAGTTTTATATAAAATACGTTAAAATAGTAGGTTAGGTTTTTTTTTGTTAGAATTCGTTAGTGGTTAATAAACTTGTTAATAAAAAGTTAGGTTTTATAAAAACAAAGTTTTAAATTCAGGGAATTTTATGTTTGTTTTATTTTTATAAAAACTAAGGTTTTTAAGTAACAAGAAAAAGAAAAGATAAAATTAATAGCGTTCTTTTATTTTCAAATATTAACACATATAAACTAATCCCCGGCAACGGCGCCAAAAAGCTTGATAAGTAAAGTTTGTTTTAAAGAAGATAGATTTGGTTTTATATAATCTTTTACGTATATAAGTCTATCTCTTTTTTTTACTTATATCCTGTGGATTAAGGCAAGAGTACCTATCGCATAGGAGTATATTATTTTGTAGAAAATATCAAGGTCGTATTTTTCCTGGGATCGGTGTTAATTATTCTACTTTTTAGAACGAACTATTATTTTATCGAACGAACGGAGTGGAGTGTATAGAAAAAAATATATATATATATATACGTGTTTTTATTAAAATAGGGACTTAGAAGGTAGTCCTTGATTTCAGAATTACTTTGAGAGAATATTAATTCACCTATTAAAGAACAACTTTATTCCTTAATTACCTAACTTAACGAGAGGGTCCCTTTGGTAGCATCACTGACTCGAAAGTACGACCGGGGAGGCTTGCGTTTAAAACGGGTTAACGTAAACGTAGTGTCTCTTCACCTGGTATATGATCAATTAACAGAAAACCCTAGTTAGGATAACTAGAAAGTAGAGTTGAAATAGTTGAAAATAATATCCAGCCCAGAGCTCATCTTGACCAAGTGCTAAGGGTTCTTAGCCTCTTCTCAGGATGGGGGCGGTATAAAGTGCAGAAAATAATATCTACCTATCTATCTTAATACAGGACTTAAGCTTTCGCTTCGCCTTTCATTCGGGATAGGGTAGTAAAATCTAAAATTTTGCAGAGCTTTCGCACTATCTTAATCCAGGTCATAGGCTTTCGCCTCGCCTTTCATTCGGGATAGTATGAAATAATAAGGTTTTGAAAATAATTTTGAAAGCAGTTTCACGCTATCTTAATCCAGAACATAAGCAGAGCTTCGCCTTTCATTCGGGATAGTATGAAAAAAATAAAGGTGAATAAAACAGTAAAATACTCAGAATTGAATTTGAAAGAGTCTATTTTATAAAGTTCAAAAATTATTACAACTTTCTAAAAAGCTGAAAAGAAAGCTAAAATATTACAACTTACAGAACTTTTGAATACTTGAAAGCTACTACCAGTTCTTTGTCAGAGAGCTGGGGAGTCCTAACAGTTCTTAAGGAAGCTGCTAGTGTTCCAATAATTCTACTCAGCCCTGCCCCTCTATTTATAGGAAAAAAATAAATGCTTTTGGAAAAGCACTTTTGGAAAAGTTGACAAACAGCTTATGGAAAAGCTGCCAAACAGCTTTTGCAAAAGCTGCAAATCTGCTTATAGAACAGCTGGCTATTGGACAGCTTGACACGTGGCGGTTTGGATATGGATGGAGCTGACTTGGCTGGCTGGATAAGAACTGCATCTGCTGATGGAAAAGCAGCTGATGGATAAGCTGGCAGCTGGCTGATTGAAAAGCTGGCGGGTTGGCGGGTTGCGGGTCCGAGTAGCAGGTTGCGGGCTGGCGGGTTGCGGGTCCTGGAGAGTTGGCGGGCTGGACTAAATCCATTCAAAAAGTGTGTTGGCCTGGTCTCGATCCCAAGCATCCAGAGAGAACAACTAAACACCACTCCACTAGGCCAATTGATCTTTGTTGTTTGAAGCCTGCATATAATATATTTATAATATATAAAATACAGATTTTATTATACTATAATTTTGACAATCTTATATTATTTTAAAATATAATTATATTATTTACAAGATAATAAAAAATATGATTTTAATAATATTTTATATTCGTAATAAAATTTTATTTAAAAGATAATATACATAATATTACTTATATAATATTACTAAATATTAATAATACTATACATATTATATTATAATTTATAAGTACAGTGTAATTAATTTATATAAATTATATTAACTTTTATTATTATTATTATTATAAATATTTATTTAGAGAATAAAACAAACAAACAATTTATTCAATAATTTACATAAACTTTTACAAATTATATTTAGAAATTAAACTAAAATGTATATTAAAATGTTTATAATTAACTACTCATCAAGGTGCTTCGCTAGGAAGAGTCGGGAGAATTCTTCCATCGATACTTGGGTTAACGGACGACCCGCCAAGTGATGCAACTCCATCTCATCCCACCATAACCGAGCTTCTCCTTCGAGCAAAAAGGTAACTAAAGTAACTTTCTGATGCTCTGCCGTTCCTATCGCCGTCATCACTCGCTTGACGCGCGATAGCCAATCCTCAGCCTGCGTTGGAGTTCCCGCTCCCGAGAACGTAGGCGGATGGAAACTCATAAACCGCGTTAGCTGCTTCTCAGCCGCTCGAGGAGCCACATCCACGACAGGTTCAGGCCTTGCCGCCACCTGTTCTGGCCTCACAGCCGCTTGCACCTGCCTAAGGGGCTGGCCTTGGATCATGGTAAATAAGGCCTCCGCAACTAAATGCACATGTTCCGCAGACGGTGGAGGTGTAGGCACCACGGCTGGTGCCGTACTTTCATCAGAATGTTGGGGCTCAGACGGCCCAGCTCCACTCCGTGTCACCTAAAGGTGGACAAGACACACACATTAGCGGTCGTACCCAAGCAAACAACACAAAATAAGAACACGTCGGTTCCTCAAACACATCAAGTTTGCATTCCTATCATGGACATTCATGAGTTCATTCGTAGACTTTGGTTTGCACAAACACGTGCGCGCCACCCCACAAAAGAAGTCGGCCACGACTTCGAGAGGGAAAGACCAAGACAACCGATACCAAAAATGTAACAACCCACAGGTCGGAGGATCGAAACCTCCCTCTGATACCAAAAATGTAACAACCCCATCCGTTCATATGATATATTCTAGAAGGTCCGGCCGGGGCCCCACAGGATACATCACAAAACAGGCAGTGAAGGTACAGGATGATACCAGAGTAGCGCATCGCACCAATCATACAGCATTCTAGCGGAAGCCTAGACTACAAATTGAACTCCTCATGAATGTCCAAACATGAAACTCCCCATTTTATACACTATAGGAATGTCTGACAACAAGTACAAAGAGTTGGCCTTATGGCCTTACATGACTTTCAAACAGTGGCCTAAACAGATTGGCGCGTAGGCCGGCCACAAGGAAAAGAAACTACACAAAAGAAACATATATAGCCTTCGAGGGCTAGCAGTAGTAGCAACAACAGCAGCAGGAACATTAGCCTCTATGCATCCTGCTCGGCTCTCCAGCACCTGTACAGGGACAATCCACCCAACGGTGGCAAACAAAAGCAACGGTCAGCGTTCAGCTGACCAAATTATAACGACCCTACCCCTTCTCTCGGGGCAGCGGTATTCTTCCCTGCAGGCATAGCAAATCACAAGTAGGGCAATATATATCATCAAAATGTGCTTTCACGCACACAAGCCATCACAACTGTTCGCCACCCGACCCAACGGTCCGTGCACTCAGGGCACATTCTTGGTGTTCTGGCAAATCTCTTGCCCACCACCGTATCAGGGTCATCACCCAACGGTAAATCTCTTGAGCATTTACTCCATGGCGTGCAGCCGGAGTTAGTCTTCCTACACCGGGATGGCCCGTAGCCCCCCATTGTGTCATGGCGCGCGGGCCGAAGACTCTTGCTATGCGCTCCAACAGACCGCACCTTTTGGTCTCACGTCAGACGGACATAGCGCAGGTCGGATCCTCCACCCCCTGTTGCTCAAATCGCCTTGCCTTCTCCGAGAACAGCGTACTCATGGCTATAACAAAGGCGCGGGTCGGTCTCACCAATCCTGTTCTTGGCATTCAAGCCTGGGTATTTCTCGATACCCATTGCCTTAGCACAACAGCGGGTCTTTCCTGGATCTCCCAGTACTTCCTGTGACTCTCTCCATAGGTGGACACCGCACAAGCACACATGTCAGGGGTCTTTCCTGGCTATCATGTCAGTACTTCCTGTTACTCGCTTCACAGGTGGACACCCTATGACATCAAGCATCACAAAGGGTATTTCCTGGTCACACCAGTACTTCCTGTGCCTCATGCACAGGTTGGACCCAAAAACATAACATGGCTAGTTTTCCTGGACTACCACTCCAGTACTTCCTGCTACTCCTTTTCGCAGGCACCACCCGTTGACTCCTTAAACGACACGTTATCACGGAGTCTTCTCCGGTTCGTTTGCAACATCACCAATCCAGACCAACCTGTCCAGATGGGCTTCACACAGCATGCCTATTCTGTACTCCATTTCCGGATCTATATGCTAACAAAGGGGATTTCAAGCATCCACCCAAAGATTCCCAAAATCAGCCACCTCTTGGTGGGGGAACTCACAAGATATGCCAAAAAGAAGCCTTCATATGGCTAGGAAGAAAAGTCGTTACCCTTGACGACCGCTTTGGTGCCATGACCTCAAAGCTTGCTTGAAAGACTCGCAAGAGCGTTTCCTCCGCAACGCCAGCTTCGGATTTCTCGTCGGTAACCTACAGCACCACCACCAGCAGCCTTTCCCCTTCTTCCTCCTTATTCCTCTCTCTCTTTCTCTCTTAACTTGAAGCAAGATAAAGGCCAAGGAAAAATGAGAAGAAGTTCTCAGTTTCGGCCTTTAGGAATAGAGGAAAGAAGTTTCAGCCCTTGGATCCCAGCTAAAGGAATGGACGGCCACAAAACTGCCAAAAATGCTAAATTTGACCTGACACGGCCTGTGACACGGCCGTGTCCCAGGCCGTGTGCCTCAAGCGGTGGTCAATCGACTTATCCAAACCAGTGACACGCCCATGGAACACGCCCGTGTCAGGGGTCGTGTCACCAACATGCCTTCAGACACGCCCGTGTCTGTGGCCGTGTGCCAGGGCGAAAAAAATCCCAAAACATCCCGAGACTTCACATGGCCTGTGACACGCCCGTGTCCCAGGTCGTGTGCCCTGACACGGCACAAAGACACGCCCTGTCGAAATCCTTCGTCGGGCTGAGTTCGTCGACCCGATTTGACACGCCCTGTGACACGCCCGTGTCACAGGCCGTGTGCAACTTCTCGACACTCGACACCCACGTCTCGACACTCGACGATCGTCGAGCAAAAGTCGTCGAGCACACGACACGGCCTTGGACACGCCCGTGTCTTGGGCCATGTGCCCCCTCTCGACACATCGTCGAGCAAAAAAAATCGTCGACACCAAGGCCGATCGTCGACACAACCTCGACACGCCCTACGACACACCCGTGTCGCAGGCCGTGTCCTCTGAACCGCCCTGGGACACGCCCGTGTCCCAGGCCGTGTCACCCAAAAATTCCTGTTTCAGAAATTTGGACTGTTACACCACCCCTCTATGTTGCAAGCTATCTTAAAATCTAAGACTTTCAAGTGGTATCCGAGGGAGGTTGCTCAAAAAGGATTTAAAAATCTGAGTAATCTCCAAGGGTAGCTACAGCTCTATTCTTTTGGGTTCTAGAGAGAGCCATGAGGAGCTAGGTTCCGTGAAACTCCTTATCAATAAAAAATGGACTTTTGGAATCTTGAAGGAGAGGGACAGGTTATTTATGGAAACCTATAACCCTAGAATCTTTATGACTGTCAGAGAGGGACCCTTCGTCCATTTGAAGGTCTCAGTTCTGGATGCCAATGTCCAGACTCCCAAGACTTATTCAGAAATGACCAAGGATGAGGTCATGTTGGCTGCATTGGACAAGAGAGCCCAGAACATCATAGTCAGTGTTATTGATGATTCTACCTTTCAGAACTTGGTCCACTGCCATACCTCCAAAGAGACGTGGGATACCATTATGGTCTACATGGAGGGTACTGAAGAGGTAAGAGATGATAGAAAGTCCATGCTCAACTAGGAGCATGAGGCTTTCAGGCAATCCCTAAAAGAGAACATAGTTACTTGCTATGAAAATTTTTTCAGGATCATTAATGAACTGAGGACCTAAAGGAGGGTCTTTAGTCATTATGAAATAAATGACAAGTTCCTCAGATCTCTCACTAGAGACTGGGATACTAAGATTTGTATTATAAGAGAGGTGGCCAAGCTTTCTGATACTCCTCCCCAAACATTGTTTAGAAAGCTGCTCTCCTATGAGATGCAGCTAGTTGCCAGGAAAGAGGAGTCCACTGGCAGTTCCCAAGCCAAGGAGAAGTCCTTGTCATTCAAGGCAGTCAACATCATGAAGAGCAAGGATAGGATTTCTTCTCCTCTAAGAAGACCAGCTAATTCAGACAGCTCAGAGTCAGATGCATCAGAAAGCTGTATGTCAGATGAGGACTTTGTTGCCTTCTCCAGGAACTTTTAGAAGCTGATGAAGAAGAAACATTAGAAGAATAGACCTTCTACCTCTTCTCATCTCAGGAGAAATCATTCCAAGGCTGACATGTGTGATTCTAAATACAGTAAATATAATTCTTTTAAGGTTGTATGCTACTATTGCAGCAAACCTGGGCATGTGATAGCTGACTTCCCAATGAAGAGGAAGAAAGCTACTGAGAAGAAACAACACTAGCATAACAGCAAGAAGGAGAAGTTCTTTATTTCCAAGAAGAGAAGAGCTAGACAAACTCATCCTCTTCTGAGTCTGAAGAAGAAGCATATATTGGGCTAGTTGTTGTTGCTGCTGAACAAGATGTTGTAGTAGTAGATAAAGACTATACTGCTTCTAGGATAGGTATCAGGGCCCCTCTATCACACCCATATAGTGATTCAGAGGTGGATGATGAGGATGAAGAAGATGCCTACAACTATATATTATGGGCTGATGGAAATGACTGTTGAGTAATCCAACCAGGATCAGCCTTGTCAAAGCAAGGTAAAATCTTTATCAAGCTCTCCTTCTGAGTCTGGATATGAGACTAATACTTGTACAAAAGCTTCTTCATCTAGTGGTGAAGATGATTCTGAATTAGAAGGAGATGTCAATCAATTGATTGACAGGTATGGAGAACTTCTGGATGACATCAAAATATGCAAGAAGTTGTCTAAGAAGCAAGTTGTGGAGATTGCCTCTCTACAGCTGGCTGCTTCCCAACTGACTGAAGCAGCATATTTACTGGATCAAAAAGATAGGAAACTTAGCCAACTTAGGGTCTTGAATGACATCTAGATAGGCTCCATCAAGTATAAGAATAGTCTCATCAGGTATCTTGAAAAGAGGCTAGGGAGGGAGAAAATAATTATGGCTAGTTTTTCTAATCCAAATACAGTGTTGCCCATGATGGACTCCTCCTTTCAGAAGTGTAAGAAGGGGCTGGGATTCAAGGGAAGCACTAGAGATGCTCCTTCCAAAGTGAAGGGCAAAGCTCTATCTCCATCTCAGCCTCTTGCTTCCATGCATCCAAATCTTTTTAGGAAAGTTCAGTTGCCTTCAAACAGGTATGACTAAGAAAGCATCTTTGGTGACTGGATGAATGACAGATCCACTGATGTGAACCAAAATGTTCACAGTCATGGTGGAAGGTACAGTAGGGTGAGTGCCTTTAAGGCTATCCATGAAGAAATTCAAATGGCCCATCCTGGACCATTTATCTTTGGTGCTCATGCCCCCACTCTCAAGAATATGGTTACAGCAAAGGTTCAAAAGCATTCAGCAAAGAATCAAACTAAGGGTAAGTCATCCTGCAAGCCTGGTTTGGACGTGTCTTATTCCATCAAGAGCATGATTTTTGAAAAGAAACTTGTTGTTGTTGGCACTCAGATCAGACCAAACAAGCCAGCTAAAAGACTTACCTTCAGTCAAATCCTTGCTAAAAGAAATCTGAAGAAGGCTGTTACTCCTCTTCCTACTGTTCATCCAATAGTTAACCAAACTTTTAGGACTGCATAGAAAAGAAGATAGAACATTCATGAATGTTGGTGCTATGGCAAAGTCGGCCACTTTGTTGTAGACTACTATCATAATCCAAGTGTGCCAAGAGCAGCTGTTGGTCCACCAGTCAGAAATGTTGCTGGTAGACATGGTATTTTTCAGACTAACATGCAGGTTAGTCTAAGTGCTCATACCCCTATATGGTACTTGGACAGTGGCTATTCCAGGCGCATGACTAGGACAAGGAGGAACTTAAAGGAGTACACTCTAGTGAAATATGAACCCAAGGTTATTTTTGGTGGTTCAGATAGAGGGGTGACTAGAATCTATGGTAAGATTACCAATGGCATAGTTACCATCACAAAAGTGGCTTATGTTGAAGGTTTACCACACAACCTCATAAGCATAAGCCAACTCTCTAATCTTGGCTATGTTATTGTCTTCCATAAGTATGAGTGTCAAATTAAGAGGTCAAGTGACCAAAAGGTCATCTTGACAAGCAGTAGTACTGGAAATGTTTATTGTTTAAACTTCTTTATCTAGATATAGACTCTCTTGTTTGTTTAGTGGAAAATGAGAAAGTCTTATATTGTGTCCAATGGCACAAGTACCTAGCTCATTTGAATTGCAAGACTATTGGCAAGCTCTTCAGTCAAGAGCTAGTTAGGAATCATGCTAATGTGAATTGCACCAAGGTGTACATTTGCTCAGCATGGTAAAAGGGAAAGCAGGCCAAAGCATCCTTCAAGGGCATTGGGACTAAAGACTCGGTTAGATGTTTGTACCACTTGCATATGGACTTGTTTGGTACTGTGACAGTTCATAGTCTAGGTAGGAAAGTCTACACCCTTTGTGGTGGTTGATGACTATTCCAGATTTTCTTGGGGGTTCTTTCTCAAGAAAAAGAATGAACCCCTTGACATCTTCATCAAGTTTGTCAAGCAAATTTAGAATGAGCTTAACAGTTCAGTGGTTAAAATTAGAAGTGACCATGGAACTGAATTTTAGTCTGAAAGCATGACAATATTCTATGAAGAGCAAGGGATTCATCAAAAAAATTTTTCTCCAAGAAATCCCCAGCAATATGGGATTGTTAGGAGGAAAAATAGAATTCTCATAGAGGCTGGAAGAACATTGTTGAGTGATACACCTCTCCCAGAATATTTTTGGGCTGAGGCAGTGAATACTGAATGTAATATCCTCAACAGGGCTTCTATCACCAAGAGCCAAAATAAGACTCCTTATGAGATCTTGAAAGGTAGAAAACTAAATCTTGGCTATCTCAGAATTTTTGGTAGTAAGAGCTATGTGCTTCACAATGGGAAATCCTATGTGACTAAGTTTGCTGCCATATCCTTTGATGGGATTTTTGTTGGGTACAACAATCATAGTAAAGCTTGTAGGATCTATAACTTGAAAATCCAAGTTATAGAAGAATCTATACATGTAGTCTTTGATGAGTCTACTATGATTAACAGTGAGCTGTCAAGCAACTCTTCTAGTACTACAGGTATATACTAGATGATGGACCAGCTAACCATCAAGGAAGCAGCTCTATTAATCCAAGATAAAATGGGAATTCCAGTAGAGGGACTACAAGACACATATGAGGTGGATTAAGATCAGCAAGAAGCTGCCCCTGTAGCTGAAGCTGAAGCTAGATTACCTCCAGCAATCAGGCATATGAGGGATCATCCAAGAGACCAAATTATTGGTGATGCCATCCAAAGAGTAGTGACCAGGAGCAGAAGTATCAACACAGCACTCTACTCAAGCTTCCTATCACAAGTTGAGCCAAAGAAGGTTGAAAAGGCCAATATAGTTTAGTCCTGGATTGTTGTTATGAAAGAAGAACTGAGCCAGTTTAAGAGATGTAAGATCTGGAAGCTAGTTACCAGACCATAAGGACATAATGTCATTGATGTCAAGTGGATTTATAGAAATAAACATGATGAAAATGACATTATAATCAAGAATAAGGCAAGGCTAGTAGCTAAGGGATATAGGCAAGAGGAAGGTATTGATTTTGATCAATCTTTTGCCTCTGTAGTAAGATTTGAGGTCATCAGATTGTTCCTTGCATAAGCTACACATAAGAGATTCAAGGTCTAACAGATGAATATGAAGTCAGCCTTCCTAAATGGTGGCTTAAAGGAAGAAGTCTATGTTGAGTAGCCTCCAGGTTTTATTATTCCTAACTCACTTGATTTTATTTATACACTTAGGAAAGCTCTATATGGGCTAAAGCAAGCCCCAAGAGCGTGGTGTGAGACTTTGTCCAGCTTCCTCGATGAGAACAAATTCTCAAGGGGGAAGATAGACAAGACCATATTTCTAAGGGAATCTAATGGTAAGATCATCCTAGTCCAGATATATGTAAATGACATTATCTTTGGATCTATTGAGGGCAGCCTTTGTAGAAAGTTTTCCAAACTTATGCAAGGGAAGTTTGAGATGAGCAGTTTGGGTGAACTCAAGTTCTTGGGTCTCCAAGTTAGACAAACTAATGAAGGCTTGTCCATATCCCAGTCTAAGTTCACCAGGGAGTTAATCAAGAAGTTTGATATGGAGAATTCCTCCACCATGAAAACTCTCATGGGGTAAAGTATGCCTATAGGCAAAGATGAGGCAGGAGACCTGTTGATGAAACTTTATATAAAGGGATAATTGGCTCTCTTTTATATCTAACTACAAGTAGGCCAAACATCATGTGTTGATGCACGAAAACAGAAAGGGGGTCGAGCACCACCAGCTAACGGTTCGAGCACCGGGGAATAGAAGGGAAAAGGGAAATTGCGAGTAGCAATCTACTAAGCAGACGAGAGAAAAAAGAACAACAGGGCCGTGAGCCACGACAACAACAGACTTCGCCTGTCGTGGCCTAAATGCCTCTCTTATGATGGGCTTTCCTTTGATTGAAGAAGGGTTTGATTACAGAGTTAAGGAAAAGAGCAAGAGCAGATCAAGCTGGAGTCCGGAAAGCCTGAGATTCGAGTCTGCAGCCTTTAACAAGTAGGCTCTGGGGCACGAGTCAGCGTGCTTTGGGTGCACCACTTTCCCCTATTTATAGGATGGGGGCCTGCCCAAATGGGCAGGGCTAAAATAACTGGCTGCCCGGGGTATAGGAGAATGGGCAGCGGTGACGGGAAGCAAAAGAGGAAAACATGCCAGTCCGCCCAAAAGGGGGTGGACAGGGCTCGCAGGCTGAAGCTTCCATCAGCTGCTACAAGGCGTGATACTGCTGGGGGTCCGCGGCCTAGGAGGATTGGACACTGAGTTCGCTGAATATGGGATCAATCCTAAGCTGCTAGGGAATGCCGACCTGGGCGGATGGAGCACTGAGTCCTCCGCTGAGGGGATCAATCTTAGGACTTGGCTGAATGTTGCTGCTCTGCCGAGCTCGGCGGACTGCCAAATCGAGTCCTCCTCTGATTGGCCCGGGACCTTGGACGTGTTGCGGACTTTGGGGTTAACATAATCCTTGCACATTTTTAAGTTTTTGAAAACTTCGAAAATGTTTTCTTAACCGCAGAGTCCGCAAGTCTCATTAATGTTACCATCACTATAAATATCGCTGGAGGGCTTGGAATTATCAAATGTTTCCAACGATACGGGGCGCTACTCACCTCTTGCGGTCTCTACTTTACAGTCCGGCATGGCGAGACTCGGAGCGTTCTTTACCAGTCTCACTGCAAAGTAGGTAAAGCCGAAAATGCCAATGAAAACGAAAAAGTGATACAAAGGGGGATGTCAGTCCGCTCTGTTGGAGAAAACTCCTAGAGCAAGAAAATTGCAGCGGAAACAGTCCGCCAGGTTGAGAATCCTTTGCGCAAGAAAACCGGGGATGCCTCTGCCTCTCAATCTGTTTAGCCATCAAAGAGTGCGAACAGAAAGCTGAGTCCGTCGAAGATCGTTGGCAAACAAAAGTATGTGAACTCAGCGGACACGGTTCGCACGAATAACGAAGCCAAATTATCTTCACTGAACGCCCAGCAACCCGTCATTGTCCTTAACGAAGGTAGGCGACCTGCATGAGAGGAAGTTGGGAAAGACACGTCTTCACAAGCGCTGGTTGTTGTGAATCCAAAGACAGTCCGCGAGAATCTGCCTTACTTAGGGCAAGTAGAAGCGGGTTCCTCTGGAAAAAAGGCCCCTTCTGAGAAGAAGAGGAAAAGAGATAAATCCACTATCACGGAGCGGGTTGAGAAGAAGCTGCGGGTGATGAAAGAGAAAAACATCTCCGTGCAGACTGGGGCTACGGACTTGCAGCGCATGCCGCGAGAAAAAGAAGTTTCTGAGTGCGACCTCGTTACCCCGGAGGCCCATATCCTGGGAAATAATTCCCTCTCGACGGTCAGTTTGTCAACTGACGAAATACTAAATTCCATAGACGCCGAGCACATTGATCTCATCAACAAATCCTTGTTGGATGTGTTGCACCCTGAGGTAGAAATCTTGGGAGATAAGATCGGTGAGCACCCCCCTTCATCTGCTGCTGAGGGAGAAGAGAAGGAAAAACTGAGGAAGAGGATCGCCGAGCAAAAGGAGCAGATTGCAGCCCGCGTGGCTACGGTTGGGGCGGCCTCTAAGCAGGCCACGACGGACAAAGAAGTTGAAGACTTGCGAGCTGCTGCAGAGCTGCTGTGGACAGGTAAACTCCAACCGGCGCCTAAATACTTTAAGCGTAAGTGGATTTACAGGTCGCCGCATCGGAAGTCGAGTCCAGTCAAGATCATCACCGAAACTGATGATATAGTTATTTCGACAAGTTCGGCGGCTGAGAGGAGAACTACGGTTCACCGCGAGTGGAGGCAACGGCTAAGTACTTTTGACCAAGAGCGGATAAGGCGGCCTATCTTCGATAGTCGGCAACTCGTCGTTGCCTTTGCCAAAAGTGATCATTTATCTCCATACTTTGAGTCCGCTGCGGACTACATTTGAATATGAACTTGACCTTCTTTGCTACAGGAAGGAAGTCGCCACCGGGCTATGTCGAGAGTGGAGAGATTGTGACCACGCCGGATACTGCAGCTGACGCGGTCTCGCTTGATGAGTCCGCAAAAGGCGAGCAGTCCGGCCTGGACAAAATCGTAGAGTTAGAAAAGAAATTTCATGCTGAAATTCAAGAAATCAGAATATAGTTAAGGAGGGCGGTAGAGCACGAGAAGGCTGCGGCAGAGCGCTAGAAGGCCTTGAAGGACCAGGTCGCCAACATCTCCAGGGTGTTGTAGAGGTCCGACAGGGAGAAGAAGCGGCTTGCTGATGATGTCCGCTTCTACAAAGGAAAGTACTTAGTGGTAATTCGGGCTAATAAAGGTAAGCGGGTTGCTGAGGTCGCCGAGGAGAGGCCACGACTGCCAGATCATGCTGCTAAAACGGATGCTCCAGTCCCAGCAGAAAGTAGCCAACCCACCGCGGATGAGGTAACAAGGCTGGCAACTGGGCCCGTGGTTCCTTTAAGCCGCGTTGACTGGGAGGCCGCGCACATGCACCAGACCATCAACACCATTCACCATCACATCTACCGCTTGTATGGCGAAGTGCTTCAGATGAGCGACCAGGAGGCGAATCTATGCAAAGATAGAACCGAGCGGCCTGCGCGATTAGAGAATCGGGACCATTGAGGTTGCAATTAGATGAACTTTGATCTGTTGTATAATTTGTGTTGAACAATTCTATGTTTTTCTGTTGCTGCGATGTATGAACTGGAATTGCATTATTGCTTGAATAATGTTGTGGTTTGCGTGACTTGGATTGTGTTGTTTTATGACGAACTGTGCGGACTAATATTGCGTCCGCTCCTTTGATATGAACTTGATCAATTTGCAGGTGGGAAATGTTGCGAGCTGGGCGGACTGAAATTGTGTCTGCTTATTTATGCTTCGAAGTTTGCTTGGCAGGTGTAGGAAGCTGGGAACAGCGAACTGAGCGAGCCCAAGAATGTGTCCGCGTTGTTTTTATTTCTATTAATTGAATTATTGCGAACTTAGAGGACTAGAGAATCGAGCTGTGCGGCCTGGCCAAAAAGCTGTCAGGCCCCACTACTATAAATATAGCCATGTTGCTTCTTCTATGCAGGAAAGCAGTTGCAGTAGAAGACCTTACAGCCTGGAAATATGGTGTCCGCCAGAACTGAAACCGTGCTTGCCTTCCATGCTGCCGACCACAAGAAATGCACACTGACGGAGGCCTATCTCGACGTCTTTGTTGAGAAACACATGGCGGACTCGCCTTTGATTGTCCGCCTTCCCGCCGAAGAAGAAAGATTGAACTTCTCAAAAGCGAACCAGATTGCAATACCCGTTGACCACTTCGACATCGGGTTCAAATTCCCTTTGCCATGGCAGATAGAAGAGATTTTCGAGCACTACGTAATTGTTCCGGGCCAGCTCGCGCCCAACACATTAGCTGCCATCTATATCTTCATTGCATACCTGTGATCTGAGAAGATCGCCTTCTCCCTGGACATCTTCCGCAAGATGTTTTCAGTCCGCTCGATAACACCTTCCGGAGGCCGCCCATATAAGGGGGTTATATACTTCAACAGCTGAGGAATGAAAGTAATGGGTCTGTCGAATAAGATCCATAACTGGACCTCTAGATTCCTGATCTTCGAGGGCAACCTCGGGTTCGCGCACACTTATCTGCAAGAGCGCGCGGACTCCGCTTTCAAGAGTGTCCGTCTTGGTGAGGTGGAGTGCGCCATCGTCCGGTTTCTCGCAGGGGCCAGGCTAGACGTCGAGCATTACATTCCGCTGCTGGCGAGCCTGGATGTCATAACCCACGAAGAAATTAAGTGTAAGCGGACTAACTATTTGTATCCGCCGCGACCTGTATGTTGACAATTTCTTTCCTTGCAGCGATCTTGGCTGTGCCCGCAAATCTACCGCAAATGCCCGGCGGACTCACGCTTACACAGAGGGAAAGAAAGCAAGAACTTGCAAGGAAAAGGAAAGAGGAAGGTGATCCCACAGCGGACTGCTCTTCATCCGAAAGCTTTGCGATGCAAGGCTTCGGCAACCGCCAGAAGGATCTGAGGGGGAACCCGATGATCCACTGGCATAGTAAAAACAAGCATGCCTGCCTATCTATAGCGATGCCATCATGGAAGAGTTTGAAGATAACCCGCCACGCTCATATCGCGATCTCTGCGCTCTATGGGAAGCGCAACTTGAGCGACTTGAAGAGGATTGACCCTACCAACCTCACTCTACTGGCCGCCCAGGCAAGCGCGAACAGCGCGGTGACAAACCAGTTTGTTTGTTCCCTGACCAGAGACCTGCTCAGACAAAATGAGCAACTTCAGGAAGAAATGAGAATGATCAAGTAAAGAAACATGCGGCTATGGAAAAGGGTCGCTAAGCAAAAAGAAGAGCTGGCGGTAAATTGTATTTGCAGCGGTTTCCGTTTGAAGTCCGCCGCGAGCTGATGTTTGTGTTTGCCTTTTACAGGTCGCATACGACCTGGAGAACGACAACTTCCAGGTCGCCATGCTCCCTTTTGTGAAAGAGACCGTCGAGATCGCCATCGATCGGTTTGTCGGCGGCGGTTTTGCCAAGGAGGGTGTGGACGGTGTGCCTTTTCTGCAGCTTTTCCCTGAGCTAGAAGAGCAGGTCGCGGCCATGGGGCGGACTGCAAAAGTCAAGGAGGTAATTTTTGAGGAAGAAGACGAAGAAGAAGAAGATGGCGAAGAAGGAGAAGAGAAAGAAGAAGGCGGCGGTGACGCCGAGACAGTTGTTGACGACGCTTGTTCAAGACATCAAGGCAGAGATCAGTCCGCCGAGTCCGACCCCTCTACATCTAGCTCTGATGGCAAGATCTCGCATAGCGAGTCCGCGGCCAGCACCATTTCAGATAGCAGTGGAGGAAGCGGCTCGGAGGGCTATTCTCCAAAGATTGATGTTGAAGTCCTAAGCTCTGAACCCCTTGCATATAAAAAATAGAAGAGGAGTGAAGCAGAATAATTTATTTTAGTTTTTAATATTTTTGTAAAGGCAGTGGACTTAAGCTTGGAGTCCGCCAAACATATAAAAGTTGTAACTTGATTTTTATGAAATACACAAGGATATTCTGGTATCAGTATGTGTCTTCTGCAATGTTCCTTTCTTTTTCTTATTAAAATGCAATCTGACGTAGTTAAGAGAGAACTCCGTGTATCAGTCCGCACATTGTAGAAACTATCCGTACGATACAAGTTTTCAACTTGCCAATTAGAGAACCTTATCAAGTAATCCAACTACAGCTCGCCAAAACATTAAGATTAATGTCATATGCATGCTTGCGAAAATAATATAAAGTAAAGGCAGACTCTGGCGAGTTTCATTAGCAGTCTGCAATTCCCTTTGCCAAAACTGAAAATGCTTTTCAAGCTTAACGTCAATGATAAGCGTTGCGGACTTATAATTATTGCTAAACTGCGAGCTGAGAAAACTAAAACTGGGGACCAATCGTGAGGACTGGGCGGCTACAAATTTACAGTCTGCACATAATTGAATAGAAATGATCTATAGCTCGTGACCAAGTGGGCAGGTGCAGCTGGAGCGGCATTGCTTTTCACACCGGGCCATGAAAACTATAGATCAACCCAAAGAAATCTTGCGGACTGAGCGGATACCAGAAGACAGTCCGCACTGAATAAAAAATAGAAATGATCTATAGCTTGTGACAAAGAGGGCAGGTGCGGCCGGAGGGGCATTGCATTTCTCGCTGGGCCACAAGTTATAAGATCAACCCAAGGAATACTGCGGACTGAGCGGACACCAGAACATAGTCCGCATTGAATAAATTCCTTGTGAAGAATGAGCAGCAGACTTGTGACCAAGTGGGCAGGTGCGGGCGGAGCGGCATTGCTTTTCTCGCTGGGCTACAAGTTATAAGATCAACCTAAGGAATCCTGCGGACTGAGCGGACACCAAAACACAGTCCGCACTGAATAAATTCCCTGTGAAGAATGAGCTGCAGACTTGTGACCAAGTGGGCAGGTGCGTCCTGAGAGGCATTGCTTTTCCCACTGGGCCTCAAGATCTGCACACTCAACGGAACGGTCCACTGCCCTCTTGCCTGGAGTACAGTTTGAGTTGATCTTTTTGGCAGGTGCGGCCGGAGCGGCATTGCTTTCCTTCAAGATCAACCAGGTTGTGGGTCTCCTGCAGGCACTGCTTGAGGGTACCACGAAGTGTTCGAAGGTTACAAACTAAGATGATATGTGGGCAGGTGCATATAACCTTGCTTTTCACATGTGATCATCAAAGTTGTAACGATATCCCTTAAATGGCATGGTAGAGCTTAACTCCCACCTTGTCCCTCCATAATGCAGAGGTGCGGTCAGGTACTAGACGGGATTCGAAATTCAGTGTCCTACCATACTAGAACCTGCAAGCTCCCTCTATACGGTGCGAAATCTCCCTGCATCACGTGGTCTTTGTGGTGTTATGCTAATGACAATGGTTCTAATGGAGGTTTCATCTGAACTCGCGATGTCTTCTGGTATCAGGCAACCGTTGGAGTTGTTCAGGAGACAAAGGTGAAAACACTAGAAAAAGTGTTAGTATGAAGTCTTTGATCAATAAAAAGCTTTTGTAGAGTTTGCATAAGAGAGAAAAGAGAGTTCAAAGGTAGAACCCTTTTGAAATATTCCTTGCCCAATGTGCTAATTGTTACTATTCAAGAGATAAAAACACTTGAAGAAATGTTAGCAAGCATCCTTTATTAATAAAAATCCTTGAAAAAGGTTATATAGGAAGGAAATGAAAGGAGGAGGTTCAGGAATAGAACCGCTTTAGATCATCCCCGCTCCATGTGTGTGGTACAACCTCTCCTTCATATGTTTGCAAACGGTAAGCCCCGCTCTTGAGCACTTCTTTGACAATGAAGGGGCCGGCCTAATTCGTATTAAGCTTTCTTACTGAGCTGGCTCTTGCAGCAGCGTCAACATTTTTAAGAACCAGATCTCCCACTTGAAAGTGTTTGATCCTTACGTTCTTATCAAAGTATCGGGACATCCTTCTCTTGACCTCTTCCTGCCATATTGTTGTTTTGTCTCTGATTTCTTCAATGTGCTCCAAGCTGAACTTCATCTCTTCATTATTCAACTCAAGCCAGTCCTCAACACCTTGCCTTGCAAGCAGAACTCTAGGTGAAGGAACTTCAAACTCAACTGGAATAAGGGCTTCTGAGTCATGATAAAGTTTGAATGGAGTTTCTGCAGTTGCGGATGAAGGTGTTGTTCTTAAGGACCAGAGGACCGATGGAAGTTGATCAGCCCAACTGCCTTTGAGATTCTGCACTTTCTTCTTTAATAAGTTGAGGACCTACTTGTTAGCTGCTTCAACCTGACCGTTGCTTTTGGGATGATGGACTGATGCAAACTGTAGCTCTGTTCCGATCTGCTTGCAGAAATCAATCATCTCAGTATTGTTGAACTGTGGTCCGTTGTCAGTGATTATTGTCATTGGGATACCATGGCGGCAGACTATCTCCCACAAAATAAAGTTCTTGACAACCTGAGTTATTGTATTTGACAATGTCTTTGCTTCAATCCACTTGCTGAAGTAATCAATCATCACTATGACAATGCATCGTTGTCTGCTTGCCATGGGAAAAGGACCAATGAGATCCATCCCCCAAACTGCAAAGGGCCAAGGAGTTGTGATTGATCTGAGTGACTGAGCAACTTGATGTTGAAGTGGAGCGAACTTCTGGCACTGAACACATTTTCTTACATAAGCCTCAGAATCTCTCTTCATGGTAGGCCAGAAATAACCCTGCCGCAGGATCAATCTTTCTAATGTTCTTGCTCCTGAGTGACTTCTGCACTCACCAGAATGAACTTCATGTAAAACAGTCAGAGCTTCTTCTTTTGAAATACACCTTCCCATGGCAGACTGGAAGGTTTTTCTGTAAAGGACACCTGCAACCAAGTAATAGTGAGGTGCTTTTATCTTGAACTTTTTCTGATCTTTGATTGAATGATGAAAGTTCCCTGTTGATAGGTAAAGAATGAATGGATCCATCCAGGAGGGACACTGAACAATCTGCATCAACTCTTCTTCATCCACTGTCGGGCGAAAGAGTTCGGAAGTTGTTCCTCCTGATGGAAGTCCATGCTTAACAAGAACATCTGCCTCCTCATTTTCTGATCTAGGGATGTGCTCAATAATAAAGCTTTTGAATTTGCCAACTTCAACTTTCACAAGAGCAAGATACTTCCTCAAGATTGGCTCTATGGTCTCAAAGTTACCAAGGACTTGTGACGTCATCACCAGAGAATCAGTCTTTATATGAACATGATCACTTTCGAGCTCTCTTGCAAGCCTCAAGCTTGCTAACAAGGCTTCATACTCTGCCTGGTTATTGGTAACTGGAAAATAGAACTTGATTGCCTGCTCAAGTTTAATGCCATTTGGGTTGATCAGAACCACTCCTGCTCCAGAAGAATTTCTGCCTGAGACACCATCAACATAGATGGTCTAAGCCAAAGGAGACCTTTCTGCTTGATAAAAACTGTACTTTGTTGTATCAATCAAGAAGTCTGCCAACACCTGGGCTTTGATAGCTCTCATGGGCACATAAGAAATTTCAAACTCACTCAATTCTATTGCCCATTTGGCCAACCTGCCAGAATGCTCTGGTTTATCCAACACACTTTTCAAAGGCTGATCAGTAACAACTTGAATTGAGTGCCCATGGAAGTAAGGATGGAGTCTGCGAGCAGACATAACCAATGCTAAGGCCAACTTTTTCAGAATTTGATATTGTGTTTCTACATCTTTCAAAATATGGCTAACATAATAAACTGGGAATTGCTTCATGTTCTCTTCCCGAAGGAGAACTGAGCTGACCTCCTCAGGGCCAACCCCTAAGTATAAGAACAACATCTCCCCTGACCGAGGACTATGCAGCAAAGGCGTTGAAGTCAGCTGCTTCTTTAACTCTTCAAAAGCCTGAGAACACTCTTCTGTCCATTCAAATTTGGATGTTCCTCGAAGAGTTTTGAAAAATGAGGCACTCTTATCACCAACTTGAGAGAGGAACCTCCCGAGACCTGCCAACCTCCCTCCTAACTGTTGGACATCTTTAGGTGAACGAGGAGGAGCCATATCAAGAATGGATTTTACTTTGTCTGGATTGGGGGAAAGCCCTTTTGGAGTAAGGAGATGACCAAGGAACTTCCCCTTACTCGCCCCAAATGTACACTTTGACGGGTTGAGTTTCATCTTGAATCTGCGCAGAGTAAAGAAAGTCTCTGCTAGATCTTGCAGGTGTAGTGAGAAAGACTTGCTTTTGATCAAGAGATCATGTACGTACACCTCAAGGTTTCTTCCTTTTTGTTGCTTAAATACATGGTTCATCATGCGTTGATAGGTTGCACCAACATTTTTAAGCCCAAAGGGAATCACAAGATAACAGTAACAACCATCGTTGGTAATGAATGGCGTATGAGGAACGTCGGGTTTATGTATTCTTATTTGGTGGTAACCAGAGAATGCGTCTAAAAAAACTCATAAAAGAGTACCCTACCACAGAATCAACTAAAGAATCTATCTGAGGCAAGGGGTAACAATCTTTGGGGCATGCTTTATTACGTTTCGTGAAATCTACACACATGTATCATTTCCCTCCTGGTTTTTTAACCATTACAACATTTGATATCCAAGAGGGATATTGAATTTCACGAATAAAATTTGCTTTGAGGAGCTTCGAGACCTCCTCTCTTATTGGATCAGCAAGCTTCGTTGCCACATCTCTTTTCTTCTGTTGCACAGGCTTGAATTTGGGATCAACATTGAGATGATGGCAGGCAATGTCTGGATCAATGCCTGACATGTCCTCCGTTGACCAAGCGAAGACATCCAGGTTCTTCAGCAAATACGATATAATCTCGGCCTTCTGATCTTCAGGCAACTCCGAGTTTATGGAGAGCTTCCTCTCCTCCCCTCAGCAATGGGGACTCCTTGCGTCACCTGGGCAGGTTCCAGGTGAGCTCCGTCTCTATCTGCAGCAGTTTTTGAACTGGAAGAGGCATCTGCAGCTGCTGCTGGAACAACGGGAGGACTGACTTCAGTCACATTGACGGTGTGAACGTAACATTCCCTTGCTCTCCTTGGGTCACTCCTGACACTGCACATCCTTCCATCAGCAAAAACTTTGATCTCGAGGTGGTAAGTAGAATCCACTGCTTGATATCTGTTCAGCAAGGGTCTGCCGAAGATGGCATGATAACTGCTGGGAGCATCAACCACTGTGAACAGAATCTTCTTGATTGCTCCCCCAAGCATTACTGGTAGAGTGATGCTTCCTTGAACTTCCTTTATCTCACCAGAGAAGCCATAGAGTTGCCCTTTGGTGGAAAGCAGAGGCTTTCCAGTCTTCAGGGCCTCAAAAGTTGATTTGAACAAAAGGTTGACTGAGCTGCCAGTATCAACGAGGATTCTATCAACTGTAAAAACTCCAATAACTGCCTTGATCACGACAACATCATCAAACGGATTGGCAGTTTGAGGCAGATCTGCTTGGCCAAAAGTAACATCCTCCCTTGATGGAGCAGAGGAAGCGGAAGAGGCAACCTCTGCTCGAGAGACCCTTGTAATTGAGGACTTCCGAGTCGACTCGGTTCCTCCTCCGCCATGAATGAAGAAGAGCCGCCCCAGGGCTCCCTCATCATCTGCATCAAAACATTCAACTAGAATGTTGATAGGCCCCAGACGGCCTTCATCCTCTACCTCCATACACTCTTGATAGGTTTCAGCTACCTCCTTGCCATTGGAGGTAGACAGATTCGAAAAAGAGTCTTTCTTAATCAAGTCAATCTTTCCCTCAGCAAGCGGTTTTTCTATCAGCAAACGAAGGGCATTGCAGTCTTCAGTTAATTTACCCTTCTCTTTGTGAAACTGGCAGAACTGTGCGTTGTTCCTCGGCCTCCACTCTCTTTGAGGCCCGTGTTTCTTCTCATCTGATCTCTTCTGCAAGATCTGGATGACCTCATCGATGTCGAGTCCCAGATCTGCAAGCTCCTCCGCGGAGTTGCTATCATACTGGCTTGGAGCAGGCAGGGCTTGTAGTAGTATGGCGGGAGTGGCAGCCAATGACAGTATCTGATCTTGAAACTATTGATGGCCGAGGAAGGGTTTCTTGTGGCGGAAGTTCATTTCCCTTTGAGAAGGAGGCTGGAAATCAGAGCGGGGAGGTTTGTTGTGATGGTGGTTGCTATGCGAAGAAGAGCCGGAAGCATCCCTTCCTTCAGCCTTAGCTGCCAGGGATGAGATATAGGTGGGGTTGGCGTTCTCGCCTTCAATAAAGTGTTTAACTATGGCTATCAACTCCTGGTATGTTGTTGGTGCCTTCGTTGTTGCTTTAAACTTTAAAGGGCCTTCCCAAAGGCCAATCATCACGACAACTTTATAGTAATCGGGTTTCACGTTCCTCACCCCTTGAATCTCTTTCTAGAAGCGATCAACGAACCGTGCAACCGATTCGTTGTCCCTTTGCTTGATTTCGAAGAGAGCAGCTGGTCCATCTTTTCTCTTTTTTGAGGTAGCAAACCTCAGCAAGAGTTCACTGCGAAGCTTAGAGAAGGAAGAAATCGTGCCCGAAGGCAGCTCATAAAACCACTATCTCGCCTGTCCTTCGAGAGTGGTGACTAGAAGCTTGCATTTGATGGAATCGGAGAGGCATCTCAGTGCAACGGCCCCTTCAAATGCCTAAAGATGGGCGACTGGATCAGTCTCCCCTGAGTAGAAGGGAAGACGGAGTTCTCTAAAGTTAATTGGAGCCGACTCCCATCGAATTCGATCGACGAAGGGAGATGGAGTTTCAAACTTGGCTGGAGAGAAGGGGTGAACTAGAACAGGAGGGTCTGCAGGCTCGGCGGACTGGCGATCAGTGAAATGGAGCTGGAGGGCAAGAGTGCCCCTGGCTGCCTCCCTGAAAAAATCCATAAAGGAGGCGAACTACTCATCTTGTGGCCGCAGAGGAGCGCCGGACTGAGCAGGGTGGCAAGGATGAGGCGTGACTGGAGATTGCCGAAGTGGAGTTCGGCGAGCTGGGGTGTGACGGACTGGCATCTGGCGAACTGGAGAGTTCGCAGGCTTTGCTGCAACCTGGGGAGCAAGCCGTTGGGTCAACACAAGCAAAGCATGGCTGATTGTATTAAGATGTTGATCGGTCTCTCTGCGAGATCGCTCAGCCTCATAACGAGCCTGTTCAATAGCATCCCAAAGAAAATCTTCTAATGAGCTGGAGCGGTCTGAGTTGTGAGCTCGGCGGTCTGACATGTATGTCCGCTGAATTCAAAATACTACTCAAATCTGAAGGTCTCGTGTTAACTGTTGATTCACGAAAAATGGAAAGGGATTCGAGCACCACCAGCTAACGGTTCGAGCACCGGGGAATAGAAGGGAAAATGAAACCTGCGAGTAGCAATCTACAAAGCAGACGAGAGAAAAAATAACAACAGGGTCGTGAGCCACAGCAACAACAGACTTCGCCCGTCGCGGCCTGAATGCCTCTCTTGTGACGGTCTTTCCTTCGGTTGAAGAGGGGTTTGATTACAGAGTTAAGGAAAAGAGCAAGAACTGAGCAAGCTGGAGTCCGCAAAGCCTGAGATTCGAGTCCGCAACCTTTAACAAGTATGCTCCAGGGCACGAGTCAGTGTGCTTTGGGTGCAACACTTCCCCCTATTTATATGATGGGGGCCTACCCAAATGTGCAGGGCTAAAATAACCGGCTGCCCGGGGTACAGGAGAACCGGGCAGCATTGACGGAATGCAAAAGAGGAAAACACGCCAGTCCACGCAAAAGCGGGAGGACTGGGCTCGCGGGCTGAAGCTTACATCCGCTGCTGCAAGGCGCGATCCTGCTGGGGGTCCGCGGCCTGGGCGGACTGGACACTTAGTTCACCGAAGAGGGGATCAATTTTGAGCTGCTAGGGAATGCTGACCTGGGCGGACGGAGCACTGAGTTTGCCGCTGAGGGGATCAATCTTGGGACTTGGCTGAATGTTGTTGCTCTACCGAGCTCGGCGGACTACCAAACTAAGTCCGCCTCTGATGGGCCCGGGACCTTGGATGCATTGCAGACTTTGGGGTTAACATAAGGTATGTTATATGTGTTTATGCTAGGTATCAGTCTTACCCTAAAGATTCTCACTAATCTACTACAAAGAGAATTTGAGGTATCTTATGGGCATACCAGATATTGGCCTATGGTACCCTAGGAATGGGAAGTTTGAACTAACAGGCTATTCAGATGTAGATTTTGCACGCTGCAAAGAGGACATGAAGAGCACTTCTGGCACCTGTCAGTTCTTGTGAGGAAGACTAGTATCTTGGAGCGACAAGAAGTAAACCAGTATTACAATCTCAAATGCAGAGTCGTAGTACATCTCAGCAGGTAGCTGCTGTGCTCAAATATTGTGGATCCATCATCAGCTCAAGGATTATAACCTCCAGATAAGTTGAAGTCTCTTATATTGTGATTGTTCTAGTGCAATCTCAATTACTAAGAATCTTGTCTCTCATAGTAGGACTAAGCACATTTAGATTAGATACCATTTCATTAGGGAGCATATGGAATGTGAATATATCAACCTTGAGTGTGTCCCTACAGACATGCAAGTGACTGACATCTTCACCAAGCCACTAGATGAATCAAAGCTCAACACCTTCAAATTTGAATTGGGTATGTTGAACCTAGTATAGCTTCAGTTGCTCCTCATACCTCATATTATTGCACGTTGTTTTACTTCTTGCAGGTGGAAAAGTACTTCAGTGATTTGAAGTTGTTTCAAGATTATATATCTTGAATATTATCATGTTGGTGGAAATATGATAGATGATGCTTTAGTTGAGGGGGAGCAGGTCCAGCACTGCTCCAACACTCTCAAGTGGTCCATCTGCTGCTTATCTATACTCCAAAAGGGGGAGCAGATGATCAGTACCTCCCTGACTATTTACAGAAGTCAAAAAGGAGAAGGAGAACGGATATGAATCTGGTATCAGATCATAACAGGAGGAGAAGGATACAAGTGGTATCAGAACTATGAGAAGGTTTTATCAAATTGATCAAGGCCTGGTAGCAGCAATTCCGGGGGAGAAGGTATAATGATGATCACCCTGTAGGCAAGGAAGTGTGGTAACTAAAACCTCTTCTATTGTTTTAAGTTAATATTCTACTATCGCATATGTAAATGTATGTCATTAACTCAATCAGTTGAGGATTTTAACTTCTTCAAATAGGGGGAGATTGTTGGGTCCATTGCCCACAATATCCTAGATTTGAGGAAGTCAATCATGTCAATGATATACATAAAGTTGTATTTGATGTGTGTTTAAGTTCATGCAAGCAAGTTGTCCTTGAAACATTAATAGGATAGGTATTTTAAGTGATTAGATAGGTGGACAAAAAGATAGATGTTGGACAGGCAGAAATTTGCCTAAGTCCATAGGCATTGAGTGGAGCTTACTCACTCAATGCCAGGTGCAAGAATTTAGTTAAGTCCACAGGCATTGAGTGAAGTCAACTCACTCAACGCCAGATGCAAGGGAAGATGATGGATAGGCTGTAAATCACCTAAGTCCACGGGCATTGAGTGAAGTCTACTCACTCAATGCTTGGTAAGTAAAAGCATTGATTATAGCTTCATTAGTCTATGCTTAACTATTGGCTAGATAGAAAAGTGGCGAAGTCCACAAGATTTGAGTGTAGTCTACTCACTCATTGTCGTACAGTAAAAATCTTTGAGACGGGCTGAGGCAGTCAAAGCCTAAGGAGAAACTGGCTGAAATGTGGCTAAGTCCACTGGTGTTGAGTGATGTCTACTCACTCAATGACATAACATCAAAATCGTTGAGTATTCCTCAGTCAGTCAAAGCCACAAGAAACCTGTGTAAATATTTGACTAAGTCCACAAGCATTGAGTGAAGCTTACTCACTCAATGCCAAGTAATAAAAAGCGTTGATTGAACCTTTATCAGTTAGAGACTGTGATTTCATAGAAATTTGTCTAAGTCCCAATGCATTGAGTGTGGCTTACTCACTCAACGCCAGATAACAGAAGAATATCTGTTAATTAGTTTGTCATTGAGTGATGAAGGCTCACTCAACGCCTAACAACTAAAAGTTTGGCTAAGGAAATGCATTGAGTGATGAAGACCCACTCAACGCCTAGGAACATAAAGTTTGGCTAAGGTAAAAAAACATTGAGTGATGAAGACACACTCAACTCTCTCAACGCCAGAGTTGTAGGAATATTTTCTAAGGCAAAAGGCATTGAGTGGACTCGACTCTCTCAATGCCTAATGGTAGAGAAATCTTTATAAGTGTTTTGGCATTGAGTGAAGGTTGCTCACTCAATGTCTAGTGACAGAAATTCCATCTAAGTGTTTTGACATTTAGTGATGCTTACTCACTCAATGTCTATACTAATGATGCTTGATTTTGGCCAAGTCCAGAGAATGGTGAGGTCAGCAAAGTCAACATGTCAACTGTTTTCAAATTAAGTACGGGAAAGCTACAGAACACAAAAAATACTGCCAGAAGTCTACTGTATGACTTTTTCCATCAACGAAGGATGCAATTGTCTGTTGTAGTTGGTCCCCACAAGCTTCCTAAAGCCGTTAATCAGCGGAAGATAAAAGGGGCAGCTCCCGGATGTTGAAGGCAACTTTTAGGGTTTTACTCAACAAGAAAAAGAGCGGCTGGACTTCTTATTCTTCGCCATTACAGCCGAGAAAATGCTTGAAGTCTTCCAGCAGAACAAAAAGTCCAGTTAGCTATAGTATTTTCTTGTGCTACAGCAAGATCAGAAATACTTCTGATAAGGAAAGCAAGGAGAGCATTCAGTCTTCTAGAGGTTCAGTTAGCTGATTGAAGATCTCAAGACCTAGCCATTCTTCTGTCTTCTTCAGGAAGTTCAGAAACTATATTATGAGATTCTTCCAGCAGAGGCAGAATTTTTTCCTGCTACTGTGAAGAAAGATAGAGCTGAGATAACTCAGCCCTAGTTGCTGACATAGAGAAATTTCTCTGTGTCAAATTAATTAAACCACTATTTTTTTGTAGGATCCTTTTGGATCTGATCTGTAGGGCCTTTGGCCTCAGGTAGGGAAAATTTGTCTAAGTTGTAGGAGAGTGTTACTCTCTGAGTGTAGGATCCATCTTGGATCTGAGGTAGGTGATCTTCTGATCACTAAGCTGTAGGTCTTTTGAGCCTGAGGTAGTGAGTCATTCTCACTGAGTTGTAGCGCACTTATGCTTCAACTATAGGATCCTTTCGATCTGAGGTAGGGTCTTTGTGCCTGAGCTATAGGAGAGTCATTCTCTCTGCGGTAGGATCCTTTGTGTATCTGAGGTAGGGATGTCCTCCCAGCCTGAGTTATATGGTCGTTGGCCTGAGGTAGGTGATCTGTTGATCACTGAGTTGTCGGGCACTTGTGCCTGAGCTGTAAATATTGGAGGAGACTGGGAGATCCTGAGTGATCTGAGGTGTAAGCTGTTTGAGCTGAGTTTTGGAGAAGTGTCTTGTCTAACTGAAAGTTAGAAAGGTGGGAGGAGAGTGGATGTGTCCATAATCTGGGGAATATCTATAATTTTTGTGTTTGCTTTTTCGTTTGTTTATTTATTGCAGATTCTTGAAAGCTATTAACTGCTAACACACCAAGTGTAAGAGCCCCCCCCCCCCTCCTGGATCCCAAAACACGGCACGAAGGGGGGATCTTATGCCCGGAACAGCCGCCTTGCAGTAGCATTAGCACACGGGCTAACCTGTACCACAAGACGCCTATTCCGCCGGCTCCAACAATATCAATATAACATGCCAACCCAACCAAAATATAAGCAAGAGAAGTCAAATCCACACTAAGTATATGATGTCCAAATCAGTACAACAAAAGAGAAGCTAAAATATGTTTCTACATATCAGAGTATAGCTATAGAAATTGCCCAAAAGGGGGCTACGTCAAAACCTCTCAACACTCACATCTGTGACCGACGGTATCGACGGCACCGTCACCTCAGGCCCTATCGTCCTGGCCTGGCTGTCCTGTTGCGTAGTCCGCGGCTGCTCTACCTGTGACGTGACCTCCTAAAAGGAAGACGTAGCAACTGTTAGTCGAAATGACTAAGTGGCTTCACATCCGCTCCCCCAGTGACTCCTCGGCACCGGGCGAAGAGACGGAACAAGGGTAATATATAAATGCAAGTAAAAGAAGTACAAGCAGGTGGCAATAGTGTAAGAGTAACAGTATCATAATCTAGCAGTTATATAAGAGCTATAGTAAACTAAAAAGTATAAGTAACAGCAGGAAAGTAACTTAACTTATAAGAATGCTCGTACAAACTTATAAGTTAAGGATCGGGTTACATAAAGGTAACTCATCGTATAAGAGTGCCCATACAAACTTATATGATGAGGATCTTGTTGTGCAATATTATGAAATGCTATGTATGTTATGCAATGACTCACCCATGATCACACACATGCAATTGCTATGTCGACACAGAATGTAGTTCCGACTTTTCGAGCAGGTAGCTAACCTCTCAGGCATCAGCCGCCGTGGCGAAATGGGGACAGTAGAACGGGCACTTCTACTACTAGGCGGGTATCCACACTACTTCACCTAGGCCTCTGTATGCCTCAACGCTAAGAACACAACAGCGGAGCCCATGCGTACTATAGCCCAGCGGGGTCTTCGGTAGATGTGCACCAAGAACACAGCCCGAAGTGGCCTTGTGTGACCTGGAAGGGGCCTCAGAAGTAAGCACGAGGACACAGCCCAACCGTTCACTTGGCACGGAAGGGGCCCCGGGATGTGAACACCGAGGACACAGCCCAACCGCCCAAAGTCTAACTGTCAACTCCCGTCGGTGTGATAATCGGCGAACCCATAGACCTGCCACACTATCCTTAACCCAGGATTACGATACCGCGTGTCGACTCACACCGCATGTAAATGCCTCCTCGCCATAACATGGAAGGGGCCTCGGAAGTAAGCACGAGGACACAGCCCAACCATCCATCCATACCTTATCTCAACACAAACCAAACAAGTGACGGTCAACAACGCACTTACATCCCTTCACAATACTACCCGTAGGGAGACGACGCTATAAGTATTGGACTACTAAACTCATTCCATTAGTCAACCATACTCATGGCCATAATTTATTCTTCTACATGACTTTCCAAATGATGACAACATAATATAAACATGATGCGCATATAAAGATCTATCACACTTTCCATATGGTAACGACATATTATAAACATGATGCGCACAAATAATAATCTATCAATTCCTATCAAGTCAATTCGTTTAAATAGGCTTGCTTCACAATTTGATTATATGAAATCTGATTAATAAGCTTCATCAATCATGCAACAAAATGATTAATCATAAGAGTTCATCCAAGCCAAGTAACTTGCAATATTAATTCCACCGAATCCAAATCCATATTATATAAAGACCAGAATTTAGGTGCAGAGTAAATCTGGATTGCAATTTCAACCGAAGATTCCTGACGCTACAGGAATCCGGTGAAGGCGTGTAACCCATCGATGGAAATTTCTTTCCATGGGCTACAACTTTTGTATTCAGATCTCAACCCAGATTTGACATTATCCTATTTGAAATTATACATGAAGTCCGTTGCGTACAGAACACAATTTCTGCATGCAGGATTTATTGAACACCATTTTCGTTTAGACTTTCCCGTAGCTACAGACATCGCCTGAAGTAGTGCAGCCACTCGTTGGAAAGTTATTTGCAAGTGCTTCAACTTTCGTGTTTAGCCAAAAGCCCAGATCTGGACATATACTTCATGAAAATGGCCTAGAATATCGCTGCGCGCGGAATACAGAATCAGCACGCATCTTGAGGCAGAATGAACGGCATCGGTTCATCTCCCTCCTCAAGTCGATCCTCTCAAATCTCCTCCAGAAATTCCTCCACCCTTATTCACCATCATAAGGCCTTTTCTCTTCACGAAACCATCCCTCATCTCCTCATAGAAGATCGGAGAGGTTGAAAACACCACTAACTAAGAGCACAAGCCCCGGATTGGCCTTACCCTAGAGAAAACATCTTCTCACATGTCAAGACTCTTTTGAGTCGACGTCTTGCCTAGATATCTACAGATCTAGCACTAAGGGAGAGGGTAGGAAGCTCACATCATTTCCAGCGGTTCCATTTCCGGCCATAGACCTTGTGATTCTTCGCGGCAGCATCCTCTCCTTTACGGTGATGGCGGGTCTCCTTCCCTAGATCTTCCTCCAGCAAACTCTCCTTCTCCACAGGACTTCTTTCAGAAAAATATGGCTGGGAAGAAGAGTGAAATGGCTAGGGTTTTTCCAAAGTCCATATATATACCAAGAGCAGAGCGTTACCAGCGGTTACAATGTCAAATCAATTCACCGACACGACGAAGCGTTACAGACGGTTATAATGCCAATTCAATACTCGACACGACGGAACATGCCCTGGTCACGCCCATGGTCACGCCCATGACACCGGGCGTGACGCCTATCATTGAACGGCATTCGTCGAAGTCAACTAAAATCATCGAACGGAGAACACTCCCAGGTCACGCTCATGGTCACGCCCATGGTCACGCCCGTGACGGGGGGCGTGACACTTAAATTGTCGAACTCAGCCAAAAATCAACGAACGGAGAATTCGTTGAACTCTCCTAAAATAATCGACCGGAGAACACGCCCCGGTCATGCCCATGGTCACGCCCATGGTCACGCACGTGACGGGTGGCGTGACACCTAAATCGTCGAACTCAGTAAAAAATCGTCGAATGGAGAATTCGTTGAACTCTCCTAAAATCATCGACCGGAGAACACGCCCCGGTCACGCCCATAGTCACGCCCGTGACATAGGGCGTGTAACCCTCTCACTCGAGAACCAACCACCTACTTGAGTACCTTTGGCAACTACTCGAGTACTTTTAGCACCTACTCGAGTATCTTAAGTCATGCCTATGGGTCACGCCCGTGACCCAGGGCGTGTATCCCACTTTACTCGAGTACTTTGAAAACTACTCGAGTAACCTCAGCAGCTACTCGAGTAACTTCAGTCACGCCCTGGGTCCCGGCCGTGACCCAGGGCGTGTAACCCACTTTACTCGAGTACTTTGAAAACTACTCGAGTAACCTCGGCAGCTACTCGAGTACCTTCATTCACGCCCCTGGGTCACGCCCGTGACCCATGGCGTGTAACCTGCTCTTGACTAACTTCTCCAGTCCACAAGTGCCGCCCTTTTTTCCTCCACTTTCCTGAACTCAAGCCTGCCCTCCTGACTCAAAACTCGCACAGGGGCCTAGTGCGAATCGGGACGTTACAAATCCTATAAACAAAATAAAATATTTCGTCCCCGAAATCAGGCTACGGCTTTGGGGGAGACAAGCATACAGAGAATAAATATGCCTTTAAGCAAAATTACCTGGAGGAAATAATCCCGGGTAGCGTTTTTGCATCAAGTCCACCGGCTCCCAGGTAAACTCCTCCTTCCCATGATTGGACCATTGTACCTTCACCAAGGGAACACTTTTGCGGCGCAATGTTCTTGTCTCGTTGTCAACAATCCGCACCGGCTCTAGTCGCACAGACCTATCCGACGCCACTGCACCATCAGTAGTGGGAATATATTGATCGGGCCGCAACAGCGCCTTTTGAAGCGACGTCACATGGAACATGTCGTGGAGATTCTCTAGTTCTGGTGGTAAATCCAACCTATAGGCCAATGGGCCAATCCTTTCCAGTATAGTATAAGGCCCAACATACCTTGGGCTGAGCTTTTTCACTCCACGCACCCGCGACACTCCATGCATCGGCCGAATCTTGAGAAACACTTTATCACCCACTTGGAACTCCATCATCCGGTGCTTTGCATTGTAATACTTCGCCTACCGACTTTGAGCCTCCAACATGCGATCCCGTATCAATCTGACCGCCGCATCAGTATCATCTATATATTCATTTCCCAATGTCTTCGGATCTTCATCCTGCACCCAAGACAAGGGAGTCCTGCACCTTCTTCCGTAAAGGGCTTCATGGGGCGCCATGCCGATGCTCGTCTGATGGTTATTATTATAGGAGAATTACACTAGTGGCAAGAGCCTTTCCCATGGCTCTCCTTTGTCCAGTACACATAACCTCAATAAATCTTCCAGTGTTCTGATGGTCCGCTCAGACTGCCCGTCCGTTTGAGGGTGAAACATTGTGCTAAAGGTTAGGTGCGAGCCCAATTACGCCTGCAACGCTTTCCACTCCTTGGAAGTAAACCGACCATCCAGATCTGAAATAATTATCTTAGGCACGGCATGATACCGTACGAACTGCTCCACAGAGAGGCGTACCAAAATGTCCACGTGTGCTTCCTTCTTCATTGGAATGAACCGGGCCACCTTTGTTAGTCGATCAACAATAACCCAAACTGAATCATTCCCGGAGCGGGAGCAAGGCAGCCCATGGACGAAGTCCATGGAGATATCCTCAAACTTCCACTCGGGGATGGGCAACGACTGCAACAAACCACCGGGACTCTTACATTCGGCCTTCACCCTTTGACAAGCTTCGCAATGTGTAACATAGTAATGAACATCCTTTTTCATTCCCGGCTAGCACATGGTCTTCCGTAAGCTGGCGTACATCTTGGCTATACCCGAGTGTACAGAATATTGAGAGCAATGTGCCTCTCTCAAGATATCCTCCCGGATTTTGCCGCCCTTGGGAATATAGAGCCGTCCACAAAAATAAACGAGGCCGTCTTTTAGTGTGTACTCATCGGCGGTCCATCTTCAATTGCCTTGATTGTCGGGGCCAGGACCGCATCCATTCCTTGCTCCACCCGAATCCAGTCCCGGATATCACAAACTATGCTCATGCTTGCCAAATACTCCGCTTACTCTGCCGAAGGAGCCTTGATTACTAAAGTAATATCCATCTCCTCAATCATTCGAGCCAACTTCATACTCATCAACCGAGACCCTGGGCTAGAGCCTGGCACTTTTCTACTCACGCATCGGCTACCGAGTTTGCTTTCCCGGGGTGGTAGTTCATGGTGAACTCGTAGTAGCATAGAAATTCCAAACACCGCCTTTGCCTCAGGTTCAACTCCTTCTGAGTGTGGACATACTTCAAGTTTTTATGATCGGAAACGATCTCGCAGTGGATGCCGTATAGATAGTGCCTCCAAACCTTCAAGGCAAACACCACTGCTCCCAACTCCAAATCTTGAACCGGGTAATTGATTTCATGCTTCTTCAGTTGCCTTGAAGCATAAGCAATCACATGCATGTGTTGTATCAATACCGCTCCCATCCCTTGATATGATGCGTCCGTGTAAACTTGAAATCCTTCCTTCCCAGATGGAAGTGCAAGGATGGGGGCGGAGGTAAGTCTATCCTTCAACTCTTGAAATGACGCTTTACATTGAGGTGTCCACTCAAATGGCACACCCTTCTTCGTCAAGGAGGTAATAGGAAGGGCAATCTTGGAGAATCCTTTTACGAACTTGCGGTAGTACCCGGCAAGTACAAGAAAACTTCGTACATCGGACGACGATTTCAAGGGCGACCATTCCTTCATGGCACGCACCTTGGCCGGATCCACCGCTAGTCCAGCTCCACTGATTACATGTCGTAAGAAGGCAACCTCTTTGAGCCAAAATTTGCATTTGCTGAACTTGGCGAACAAAGCGTGCTCTTTTAATTTCTTCAGAACTAAGGCCAGGTGCTCGGTATGCTCCTCCTCCATATTTGAGTAGACCAGTATATCGTCGATGAAGACGATGACGAAGACGTCCAAATAGGGTTCAAATACCTTGTTCATCAGGCTCATGAAAGCCGAAGGGGCATTCGTGAGCCCAAACGGCATTACCGTGAACTCATACAACCCATATCTTGAACTGAAGGCCGTCTTCTGGATGTCCTCCTCCTGTATCCTCAACTGATAGTATCCTGAGCGCAAGTCTAGCTTAGAAAACCAATGCGCACCCACTAGTTGATCGAACAACTCGTCTATGAGGGGGTAACCCTGGTAGTTTCTCTGGAAACACCTCGGGGAAATCCCGCACTACCCGTACATCCTTTAATTCCAATGCTTCTTCCTTCAACTCGAACCAGATCATGAAGACCTCGTCCCCCTTCATATGAGCTTTTACAACCTGAACGGAAGATAACATCATGCGAGGCGCAAATCCAATACCTTGGAAAATGACGTCAGAGTCTCCATGTCTCAAATAGATCCGCTTCTCCGCGCAGTCGATCCTCGTGAAGTGCCAGTCCAGCCATGCCATGCCCAAAATGATGTCAAACTCTGGCATTCTCAGGACCGTGGCAGGTGTATCAAAGCCCTTCCCATCAATAAATAACTCCAACTCGCGCTTAGCGGTTGCGGTCCTCTCCGAGCCGTCCGGAAGGCGTACTCGTCGGGCTATGCCGGTAAAGTATTGTACACCCTCCATGTCTTTTATGAAATCCTCAGACACAAGGAGTGTGAGGCACCGGTATCGAACAGCGCATAGGCTGTCTTCCCGCCAATAATCACGGTGCCTAAGTACCAACAACCAAAACTTATTGCTAGGTGTCTAGTAAGTCTTAATCAATTCAAGTTAGACCATGAAAATATGTTAATTAATTAAATCATACCTGCAATCACATCTTGGGGTTCCGTTCCTGCGCCATGTCAAGCGCGTCCACCTGATCCCTAGCAGGGCCGAGGTTACCTCCTTGCGGTCCTCGTCCTTGAGCTGGGTCCTGCTTCAATTACTCCTTCAGCGAGTCTCTTAACGCTTGTCTGAACACCCAAAAGACCCGCTTCCAACCACTCTACCATATCCATTATCTCCACCAAGCTCAAGTCTCCTATAAACAAAAGTGGTTGCCCTAGGAAATCTGTCATGTCTATTATCTCCGTTAGATTCAAAATCCGCTATAAACAAAAGTACTTGTCCTAGGGGATCTCGCAAGACTTTATACCATAGTTTTACATACTTGAGGTCGTCCAAACTTGGAAGATCGACGTATAAAGGTATGTACCTAAGGTCAGGTTGGCTAATCGTAGGTTCAAAGTTGGACATTCTAGTGTGAATTACATATGGACACACCACTGCTTCCGCTAAGTCAGTTTGTCCCCAAACTGACAAATCAAACGGGGGTGGCACCATTGTTGAATGTCTTCTTTAGTTGAGGATCGTGGCAAACTGATACCATTTGTAAGACCCCCCCCCCCCCCCCTCCCGGATCACAAAACACGTCACGAAGGGGGGATCTTATGCCCGGAACAGCCGTCTTGCGGTAGCATTAGCACACGGGCTAACCTGTACCACAAGACGCCTATTCCTGCCGGCTCCAACAATATCAATATAACATGCCAACCCAAACAAAATATAAGCAAGAGAATTCAAATCCACACTAAGTATATGATGTCCAAATCAGTACAACAAAAGAGAAGCTAAAACATGCTTCTACATATCAGAGTACAGCTATAGAAATTGCCCAAAAAGGGGCTACATCAAAACCTCTCAACACTCACATCTGTGACCGACGGTATCGACGGCACCGTCACCTCAGGCCCTGTCGTCCTGGTCTGGCTGTCCTGTTGTGTAGTTCATGGCTGCTCTACCTGCGGCGTGACCTCCTAAAAGGAAGACGTAGCAACTGTTAGTCGAAATGACTAAGTGGCTTCACATCCGCTCCCCTGGCGACTCCTCGACACCGGGCGAAGAGAATTTACAAGGGTAATATACAAATGCAAGTAAAAGAAGTACAAGCAGGTGGCAATAGTGTAAGAGTATCAGTATCATAATCTAGCATTTATATAAGAGCTATAGTAACCTAACAAGTATAAGTAACAGCAAGAAAGTAACTTAACTTATAAGAATGCCCATACAAACTTATAAGTTAAGGATCGGGTTACATAAAGGTAACTCATCGTATAAGAGTTCCAATACAAACTTATATGATGAGAATCTTATTGTGCAATATTATGAAATGCTATGTATGCTATGTAATGACTCACCTATGATCACACACATTCAATTGCGATGTCGACACAGACGGTAGTTCCCACTTTTCGAGCAGGTAGCTAACCTCTCAGGCATCAGCCGTCGTGGCCAGGCGGGGACAGTAGAACGGGAACTTCTACTACTAGGAGGGTATCCACATTACTTCACCTAGGCCTCCATATGCCTCAACGCTAAGAACACAACAGCGGAGCCCATGCGTACTATGGCCCAACGGGGTCTTGGGTTGATGTGCACCAAGAACACAGCCCGAACTGTCCTTGTGTGACCCGGAAGGGGCCTCCGAAGTAAGCACGAGGACACAGCCCAACCGTTCACTTGGCACGGAAGGGGCCCCGGGACGTGAACACCGAGGACACAGCCCAACCTCCTAAAGTCTAACTGTCAACTCCCGTCGGTGTGACGATCGGCGAGCCCGTAGACCTGCCACACTATCCTTAACCCAGGATTACGACATCGCGTGTCGACTCACACCGCATGCAAATGTCTCCTCGCCATAACATGGAAGGGGCCTCGGAAGTAAGCACGAGGACACAGCCCAACCATCCATCCATACCTTATCTCAACACAAACCAAACAAGTGACGGTCAACACCGCACTTACATCCCTTCACAATACTACCCGTAGGGAGACGACGCTCTAAGTATTGGACTACTAAACTCATTCTATTAGTCAACCATACTCATGGCCATAATTTATTCCTCTACATGACTTTCCAAATGATGACAACATAATATAAACATGATGCGCATATAAAGATCTATCACACTTTCCATATGGTGACGACATATTATAAACATGATGCGCGCAAATAACAATCTATCAATTCCTATCAAGTCAATTCGTTTAAATAGGCTTGTTTCACAATTTGATTATATGAAATCTGATTAATAAGCTTCATCAATCATGCAACAAAATGATTAATCATAAGAGTTGATCCAAGCCAAGTAACTTGCAATATTAATTCCACCGAATCCAAATCCATATTATATAAAGCCCAGAATTTAGGTGCAGAGTAAATCTGGATTGCAATTTCAAGCGAAGATTCCTGACTCTACAGGAATCCGGTGAAGGCGTGTAACCCATCGATGGAAATTTCTTTCCATGGGCTACAACTTTTATATTCATATCTCAACCTATATTTGACATTATCCTATTTGAAATCAGACTTGAAGTCCGCTGCGTATAGAACACAATTTCTGCATGCAGGATTTATTGAACACCATTTTCGTTTAGACTTTCCTGTGGCTACAGACATCGCCTGAAGTCCTATAGCCACTCGTTGGAAAGGTATTTTCAAGCGCTTCAACTTTCGTGTTTAGTTGAAAGCCCAGATCTGGACATATCCTTCATGACAATGGCCTAGACGATCGCTGCGCGCGGAATACAGATTCAGCACGCATCTTGAGGCGGAATGAACGGCATCGGTTCATCTTCCTCCTCAAGTCGATCCTCTCAAATCTCCTCCAGAAATTCCTCCACCCTTATTCACCCTCATGAGGCATTTGCTCTTCACGGAACCATCCCCCATCTCCTCATAGAAGATCGGAGAGGTTGAAGACACCACTAACCAAGAGCACAAGCCTCGGATTGGCCTTACCCTAGAGAAAACATCTTCTCACATGTCAAGACTCTTTTGAGTCGACGTCTCGCCTAGATATCTACAGATCTAGCACCAAGGGAGAGTGTAGGAAGCTCACATCATTTCCAGCGGTTCCATTTCCGACCATAGACCTTGTGATTCTTCGCGGTGGCATCCTCTCCTTTACGGCGATGGCGGATCTCCTTCCCTAGATCTTCCTCCAGCAAACTCTCCTTCTCCACAGGACTTTTTTCAGAAAAATACGGCTAGGAAGAAGAGTGAAATGTCTAGGGTTTTTCCACAGTACATATATATACCAAGAGCGGAGTGTTACCAGCGGTTACAATGTCAAATCAATTCACCGACACGGCGAAGCGTTACAGACGGTTACAATGCCGATTCAATACTCGGCACGACGGAACACGCCCTGGTCATGCCCATGGTCACGCCCGTGACACCGGTCATGACGCCTATCGTCGAACGGCATTCATCGAAGTCAACTAAAATCATGTAACGGAGAACACGCCCAGGTCACGCCCATGGTCACGCCCGTGACGGGGGGCGTGACACCTAAATCGTCGAACTCAGCCAAAAATCATCGAACGGAGAATTCGTTGAACTCTCCTAAAATCGTCGACCGGAAAACAAGCCCCGGTCACGCCCAAGGTCACGCCCGTGACGAGGGGCGTGACACCTAAATCGTCGAACTCAGCCAAAAATCGTCGAACGGAGAATTTGTTGAACTCTCCTAAAATCGTCGACCGGAGAACACGCCCCGGTCATGCCCATAGTCACACCCGTGACATAGGGCGTGTAATCCTCTCACTCGAGAACCAACCACCTACTCGAGTACCTTTGGCAACTACTCGAGTACTTTTAGCACCTAATCGAGTATCTTAAGTCACTCCCCTGGGTCACGCCCGTGACCCAGGGCTTGTAACCCACTTTACTCGAGTACTTTGAAAACTACTCAAGTAACCTCGACAGCTACTCGAGTACCTTCAGTCACGCCCCTGGGTCACGCCCGTCACCCAGGGCGTGTAACCCACTTTACTCAAGTACTTTGAAAACTACTCGAGTAACCTCGGCAACTACTCGAGTACCTTCAGTCACGCCCCTGGGTCATGCCCGTGACCCAGGGCGTGTAACCTGCTCTTGACTAACTTCTCCAGTCCACAAGTGCCGCCCTTTTTTCCTCCACTTTCCTGAACTCAAGTCTGCCCTCCTGACTCAAAACTCGCACGGGGGCCTAGCGCGAATCGGGACGTTACACCAAGCTCTTAAGAAAGAAACAAAAAAAATTCACAAGACACCAATAAACCTATTAATCCCCCCCCCCCCCCGCTAGGTTGCAAGCTACTTTGAAAACTATGACTTTCACACAGACATCACTTATTCACTGGCTCTAGGTGATTTAGGTAGACACTAGGTACTTTCAATTGGTATCAGAGGGGTGTTGTTCCATATAAGGTTAACACCTTGAACAAGATCTCCCATCTAGTGTCAAGAGATTCCGCTTCATGGTTTTATATAAGAGCAAGGACATGTCTTCTATGAAGTTACATGTGTGCACCAAAGAGAACTTCTCGATATTGAAAGAGAGAGTCATATTCTTCATGGAAGCAACAGATTCGAGTATATTTCAGATTATGGAAGGAATGACATCATATTCCTACACAAGCCTCTGCTTTGAATCCTGCAGTTATGATCCCTAAGAAAATGATGGATGTAACCAAAGACGAAATCGCTCGTTTCTCTCGGGACAAAAAGGCAAAGAATATCGTAGCCAGTGTAGTGGACGACTCTATGCTTCAAAATTTATTGCACTGCAATTCTTCCAAGGAGATGTAGGACTGTCTGGTTGTGCTCAAGGAAGGTACCAAAGAAGTTCGAGATGATCATAGATTGTTGCTCAATCAAGAATACGAGGCGTTCAAGTAAGGATCAAATGATACTATTGCAGACAGCTTCGAAAACTTCTTCAAGATCGTCAGTGACTTTATAAACTATGGTTGCACATTCACTAATGGCATGCTTAACGAAAAATTTCTGAGATCTTTGACAAAGGACTAGGACACAAAAGTTATAGTCATTACAGAGTTTGGGAAGTTGTCGGAGATTGAACCTCAGAACTTGTTCGGAAAGCTGCTCTCCTATGAGCTTCAGATGAATACCAGAAAGAAGGAGGAGCAAAGCACCCGAACTTCAAGCAAAGAGAATTGGGTAGCTCTGAAGGATGAAGGTTCGAGAAAGTCTAAATTTCTGTCACCGGTAAGGACAGGTGCACAAGACACCCCAAAAGACAATGAGCCTAGCACTTCAGGCTCTGAGCTATCTGATGGAGAGTTCTCACTCCTCTCTAAGCAGTTCTGAACTGCTTAGCAAGAGGAGACAAATGAATAATCGGTCATCCTCCTCTTATTTCAGAAGATCACATCATGATGGTGATTGAGCGAAGAAAAGCTACAACCGAAAGGAAAGGTATAAATCTAAACCGAATAAACATTCTTCCTCTGACGTTGTGTGTTATTGTCGTAATAAGATAGGACACATAATTTTAGAGTGTCCGTACAAATAGAAGGAAGGATCCAAGAAAGAAGAGAAGATATCCTTCAAGGGCAAGAGGAAGGAAGAGAAATGCTTCATCACTAAGAAGTCAAAGACTCTTAGTGACAGCGACTCAAGATAATCTAGTTCAGAGAATGAAGAAGCTTACATCGGGATTAAGTCTCAATCAGATGAGAAAATTGGCGACTCTGAGTATCACGGGAATGTAAACTCGCACACTATACTATCTGAATCGAAAATATCATCTAATGGTCATGAAGGCTATTCTTATGAGGAAGACGATTCTGACTTAGTGGCTCAGCGTTAAGAACTTTTGAAAGCTTTTGACAAATGCCACAAGGTAGTCAAAAAGCAAGCAAAAGAGATTGCCTCCCTCAAGGCAGTGGAAAAAGTCCTGGAGAAGGAACTTGAAAAATTACTTCCTCTTAGAGATGAAGTCCACTCCTTGAAAGAGGAATCGAAATGCTTGGCTGAGATATTAAGCATAAAGGAGAAATACTTAGAGGAGCTGGAAGAAAAGCTCTTGGTGGAGAGAAAACTTGTTGAAAGCTACTCCAAGTCAAGAACTATTCTCCCTCTCATCGATGAATTTTCCTCTCCAAAGAAGCGTAGTGGTCTTGGCCACGTAGCTGGAAAAGGCAAGGCTGCTAAGATAGAAACTTCCAAAGGTAAAGGGAAGGCTCCTCAGAGTCAACTCTCCTTTAAGAAGGTTATTTTCCTCACGAACAAATATAACTCTGAGACATCCTATGGGCACTTCACTAGGCCTACCTATGTAGAGCCTAATAAGAGCTATCAAGGATGGACACATCCCCGAGACTTTACGGGAAGTGTTCTTAAGGCTCCTTACGAGGAGATAACTCTAAAATAGTATGGTACTTGTGTTCATGGACCTAATTTTAAGAAGGCACCAAAGGCCAAAACTATTGTACCTATGGTTAAGGTAACTGAGAAGCCTTGTGTGTGCTACAATCATAAGGCTTCCATCTACAAGCCCGTAGCCCCTGCTTGACCTCAAGTTCAAAAGGTAAAGCAGGAGTACATTAGAAGGTACAACATAATTGACTGTTAGTGCTGCGGCAAAATTGGTTATTTTTGCGCAGATTGTTTGTTTAACCATGCTAATTTCGAAGCTCCACGAGTTAACAGTGCCATATAGACCACTTGCAACGTTAATGTTCCTAGTGGTGTCAAACTAACAAAGAACCCAGGACCCAAATATGTTTGGGTTCCTAAGATAAAATGATTTATGCTTGCAGGTATATCCAAAGGCTAATAAAACTCTGATCTAGTATTTTGACAGTGGATGTTCTTGGCACATGACCGGGAAAAGAAACCTACTGCAAGAATTCACCCTAGTTGAAGATGGGCCAAAAGTTATATTTGGAGGGTCTGACAGGGGAATCACTAAAGGCTACTGTATGATTTCCAACGGCATAGTCTCATTCACAGATGTGGCTTATGTTAAAGAATTACAGCATAATCTGATAAGCATAAGTCAACTATATGACAAAGGCTATATTGTTGAGTTCTACAAGGACAAGTGTTTGATAAAATTATCTGCAAATTTGGAGACAATCTTAACAGAAACTCGGAGTAGAAATATCTTTTGTTTAAATTTTCTATGTTTAGATAACTCTACACTAGTATGTTTTTTGGCTAAAATTAGTGTCTCTCTTTGTGATCAATAGCACAAGAAATTAGCACATATTAACTTCAAAACAATAAACATGTTATTTTCTCAAAACTTAGTGCATGATGCCCCCAACATTAAATGCCTTATAGAGAGTCCATGTCACGTATGCCAAATGGGTAAACAGACAAGGGCTACCTTTAAGGGCATTTCTGAAAAATATTCCACTTAGAGTTTGTATTTACTCCATATGGACTTATTCGGTCCCATGCCAATTCATAGTTTAGGATGTAAATTATATACATTGGTAATTGTAGATGACTACTCTCATTTTACTTATGTGTTCTTTCTGAAACACAAGTCAGACCCCTTTGATTCTTTCACTAATTTTGTCCGGCAAATTCAGAATGAATTAAACTGCTCAGTGGTCCAAATTAGAAGTGATCACAGAACAGAGTTTGAGTTTGGTGTCATGATAGAATTTTGTTGAAGTCAAGGTATCTTTCATGAGTTTTCCTCCCCATGTACTCCATGGCAAAATGGAGTTGTTGAGAGAAGTAATAGAACCCTAATTGAAGCAGGTACAACTCCGTGGAATGAAGCTTCACTATCAGAGTACTTTTGGACCAAAGCAGTCAACATAGCTTGTCACGTGCAAAACAGAGCACTAATCAAGAAACACCATCGTATGACTCCCTATGAACTATTGAAGGGCAAAAAACCAACTATGTCCTACTTTAGGATATTTGGCAGTAAATGCTTCGTACTTAATAATGGGAAATATTACTGAATGAACTTTAGTGAAAATTGTTTTGAAGGTATTTTTGTAGGCTATAGTAGCCATAGTAAGGCGTATAGGATTTTTAATAAGAAAACCTTAGTTGTAGAGGAGTCTTTTAATGTTGTATTTGATGAGACAAACCTGCTCCAAAGTAGCTTGTCTAGTGTTATTGCTGCAGATGCAGGTACCGGGTTCTAAGAACTAAGCTTGGAAGAAGCAGTCAAGGAAGATACTCCAAGATCAGTCAAGGTCGTCGATCCAAGTATAGTGGATGATGAACAACTAGATAAACCAACCATAGAGGATGCACCTGATGCGGCAGAGCCTGTCGGTGGAAGAGGAAGAAACTTAGTGTTCAGACACCTAAGAGATAACCTAGCTGATTAATTCATTGGAGAACCAGGCGACCGTATTAGAACCAGAAGAGGTACAACTAATGAGATATTGCATCTTAGTTTTCTATCTCAGGTTGAGCCAAAGAACTTTGAAGAAGAAAACAAGGATGCCTCTTGCATCATGGTAATGTAAGAGGATATCAACCAGTTCGAAAGGTGCAAAGTCTGGAGTTGGTGACCAGGCCCAAAGGACAGAACAAGATCGGTACCAAATGTGTATTCAGAAATAAGTTGGATTAGAACAGAGTGATTATAAAGAACAAACTCAGGATTGTAGCTCAAGGATACATACAAGAAGAAGGGATCGACTTTGATTAGACCTTTGCTCTTGTGTCTAAACTCGAAGCGATCAGGTTGTTTCTTGTGTATGCTGCCCTCCAAGGCTTCAAGGTCTATCAAATGGACATGAAGTCAACATTCGTCAACGGGAATCTGAAAGAGGAAGTATACGTAGCACAACCCCCAGGTTTCATTAACTCTACTTTCCCTGACTATGTCTATTTTCTTAATAAAGCTCTTTATGGCTTAAAACAAGCTCCACGAGCTTGGTATAAGACGCTTCCTAGCTTTCTTCTTGAGAACAAGTGCACAAGAGGAAATATAGACAAGACATTATTTCTTAGGGAAGTAAAAGGAAAGATTTTTCTAGTACAAATCTATATCAACGATATTTTCTTTGGCTCTATGGAGGATAACCTTTGCAAAGTGTTTTCCAAACTTATGCAAGGGAAGTTTTAAATGAGCAGTATGGGAGAGCTGAGGTATTTCTTAGGACTTCAGGTGAAACAATGTGAAGATGAAAGTTTCATCTCTCAAACGAAGTTCACCAAAGAATTACTAAATAAATACGAAATTGAGAATGCAACCACAATGAGGACTCCAATTGGTTCAACTATATCTCTAGACAAGGATTAGAAAGGGAAACCTTTTGATGAAACCAAGTACATAAGCATAATTGTATCCTTGCTCTACCTCACTGGCAGTAGACCATACATAATATTTTCAACATGTGTCTGCATTACATTTCAGGTGAACACGAAGGAATCTCATTATGTCGCTGCAAAGCGAATTTTAAGATACCTTAAGGGTACACCTAATTTTGTCTTATGGTACCCAAGAAGTAATGATGTCGAGATAATTGGTTTTTTAGATGCAGATTCTGCAGGTAGCAGGGATGACTTGAAAAGCACTTCCGAGGTGTGTCAATTCTTCGGATAAAGACTTATATCCTGGTGTAGTAGGAAGTAGAATTGCGTGGCAACTTCCACTGCCGAGTCAGAGTATATCTCTGCGGGTAGTTATTGCACACATCTTTTATGGATCAGGAATTAGCTTGAGGATTACAACCTGAAGTTCAAAGAGATTCTGATGTTCTACGACTCATCTAGTGCTATAGTGACCGCAAATAATCCAGTCTCTCACAGCTGGACAAAGCAGATCGAAGTAAGATATCACTATATCCGAGAGCATGTGGAGAACAAGGACATAGCTCTTAGCTACGTCCCGACGGATAAGCAAGTCGCTGATATATTTACGAAGCCACTGGATGAGGCCAAGTTCTCGTTTTTCAAAATGGAACTGGGTATGATGAACAAGGACTCGTGAAGATGGCCAATAAGACAGGAATTCACTCGGGAAGAACTTCAGAAAGCAGAAAATTTATCCAAGGAAAATTCGTCAAATATTGGCCAGCAGAACTCGAAGATTCTTTCGATATATATGCTAAAACTCGACGAATCTGACTTAGCATCCGGTGAATCTCGCCAAATTTGACTTAAGTCAAAAATTTTGTTATATAATTGGATTCGAAGAGGCACGGCTTTTCTGGTACGTGTCGTTTTCCCTCTTAAAATTTTTGTTATATAATTGTATCTGAAGAGTCGCGGCTTTTCTGGTTTGCAAATGACTCCTCTGCGATCATTGTCCTAGCGAATCTACTTGCTTGTCTCCCTGATGCTCTACCTATAGGGACTGAGGGGGAGCAGACTAATCCTCTGGCCTCTATGCAAACCAGACTCGACAGGTTTGTCAAACAACTACAGAGGAGGATGTCTGAGTTTACAGGTGGACCTCCACTAGAGGGGGTAGAGGTTGTTGATTTGACAGATGAGGGAGGAGATGCTTAGGTGCATCCTCCAGTCATGGCGACTCATACTCAAGAGCTAATGTCTAAAGTTACTGTTACTCCCATGGAAGAGTCCTCCAGTGAATCTGAGGGAAGTAAAGACATCCCCTCCACTACCAAAGTTCCAACTGAAGATATGTCATCTACTGGTGCATATATAACTCTCCTGAAGTCCATTGAAGCAATGATGGCTAAGCAACAAGAACACTTTGATCAATCATTGAAGAAAGTGATGAAGAAAGTAAAAAAAACTAAGAAAGACCTGAACAACGGCCTTGCAGAGATCAAGGTCCATTTTGACAAGCTTGATGATAAGCCTGATTCATGGTTTGTGCAGGGTGGCCAATCAATTGTTCACAAAATGGCCAGACTGAAATGTAACTTGGATGAGCTACAGAATGTTGATGCAAATGCTAAAACCATCATTACTTCTCAGATTGAAGGCATGGATTACTTTGACAATCAAATGGTTTTATACTCAAATGCCATAGCAAACGCGTGCTAGAAGAAGTCAAAAATTGTGAGGATGAGCTAAAAGCTAAGGTGACATCCATTGAAGCTGCTACGGTGGAAAACTTCAAGGGGTTCAATACCTGCAGTTTTGATAATTTCAGTTGGCTACACAATGAGTTGTTTGGTGGGCAATGTTAGCCTTAAACTAGCATTCCAAAACCTATAGTTCCTACTCCAGTAGATGCTCCTGTAAATCCTGCTCAGGATTTTTCTCAATACTAGACAAACACTCAGGATTTTTCTTAGGTTGGACCAGATACTGCTACTACTGCTTCAAATCCAGAAGTTCATATAGTTGAAGACATACCTCAACCAGCGTAGAAAAGGAAAAAGTGTGGTGAAGGACTGTCAGCTGTTAGGTCTGAACCTAATCGAGAAATGGCTGAGGTGTGGAGCCTGATCTCAAAGAATATTATCCTAAACACTTTCAAGATCGTGGATATGGCTAATGAGAACAGGCGGGACCACTACAGTTCAAATGAATGGCAGAAGTATGAGGTTGCTTGTGCTAAAAGAAGACTGCATTTCAAAAAGTATAACTTTGATTATCCTAATACTCCTCCAGCTCCGCCAAGATATTATCCCAACCTGAAAGCTTATTTTGCTAGACAGGGTCAGAAGAGCAAGGGGAAACAGCCTTGGTTTTGATTTTCTATTGATACGTAGATACTATTTGCCCCTATATAAAACTCATTCATATATATATATATATATATATATATATATATATATATATATATATATATATATATATATATATATATATATATATATATATATATATATATATATATATAATTTAATGTTTTGTCTGGGAATGCATCTCTATTTCTTAATTTATCCTTTAAATGTGTTGTTCTTTTTTGATTTATTATTATTATGTGTGAAATTTACCTTAGCTTGTAGGGTTCTGAATTCTTTAAATATGGAGAGATTATTGGGTATTGTATCCACAATAACCCAGATTTGAAGAAGGGTCTCATTAAGCTAAGATGAATTGAGTTTGTATTTGATGTTGTGTTCTATTTATGTGCTTGCAGGACTGTATTTGTAAGTACAACCCAATATCAGGTTACAGTGGGTCATGAAACACAGGACTATACAATGTAATCCTTCATTGAGGTCAATGTGTTGAATCATGTGTAAACTCTCTATTGGTGGGTACTTCTATCCTAAGTGTATGAAAAGGATCAAGGAAGGTCAAGGAATGGAATTCAGAATAAAAGTAATGTTACCTAAGTAAAATTTGTCGAGTATCGTAAAACATATTCGTCGAATTCGTCGAGTTTACTCGTTAATACTTGTCGAATTCGTCGTTTATTCTTACTAGCACTCGACGAATCCATCATCTATACTTCGGGTAAAATTTCTGTAAGTTGGAAATTCGGTCAAGTAAAAAATCATCGAGTATCATCATGAATACTCGTCGAATTCATCGAATGTATCTATCGATAATCGCTGAATTCGTCGAATATACATGTCGATACCCACCGAATTCGTCGAGTCAGTTCGACTTTACTTCTCTGGATTTTCTAAGTCAAATTTGTCATTTATCACTGAGTCTGGCATCGACTGTGTCGAGTCAGCTAGCTGATATTAGTTGAGTGCATCAAATGCGTCAGGCATCGAATGCGTCGAATGAGCTAGCTTCTACTCATTGAATTCATCGAGTATGACTTCTGCATGGCGTTGAGTGGCAAGATTGGAACGAGCTGGATTTCTCTAAGTACTTTTTGTTGAATATCTCTACTAGTTTGGCGAGTATACTCAGCTATACTCGACGATACTCGATGAAAATGACTTGGGTTATTTTTCAGTCTGTTTTTCAAATCTCGGCTCGGGTTGAATGACGACCATGCAGAGTAATTTCGGAGGTCCTATTTTGGAAATTCTTTTATAGCCGTTGCAATTGAGGATCTCTATAAATACCTAGGGTGGATTTTTCATCAACCCTAATCATGCTATCATACTAAAAATTTCAAATCAAGAAAATTTCTTAAACTGTACCGTCGGCATTCGTACGATTCGCACGACAACTCTTGACTGATGCAAGCTTTGCACGATTTGATCTTCATCTTCCGATTTGACTGGACCTTTCAATTTGAAGGTCTCTATTCTCCTAGATCTAGTCCATTCAAAATTCAAAACCTTCAAAGTTCCTGATTTTTCGTGTTCTCCAGGTTACTCAAGTTCAACCTAATCGAAGAACGACGCATAGAAGACTTCAGATCTTGTCAAGATTATTTGCAATACTTTTGTGAAATCTTCTTTTACATTTGTAGGAAATTTTATCACTGAGTTATAGATCTGTTTGTGGACTGAGTTGTAGATCCATTTGTGGATCGAGTTGTAAGAGAGGTTGTCCACTATGTGGTGGGAGCATTTTCTCCAGGTTGTAGGAGTTGCGGCTTCGAGGTGTAAGATTTGTTGAAATCTGAGAAAGGTGAAGTACCTGAATCTAGACCTTCGTGGTAGATAGGCGAGGCGGGATAGTGCACGTACCCACCTCAGGGAACCACTATAAATCTCGGTGTCTATGTGCTCTTATTTGTAAAGTGTTTTGATTCCAAAAAATACACAAATATCATCGATTCAACCCCTCTAGGTGATTTAGGTAGACACTAGATACTTTCAATAAGGGACTCAGTGTGGAGCCCTTGAGTGTTGTTGAGCACTGGATTGGTTATGATGAGAAGGGACTCGGTTGGAGCGCTTGGATGTGATAGCATGGCTAAGTGAATTTACATGTGGTGTGAGTTGACACGCGGTGTCATAATCCTTGGTTAAGGATAGTGTGTCTGGTCTACGTGTAACGCCCTAGTTTTCCTCCCAAGACTATGACCAGGCATAGGACCAAATAGGTCCATATGCAAGAGATATAAGCACCGTATAGAGTCTTTGGAACTAGTACTTTTGAAGGAAGCTTTGGTCTGCTTAACCTTTGGCAAGCTGAGAAAATGTTATCCTTAGTGCATTTCACATTTGGACGATTCCTAACCAACTCTTGGCTAAAGAGCTTGTAAATCATTTTGAAATTCAAGTGAGCTAGTCTCTTGTGCCACTGGACACAATATGAGACTTTTTCACTTGCAACAAGACAGATAGGAGATTCTGAGTCCAGACATAGAAAGTTTAAACAGTAAATATTTCCACTCCTAGTGCCTATCAAAATGACCTCCTGGTCACTTTACCTTGTAATTAGGCACTCATCCTTGTGGAAGACAATAACATCGCGAAGATCTGAGAGTTGGCTTATGTTTATGAGGTTGTGTTGCAAACCTTCAACATAAGCCACTTTTGAGATAGTGACTATATCATTGGTAATTTTACCATAGCCTTTAGTTACCCCTCTATCAGAACCCCCAAAGATAACCTTGGGTCCATTTTTCACTGAGCTGAACTCCTTCAAGTTGTTCCTTGTTCTAGTCATGTGCTTGGAACATCCACTGTCTAAGTACCATATTGGGGTATGGCCACTTGAACTAACCTGCATCAAGAAGATTACTTTACCTTAGTTCCCCAATATCTATTGGGCCCTAGGTGCACATTAGATTGAAACTGAACATGTCCACCAGCTAGTTTTCTAACTAGTGGACTCACTTTAGCTCTAACGACATTATGATTGTACTAGCAGTCAATGGCATAATGGCCTACCTTGCCACAGCAACAACAATAATGTATGTTGTATCTTCTTTTTTGTGTATGCCTTGTAGTTGGTTTGAATGCAGTCTTGACATAAGGAAGAGGTGCATTAGCCATTTTATGTTTCCTTTCAGCGTGGATTTGATTGAAGGTTAGTCTGCTTGCTGGCTTGTGTGGACTGATCTGAATCCTATCAGCAGCATATTGCTTTTCAGATAGTGTGCTATTAATAGCATCAAAAACAGCCATATCAGGCAAGCTAACAGACTGACCCCAAGTCAAATTCTGTGTTGACGGGTTCAAAAAACTGGCTGCAGCCACATTTTTGAGAGGCAGGGCTGTAGCACCAAATACAAATGTTCCATGATGTTCCATTTCAATTTCTTCATGGGCAGCCTTAAAGGCACTTGACCTACTATACCTTTCACAATGGCTGGTAATATCTTTTGTTCCACTTATGGATGCGTAATTCATATAGTGACCATATATGCTTTCCTTGTCATACTTATTTGAAGGGTATATCACCCTCCTTAATGGGTTAGGTGGGCTAGATGTCATAGGCACAATTGGAACTTTCCATTTGAGATTGGTAGTTCTTGTGTTACCCTTGAAGCCCAACCCCCTCTTACCCTCTTGTGAGGAGAAGGAATCTATCAAGGGCAATACTATATTAGGCATAGAGAAACTGGCCACAATACCTTTCTCACTTTGGAGCTTTTCTTCAAGATATTTAATAAGATTATTTTTGCTCTTGATAGTCTCCATCTGGATGGATTATAGGGTTTTAAGTTGACTGAGTTCCCTCATTATCTGATTCAGCACACAAGCTGTTTCAGCAAGCTGAGTAGCAGCAGGCTGAAGAGACAAATTCTCCTTAGCCTGCTTCTTAGTCAACTTTTTGCACTTCATGAAGGCATCCAAAAGTTCACTATATCTGTCAATCAGTTGATTGACATCACCTTCTGAGCTGGAGTCATCTTCACTATTAGGTCAAGAGGTTTATGCAAATGGACTTGTCTCATGCCTAGACACAGAACTGGATAGAGAATGTAATTTACTTTGACCAGGTTAATCCTGGCTGTCCTCTTCATCAGTCATTGCCATCAGCCATCTGCAGCTATGGCCATCTTCATCCACCTCTGAGTCACTGTCTGATAGTGTCAGAGGGGCCCTGATTCCTATCCTTCCTAGAGGATAGACATCTCCTACTGTAACAGCTTTATATTTATTAGCAACGGCAGCAACTATCCCAATATAGGCTTCCTCTTCTTCAGACTCAGATGATGATAAGTCTGTCTAGCTCTTCTTTTTCTTAGCCACAAAGGACTTTTCTTTCTTGCCCTTATGCTTTTGATTATATTTCTTCTCACCATCCTCCCTTCTCTTCACTAGGCAATCAGCAATGATATGTCCTGGCTTGCTGTAGCAGTAAAAGATAATATTAGCAGAATTTTGTTTACTGGATTTAGATCCATGCATGTCCTCCTAGGAGGATTTCTTCCAGTGATGTGATGAGGAGGAGGGTCTGCTCTTCCAGTGCTTCTTCTTCATCAACCTATGGAGCTCCTTGGAGAAAATAGCAAAGTCCTCATCAGACATGTTGTTATCTGATGCCTCTAATTCAGATCAATCTGAATATGTTGGTCTTCTTGGAGGATAAGGGGTCTTTCTCCTACTTTTGTTTGTGGCTTCATCTTTGAAAGCCACTAACTTCTCTTTATCTTGAGACTTGTAGTTGGTCTCTTCCTCTTTCCTGACTGTTAGCTGCATCTCATAAGAGAGCAGTTTTCTAAATAGGGTATGAGGTGGAGTGTCACCCAGCTTAGCCATTTCTCTGATGGCACAAATATTTGTGTCCCAATCTTTGATGAGAGACCTGAGGAGCTTATCATTTAGCTCATAATGACTAAAGACCCTTCCATAGGTCCTTAGCTCATTTACTATCTTGAAGAATCTTTCATGGCAGGTGGTTATGTTCTCACCCTTTATCTGTCTTTAGGCCTTATACTCCTGGTTGAACATAGACTTTCTATCATACCTGACCACCTCTGTGCCTTCCATGTAGATCACTAGAGTGTCCACATCTCCTTTGTAGTTTTGCAATGAATCAGATTCCGAAGGGTAGAATCATCAATTGCACTTATAATGACATTTTGAGACCTCTTATCCATGGTGGCAAGAATGACTTCATCCTTTATCATCTCATCATATGTCTTGAGTGTCTGGATGTTTGCATCCAGGACAGACACTTTCATGGGGATGAAAGGTCCTTCTTTAACAGTTATAAAGATTCTAGGGTAAGCCACTTCCATGAACAGCCTGACCCTCTCCTTCTAGATGCCAAATCCCTCCTTCCTGCAGATAGGAAGCTTCATGGCACATAACTCCCTGTAGTTCACTCCTGAACCCATAAGAACAATCTGTAGCTACCTTGGAAGATCACTCAGATGGTTAGATCCTTTTTGAGTAACCTTCCTCTGATACCACTTGAAAGTCTTTTTTTTCAAGGTAGCTTACAACCTAGAGGGTGAATAGGTTGTCTCACTGTTGTGCGAACAGAAAGAAGAGACTGAAAAATTGGAGTAATAAAATTTTTATTATCCAAAAAGGTATTTATTACAAAGGTATAGCCTCCCTTTTATAGAATGGAGGAGATGAGAGAGATTACAATTAAGCAATTTTGGACTAAATAATTACAGGTGTAAGCGGTTTAACATAAAAAACAAACCGAATAGGCCGCACGGTTAGACAAATAGGCTAACCGCCGGCCACTATAAGAAAGAGAGTACAAGCCGCCATAAGAGACCGCCAGACCGCCCAGTCTCTAAGCCACCAGAGACAAACCATCAGACCGCCCAGACTTCATACAGCAACACTCCCCCTCAAGCTGGAGCATATATGTCGATCATGCCCAGCCTGTCGCAAATGTTAAGAAAGGAGGCGTACACCGGCTTGGTGAAAATATCTGCCAGCTCTTTATCGGAGGTGACGAATGGAGTACAAATTTGTTTCTTCAAATCTCTTCCTGAATAAAGTGGCAGTCGACTTCAATGTGCTTTGTTCTCTTATGGAAGACCGGATTTTTGGAGATGTAAATAGCGGCCTTGTTATCACAAAATATAGGTAGAGGATGATTGTAGACCTCTCCTAAGTCAAGCATGAGAGCCCGTAACCACTTCAATTTACATGTGGTCGATGGCATACTTCGATATTCTGCTTCAGCATTGGACCTGTAGACGACATACTGTTTCTTGCTCTTCTAGCTCACAAGATTTCCTCCCACAAAGGTGCAAAAGCCCGACGTTGACTTGCGGTCTCCTTTGTCATCAGCATAGCTTGAATATGAGTATGCTTCACTATTCAAATGACCATTCTTCATAAAGAGTAGTTCTTTTACAGGGGCTGATTTAACATACTCTAATATCCTTAGGGCAGATTGTAGATGACACTCCCTAGGAGTCTGCCTGAATTGGCTAACCTTGCCTACAGCATAGGCGATGTCAGGTCTGGTCACAGTGAGATATATAAGTTTGCCAACCAGACGTCTGTACCTCATAACATCTGAAAGAAGAGGAGAGTCATCCGTCCATGTTTTATCTTCTCCAGTCGTCATGGGGCATCGGGCAGGTTTAGCCTCAATCAGCCCTGCCACTTTTAGCAAATCAAGAGCATACTTTCGTTGGGAGAGGACAAGGGAATTGGGCTTCCGAGAGATTTTTATCCCCAGAAAGTATTTTGGAGAGCCCATATCCTTTGTGAACAGGTGTTGGCGAAGATACTTCTTTGTCAAGGTTATCCCAGCCTGGTCATCTCCAGTGAGAAGAATATCATCCATAAATACAGCAAGCACTACCAGACCCAAGGAGGTTTTGTGAATAAATAAGGAGTGATCGGCAGAACTTCTCGTAAAACCAATGGCCGCCACAATCCCGTTGAACTTGTCAAACCATGCCTGAGGGCTTTGCTTGAGACCATAGATAGCTTTCCGTAGTCGGTATACCTGTGTCTCCCCCCGAGCAACATATCCTTGAGGTTGCTCCATATAGACGTCCTCTTGAAGGTCCACATATAGAAAGGCATTCTTAACATCCAGTTGAGAAATGGGCTAATCCCGGTTGACAGCCATAGAGAGCAAGACCCTGATAGTGCTGAGATGAGCAACTAGATAGAAGGTGTCAAAATAGTCAACCCCATACATCTAGGTAAAGCCTTTGGCAACAAGACGGGCCTTGTAACGACCCACACTGCCGTCAGGGCGGAACTTCACGACATAGACCCAGTGACAGCCAACGACATCTGTGCCGAAGGGAGGAGGACAGAGGGTCCATGTACCCCGTTCAGTGAGAGTAGAAATCTCCTCATATATGGCAGCCTTCCAATGTGGAATAGTAAGGGCCTCCTGGCAGGAATGGGGGGTGGCAGTGGCCGAGATAGCCAGTGTAAAGGCTCTGCGATAAGGGGTAAGATGATTATAGGAAACAAAAGCAGCAAGCGGGTGTTGGCTATATGCCCGAACCCCTTTGCGAAGAGCAATGGAGAGATCCAGGTTAGCGGGTTCCTCGGTATCCGGAGAATCCATGGTAGAGAGAGCTGGCCCGGGAGTAGAGAGACGGCTGCGGAGAGGAGTGAGATATCGCGGGAGGTGCACATGGCCGAGGAGAGGGTGGAGATAGTGGAGGTGGCAGAACGTCAGTAGGTGTAGAGGGAATAGATGGGTTGGTATGAGAAGAAGGATCTTCAAGAGTAGAGGAGGAGGCGCGTGAAAGAATTAGTGCCTAACCACCTAGAGGGGGGGTGAATAGGTGTAATTCCTTTTTATTAACAAGGCAGCAAATCTGTTCAGTTAATTACACAGAAACTGCAAATTCTACAGCTAGCACAGCATTCACAGAAACATTCAATCACAGAGTGCACACAGTTTTTATAGTGGTTCCCCAAGGTCTGGGTACATCCACTTTCCCCCTTCGCATATCTAGCAGTGTTCTAGATTCGGCCTAACTTCTGCTCTTCACCTCAGATCCTCAGATCTTACAACTCAAAACCCAACAAGGCTCCTACAACTCAGAGATATCAATCTCCTACAGCTCAGGCTCACAGCCCTACCTCAGCCTTCAATAAGGCCTACAGCTCAGAGAAACAATCTCCTACAACTCAGGCTAACAGCCCTACCTCAACCTTCAACAAGGCCTACCACTCAAATAAAATAATCTCCTACACTCAGCCTTTATAAAACAGGCTTACAGCTCAGATCTAGAATAGATTGTACAAAAATTTGATTTAACAAAGTGTTTTACCACCACCCAGGTAGAGAGAGAAAGGATGGATGGCTTCTTGATCAGTTCTTGGAAGAATCTGATGGCAGAGAACAACCACTCTTAGCTTTCTTCAAAGCTTCTTGAATCTGAACTCAGTAGGGTTGTACTCCTTAGAAGTTGATCTTCAATCAGCTTCTTTCTTGATATTCAGATCACAATCTGAATCCTTCTTAGCAGCCTGGTTCAGCAACTACACTTCTTAGATGGAGCTCTCTCTCTCTCTCCAACTTCTTAGATCTTCTGTCGAAGATCTTCTTCTTTTTGTGTTGTTAGTTATCTGTGTATATTCTTTTTCAATCACTTTCTGTTGAAGGAGAAAGCCTTTATATAGTCTTCCTCCATGGTAACCGGTTGATTCGATTTCTAACAAACTTCTGACAGCGTTGATAGTTGCAATAGACCGGTTAGAAATGGCAGCTGTCAAGTCATCCAGTCACTTCTTGAAATACTGTCTTTGTCTAAAAGTGTCGAGACTGAACTTCATCATGTGTCGACACAAGTAGACTAAGTGTCGACACAAGTGAACTAAGTGTCGACACAAGCCTTGGTGGTGTCGACACATCTCTTCTGTTGTTGATACTGCTTCTCGACATAGCTTCTATAGAATATGTCGACACAAGCCTTTGTGGTGTCGACACAATCACTTCTTTTCTTCAAACAAATTTAGTTTGTTGAAATTCTGCCATGTGTCGACACAAGTCCTTTGTGTCGACACATTTGATGTCGACAAGATCTTCTGTGTGTCGACACTGCCTCTGTGTGTCGACACAAATACTTCTTCTCTTTAACATTGTTGAAACTCTGTTGTGTGTCGACACAGTTGATGTCGACAAAGTCTTCTATGTGTCGACACTGCCTCTGGGTGTCGACACAATTGATGTCGACAATGCTTCATTATGTGTCGAACTGCCTCTACATGTCGACACAGTTTCTTCTGGTGTCGACACAACCTTTCCAAGTGTCGACATAATTAGCTCCAAGTGTCGACGCAGCTTTTCTCCAGTGTCGACACAAGCCTTCTTAAGTGTCGACACAGCTTCCTCTGGTGTCGACATATGGACTTAGAAATTTTTCTGCATTCCTGCATTTACTTAACATGCATATATAAACTCAAAACAACATCAAATACACCTTGATGCATATCATTGAGTAGGGTGAGGCTTCTTCAAATCTGGTACACATTTTCCAATGTACCCAACAATCTCCCCCTATTTGGAGAAGTCATAACCCTTAGTCAATGATATACACCATTCAAAATAAACACACATTATGATGTATAACAAATATTATGTGACGGGGTAACTACTAAACAAAACATATATGAGATATCATCACAGAATAATAATGCTAACACAATGAGTATTAAACATTGTTTTGTTTCAACTTTCAAAAGTTTCTTATCAAAAGTTTACATAGATTTCAACACTAAGGATTACAAAGTTGTAAAATCATGTAAATCTAATCTAAAGCTGATCTGGCTCCTTGATAACTATGCCTTTGCCTGATTGGACCTTGTCTTGTACAGGAGCATCAGTGTCATCAGCTGGCTTCTTGCCCTTTAGATCTTTCTTCTTTTGCTCTTCAGCCCTTATTTTTGCCTTTCAAAGTAGTGAAAGGGCTTTGGGAAATATTTGTTAGGCTCCTGAGCATTAGGAAGTAGCTTCCCAAGTTTTGTCTTTCTTCTATATCGAACAATGGCTTCCTGCCTTGCTTCATACTTTTGTCATTCTTGTGTAGAGTACCATTTGCCCCTATCATGGGTTTTATCCTTTACAGCTTTCCAAGCAGTCAGTATAATGTTCCTAGAAGTAGGACTCCACTGCTCAAAATCAGGCTTCAACTCGGTCTGTTCTCTGAATCTTTTCTTAGATAATAGAGTTTCTTGCTCTTTGTTCAAAACTTCCTCTGACACTGGCTTGTCTACTTTCTCAAGGATAATATTTTGAGCACCTTCTGGAGGGATGTACATAGACTGTACTTCTTGATGAATCATCTCAAAATCTGCTGGAGGGTACATAACTTGAGCAACTTCAGCTTGATCTCCTCCAAAATAAGCAGGGTGTATACCAGATTCAGCCATATTATCATCACCACAGAGGGGTGGATATCCAAGGGTGCCTTTGATGCTGTTAGATATCCATTTAGCATGATCAGAGCCAGCTTTGACTAATACTCTCTCCCCCTTTATGACTTCTCTGGCAACATGATCTCTGAGATCATCTTTCTGAAATCTGACTTGTTTATCCATATAATTGACACCATCTTTATAGAAAGATTTTAACTTCAGTAGCTGTGCATAAATAATCTTTTGAGATTGCTCAATATCTATTTTTACAGCAGCAAGACCTTCCTATAATTGCTTGTCAAACTCTGCCTTGGCAGTAGTCCTTGCTTCAGGCTGAGCAGTTGCAACATTCTTCAGTTCTGTAACAATCACATTATGTGATTCTGTCAGATTATCATTCATTCTAAGTTGATTCTCTAGTACATAGCCTTACTTAAGAGTTATATCATCAACTTGAGTCTTGATTTTCTCTTGATGTGTGGCTAGGAAAACCACAACATTTCCTCCTTTGTGAAAACAATCAGTCATCTCCTTCTTATGATGATTAACTTCAAATCTTATTGATTTAATATCTGTAGCCAAGGAGAGTTGTAGATCTTTGTGAGTTTCATCCATATACTTCTCCATGGCAATCCTTTGTTCATCTAGCTTTACTTGTAGAGAGACTAACAAGGAGCTATAATCAGCTGTTGGGGCAGATTGTGGAGCAGCAGATTGTAATGCCTTCTTGTAGCTTTGGCTTCTCCTTTTGAAAACCATTAGCTTCCTTTTCTTAGCTTGAACCTCAGCTGCATACTCAGAATCTGAGGTACTGGCTATATTTACTCTATCCTTTGGACTAGGAGGCAATTCCTGTGCAGTCTTAGGTAGCTCCCCCTGAGTCCCTTGCTCCTCCCCCACAAAACTAACTTTCTCCCCCTAAGATCCTGCTTGCTCCCCCTCAAGGTTAGGTTGCTCCCCCTCAAAATCAGCTTTCTCCCCCTGAGTGTCAGCTTGCTCCATATCAGGAAACAACTCTTCTAGGGTAAATTCTTGTTGAGTAGGGACTTGAGGTACTGTAATTTCTGGAGCATTAGCAGCAGCAGATGTATCTTCCAAGATAACATCTTGTGCTTGATTGTTTAGTTGTGTTGGCTCAAGAATAGTATGTGTAGCCATCTCACTTTCCAGGTGGGTTGGCTCTTCCTCAAGGTGAGGCTCCCCTGCACCTGAGCACTATCTGCAATATCTTGTGCAGGAACATCTTGTGTTGTAGATTGTTTAGGAATCTCTTGCCTTTCTTCCTCAGGCATATCATTAGTTAGAACCCTATCCCATCTGGATATAATCCTGATGTCCATCCTTCTCATGTGATTTATCTTAGTCCCAGCTGACTGGTCCATTACTTCTGGTATTGTTGCAGCTAAATACAAGCTCACAATTCTTCCCAGATTTGGCTTCTTCATACTTTCCTTAATCTTCTCAAATATTACTGCTGACCAATCAGTATTTAGTGTGTAGATGATCCTAGTCATCAGGCTGAACATATAGGCAGAAATCCTATCATGCCCCCCTGGCTTACAAAGAATCACTTTTCCTACAACTTCAGACAAAAACTTCCCTTGCATATTCATGCCTTTCCTGTTCAAAGTTGAGCCAATCTTTATGGTGGAATACAGTCCACACCATTGAAGTGCTTCCCTTAGCTTAGATGCGGGTACATCTTCTTCTTCTTGTGCTCTTGTCAGGTGAAGAATTTTCCTTAAACTCTTCTGGGTGAGTTTCACCTTTACTCCATGGACTGTGGATCTAATTTTGAGTCCAGTTTGATCTAGGGTAGCAGCACCAAAGAATTCTAGTGTTTCTTTCTTCCAAATCTTAGTTGGTTCAGAAACTAGAAACTCCAACTCATTCTCAGCAATTAGGGTTACTACAGTTTTAATTTCATGTTCCGCATGGTCAAAGGCGTTGCGTACTAGCTCATATCCTTCATTGACATTGTCTTCAAGCTTGGGCGGCATTAGGGTTGAGAGAAATCTTGAATTTAGATGAGAGAATTTGTCGACACAAAGATTTGGTCTCGAAACTATGGAGAGCGTGTCGACAGACAATGTTGTCGACCTATTTATACCTTTCTAAAAATGAAGGTGAAAAGGCACGTCATAATTCTCTTAATGTGTCGACACTGTTGAAAAGTGTCGACACAAACTGCTAATGTCTCGACATAAGTGTTGACTTCTATGTGTCGACACTTATTCCTTTACGCTCGACGATCAGTCGATTCTCCACTTGACGAAATCTGTGTTGATCTTAAGTGTCGACACCACCTCTGGATGTGTCGACACCACTCCTGGATGTGTCGACACTATTTCTCTGAAGTGTTGACACCAATTTTCTAGATGTGTCGACATCATTTCTCTGGAATGTCGACACCACTTCTATGTGTCTACACAGACAACTCCTTGTGTCGACACAATTTTACTTAGCCAATTTTGTTAAACTAATCTATGTTCAACATTCCTAATTCAATTTTAAACTTATTGAATTTAGTTTCATCTAGAGGCTTAGTAAACATATCTGCAATTTGATAATCTGTTTTGACAAATTCTAGTGAGATGTCCTCTTTCTTTACATATTCTCTAAGAAAATGGTATCTAATTTCTATATGCTTAGTCCTAGTATATGAAACAGGATTATTAGCAATTGATATAGCACTTGTAGAATCACAAAGCAAAGGTGTTCTACTTACCTGAATACCATAGTCTCCTAGCTGGTGCTGAATCCACAACAGCTGTGCACAGCAACTTCCTCCTGCCACATATTCAGACTCAGCTGTGGAAATTGTCACACTAGTCTGCTTCTTACTCCTCCAAGACACCAATCTTCCTCCTAGAAATTCACAGGTGTTTGTAGTACTTTTTTTATCTTCTTTGCAACCTGAGAGCTGCTCTACATAGACTTCTTCTTTTAGATTTCCATTTAGGAATGTTGATTTTACATTCATTTGGAATACCTTGAAGCCTTGATATGCTGCATAAGCAAGGAACATCCTAATTGCTTCCAGTCTTGCTACTGGGGCAAAGGTTTGATCAAAGTCAATACCCTCTTCCTGTCTGTATCCTTTTGCAACAAGTCATGCTTTGTTCTTCACAATGATCCCATTCTCATCCAGTTTGTTCCTAAAGATCCACTTTGTTCCAATGATGTTGTGGTCTTTTGGTTTAGGAACTAATTTCCAGACCTTGCACCTTCTGAACTGATTCAGCTCCTCTTGCATGGCATCAATCTAATATGGGTCTAGAACAGCTTCTTCAAATTTCTTGGGTTCCACTTGTGATAAGAAACTAAAGCACAGAACTGTGTTCAGATTCCTGCTCCTTGTTTGTACTCCTTGTCTTGGATCACCAATTATCTGATTTGCTGGATGATTCTTTAAGTTTCTAATAGCTTGAGGTATTCTATCTTCAGGTTGAACACCTCCAGTCTCTTCATTATGCTGCACCTCTTGGTTTTCATTAGCATCTGGAGAGTCTTGTACTCCCCCTGGACAGCAGCCACCATTTTCCACTTCCTGATTTGCAGTTGAATCTTCTGTAATGGTAAGCTTGTCCATTCTCTCATTTATACCTGTAGAACTGCAAGAACTACTTGGCAAATCACTGTTAATAAGTCTTGTTTCATCAAAGACAACATGTACAGACTCTTCTACAACTTGAGTAATCAAGTTGTAGACCCTATAAGCCTTACTATTATTGTTGTACCCAACAAATATCCCATCTTGGGATTTGGCAGTAAACTTAGTTAGATAAGACTTGCCATTGTTAAGGACATAACACTTGCAACCAAAGATCCTAAAATAGGATAAGTTTGATTTTTTGCCCTTCATAATCTCATAGGGAGTCTTTTTGTGGCTTTTGGTGATAGAAGCCTTATTGATCACATGACATGCAGTGTTTACTGCCTCAGCCCAGAAATATTCTGGGAGAGAAGTGTCACTCAATAAAGTTCTACCAGCCCCCAATCAGTGTTCTATTCTTCCTTTCAGTAATACCATTTTGCTGTGGTGTTCTAGGTGAGGAGAATTCTTGAAAAATCTCAAATTCTTCACACAGTTTTATCATACTCTCAGATTGAAATTCAGTGCCATGGTCACTTCTAATTTTGACCACTGTACTGTCCAGCTCATTCTGAATTTGTTTGACAAAACTATATAAAACACTTGGGGTTTCAGATTTTTGTCTCAGAAAGAACACCCATGAATATCTAGAATAGTCATCTACCACCACAAAAGTGTAGACCTTCCTACCTAGACTATGAACTAGCATAGGACCAAATAGATCCATATGCAAGAGGTATAGACACCTCACTGAATCCTTGCTTTCAAGTCTATGAAAGGAGGATTTGGTCTACTTGCCTTTTTGACAAGCTGAGCATATCCCATCTTTTATACACTTAACTTGAGGACCATTCCTCACCAACTCTTTGCTAAAGAGTTGGACAATAGTCTTGTAGTTAAGATGGGCCAGCCTCTTGTGTCATTTGACACAATGAGAGGCTCTCTCATCAGCTACAAGACAAATAGGAGAAACATTGTTCTCACACTCAAAGTTAAGACAGTACACATTTCTTTTTCTATATCCTGTCAATATGACTTTTTGATCACTTGACCTTTTGAAATGACAACCATTCTTGATAAATGAAATGTCATAACCTAAATCACTCAGCTTACTTATGCTAATTAGGTTGTGTTTCAAACCCTTTACATAGGCCACTTGAGTGATTGTAACATAGTTATTAGAAATGTTACCAAAACCTTTGATGACTCCCTTTTTAGAACCACCAAAGATTACTTTAGGCCCATTCAGCATTGGTGAGTAGTCCTTCAGCAATCCCCTTGTTCCAGTCATATGTCTGGAACATCCACTGTCCAAATACCATATAGGGGCATGGCAACTTGGACTCACCTGCAACACAGATTACTTAACCTTAGAACGCAAATAACTTTTGGGTCCTTGGTGCAAGTTAGTCTGAACTTTAACAAATCTGCCTGCAGCTTTTATGACAGGCAGACTGCTACTCTCCTTGACACTAATATTGTGCCAACAATCTAAGGCAAAGTGGTCTATCTTGTCATAGCATCAACACTCAAACTTATTATACCTTTATTTAGGTATAACTTTAGCTGAATTATTTGCAGCATGTCTGTTGTTTTGTGCTGGGGCTTTGCCTCTAGAATTGAACTTAGCAGTCCATGCAGTTTTCTTAAACCCTAACCCAGCCTTACCCTTTTGAGACACAAACTCATCAATCAAGGGTAATACAGATTTTGCTTTAGAAAAACTAGCTACAATCTCCTTTACTTTCTGAAGTCTATTCTCCAGACTTTTAATCTGATCATTTTTAAATGTGATAGTACTCATCTGAATAACAGTAATGTTTTTCAGTCTGGCTATCTCATTCAACTTTTGATCCAGCATCTTCTCTGAATCAGATGCAGCCATCTTAAGATCTACAATTTCCTTAGCCTGAGTTTTGGCCAGGTTTTTGTTTTTCTTCAGTGCCTGCAACAAGTCCCCATATTCATCTATCAGCTGATGAATATCACCTTCAGACTCAGACCCATCCACACCACTTGATGCAGATGTTGCTGACTCTGACCCAGTACAACAATCTGAATTTCTAGAAAAACATTGTACCTTACTAGGACCAGGTTGATCCTAGCACTTATCTTCTTCTGACAAAGCCATCAGTCCCTTGCACTGATGGTCTTCTTGTTCATAGATAGAGTTCAGCACTTGCAGAAACTCATCTTCTTTATCTGCTGCATATAGACCAATGTATGCCTCAGCTTCAGATTCTGACTCTGAAGATGATTGGTTTGTCAAGCTCTTCTCCTTCTTAGCAACAAAGGATTTCTCCTTCTTGCTCTGGTTTTGAGTCTTCTTTTTATCAGCAGACTCTTTTATTTTATCTGGACACTCAGCCACAACATGTCCAGGCCTATTACAGCAGTAGCAAACTATCTTTGATGTTGTAGATTTGCTTGGCTTAGACCTGCTCCTATCCTTCCTGGATGACTTCCTCTTTTGATAATAATCATCCTTAGGCTGATATGTGGAAGGCTTAGACTTCCACTGCCTCTTCTTTAAGAATCTCTGGAACTGTCTTGTAAATGCTGCAAAGTCTTCATCTGAGTCACTGCTGTCTGAACTTTGGTTGTCTGAATTATCTGAAGTAGTTTCAGCAACTATCTTAGGAGGTGATGGAGACATCCTCCTATTCTTCCTAGTGGCTTCAACCTTGAAGGCCACAGACTTTTCTCTACGCTCCCCTTTTGCACTTTTCTCTTCCTCTTTCCTAGCCATCAACTGCATCTCATATGACAGCAATTTTCCAAACAAAGTTGGAGGTGAGATATCTGCAAGTTTGGCCATTTCCCTAATGGCAAAAATCTTAGTGTCTCAATCCTTTGTCAAGGATCTTAGGAATTTATCATTCAGTTCATATGTACTGAAGATTCTTCCATAGGACATCAGCTCATTTACTATCCTATAGAACTTTTTATAACACTCAGTTATACTGTCAGACTTTCCTTATCTGAAACTCTCATATTCCTGGTTCAGTATAGACTTTCTATCTTGTCTGACTTCTTCAGAACCCTCCATGTAGACTATCAAAGTATCCCACATTTCCTTGGAGGTCTTGCAGTGAATCAAATTTTGAAAAGTTGCATCATCTATGGCACTTACTATGATATTCTGGGCTCTTTTATCCATAGTTGCCAGGATGATCTCATCCTTAGTCATTTCTGAAAAATTCTTGGGAATTCTTTGGTTTGCATCTAGAACTGAAATCTTCATAGGAATATAAGGACCTTCATTTACTGTAATGTAGATCCTTGGATCAGAAGCCTTCATAAACAGCCTGACCCTTTCTTTCCATATTCCAAATATCTCCTTCCTGCATATAGGTAACTTCATAGAACCTAGTTCCTTATGATTTTCTCCAGAACCCATTTTCTTGATCTTGAATCTGCCTTAAGGATCTAACTCAGACTGTTAAGTCCTTCTTTGAGGAACCTCGCTTTGATACCACTTGAAAGAATTAGTGCCTAACCACCTAGAGGGGGGGTGAATAGGTGTAATTCCTTTTTCTTAACAAGGCAGCAAATCTGTTCAGTTAATTACACAGAAACTGCAAATTCTACAGCTAACACAGCACAGCATTCACAGAAACATTCAATCACAGAGTGCACACAGTTTTTTTAGTGGTTCCCCAAGGTCTGGGTACATCCACTTTCCCCCTTCGCCTATCTAGCTGTAACACCCCAAATTTTGAGAGAGGGTCGATTTGCGTTTCTGGCAAATTTTTGGTTTCTGGCAGGGGGCACACGGCCTGGGACACGGGCCTGTCTCAGGGCGTGTCAGGCTCCAGTCGATGTTTTGGTCGTGAAGTCGATGATTTTGGAGTCGGCGATCGGTGAGCAGAGAACACGGCCTGAGACACGGGCGTGTCTCAGGGCGTGTCGAGCCCGTGTCGACGATCGGCCCGGGGGGTCGACGATTTTCGCTCAACGATGTGTCGAGACGAGGCACACGGCCTAGGACATGGGCGTGTCCAAGGCCGTGTCAGTCAGTCGACAAACTTCGCTCGACGAATTTCACTCGACAAGTGTCGAGTGTCGAGACAGGGGCACACGGCCTGTGACACGGGCGTGTCACAGGGCGTGTCCCGCTTGTTCGACAATCTTCGCTCGACGAATCATCGAGGCAGTGAACACGGCCTGGAGTCCAGGCGTGTTGAGGTAGACACGGGCAAGGACACGGGCGTGTCCAGTACCCGTGTAGTACTCGGGTTGTTTTCGGGGCTGTGTCGAAGGAGGCACACGGTCGACCACACGGTCGTGTCAGTTAGGACACTAGCGTGTCGGGTCGAACATGGGCATGTCGAATGCCCGTGTGATGTTCCAGGCGCGTCGATTTGAGATGGCAAATGAGGGACACGGCCCTGTACACGGGCGTGTGCCAGGGCGTGTTCGACCCAGGTGTTTTATTTTTCAGTCGGATCGTGGCCTTTCTTTCCTTGATTTTAGGATCGGACGGTTCAGGACTGCTCTTGGGAAGTTAAGTCCGAGAATAGGGTTGTAAACCCTCATTCTCCTTCAAGCTTTTCTCTGACTACATTCTAGAGAGAAGGGAGAGCAGGGAAGAAAGTGAAGGAAGGTTTGGGCTGTAGGAGAGGTTTCGGTGCTCCAAATCGCGAGCCGAGTCCAGATTCGTGGAGGCTAGATCGTTGCGAAGGTTTTCATCCGACTATTTTGCCATGGCAAGGAAGAGGAGTCGGAAAGTAACGACACTTCTCCTCTCGATTTTAGGATGCATGTCTTTAGCATCTTTTCTTTCTAGTTTTTGGGCACCAAACTCTCAAATGAGAGGGGTTTTGGGTTGCCAAGGTTCCAGAGGAACCTCCGGGTTGATTGAGGCCATCCCCGGCATGTTTTGCATTAGAGATCTGCTCCGTTAGTGGATTAGGCATGGTGGGTGAAGCCGAAGTCACAACCGTTAGTCCGACTCTGTGATGTTGCATACGAACTTTAGGGATTCGTAGAGATTCCGTTGCGACAAGATGTCATTTGTGATGGGGTGGTGTTTTCCCCTTTTTTCTCAAATGAGTACGTGTAGTCGGAACCGGACAAGGTTAGCTCCTCATGGCGGTAGATGGTTTCCTTGGTGGACAAGGTTAGCTCCGCATGAGTTGGAGATGGTTTCCTTAGTGCGCGGGAACGTTGCAGTACAAATGAGGGACTAGGTTGGAATTGTCTTGGTTTGTGATGTGCCAAGGCGTGGCTATGTCTCCGTGGTCGGCTGGCTATCCCGTGACATTCACGTCATGTGTGGAGAGTGTCCCGGCAAGACTAGTCCCCTTCTGTGAGACTGACGAGAATGCCAAGCATGGGGGCAAGCCCGGGCAATGAGGCCATGAGCGGGTGGGGTCCGGCAAGGCTTCTTAGAATCAGTCAGTTTGTGTTTGTTGGAATCCTGACAAGAGACGTCAGAGCTTGCAGGCAAGCCCAGGTCTAAGACCTTGAGCGGTTGGGGCCTTTGCAAGAGTTCCATGTGGCGGCCTGTGTGTCGTTGGGGGAAATGGTGTTACCCCTTTGTTTGCGGCTTTATGCCAATGGGGAATCGATGAGTACCCATATGATGTGATGATGTGCTAGATGCATACGAGATAGGGTGCCTTGGGTGAAACCCGGGTTGTTGCATACATGATTGCATAAGTAGGCCCTTTTTATTATATGCTTAACCAGTAGAGAACATGTATGATGTGTGTGACATCCAAGCCTGTTTCTGTAGTTGCTTTTCTTGCTTATGATTATTGCATACGAAGTGCTAACTTGCAGATTGGAGGGGTACCCCGGGGTCCGTTAGGGGCGGCCGGGAGGAGATGTGTTGTTACACAGTTTGAGGTCAGCCTGTGCTGACCCACGTTACTAATAAATTTTACAGGGCAAGGATCGCATGCAGGAGCTAGCTAGCCAGCCAGAAAGGCCTAAGCCTCATGAAGTTCTTCTCTCTTTTGTAGTTCTACTTAAATGATGTTGTATGTTTGAGATTCATGTTGTCCGGCTTGCATGCCGAGGTAGACTAGGAGTGCTATGCACTTTCTTGACGGCTGTATTATTTTGAGTTTGGACACTTATTGTAAGGCCATAAGGCCATTGTTATCACTCTTTTTGTAGTGGATAACTTCTTGTCTTGCTTGTGTTTCCGCTGTGTTGTGCAAAGAGTTATGAGTGTGGGTAGTTATATCATCTTATAATACTAAAGCTGTGGCGTCCGTATATTGTGGGGCCCCGGCCGGACCCATATTATACGATCATTTCAGGGGAGGTGTTACACTAGCAGTGTGCTAGATTCGGCCTAACTTCTGCTCGTCACCTCAGATCCTCAGATCTTACAACTCAGAACCCAACAAGGCTCATATAACTCAGAGATATCAATCTCCTACAGCTCAGGCTCACAGCCCTACCTCAGCCTTCAACAAGGCCTACAGCTCAGAGAAACAATCTCCTACAACTCAGGCTAACAGCCCTACCTCAGCCTTCAACAAGGCCTACCACTCAGAGAAAATAATCTCCTACACTCATCCTTTATAAAACAGGCTTACAACTCAGATCTAGAATAGATCCTACAGAAATTTGATTTAACAAAGTGTTTTACCACCACCCAGGTAGAGAGAGAGAAAGGGTGGATGGCTTCTTGATCAGTTCTTGGAAGAATCTGATGGCAGAGAACAACCACCCTTAGCTTTCTTCAAAGCTTCTTGAATCTGAACTCAGTAGGGTTGTACTCCTTAGAATTTGATCTTCAATCAGATTCTTTCTTGATATTTAGATCACAATCTGAATCCTTCTTAGCAGCCTGGTTCAGCAACTACACTTCTTAGATGGAGCTCTCTCTCTCCAACTTCTTAGATCTTCTGCCGAATGTCTTCTTCTTTTTGTGTTGTAAGTTATCTGTGTATATTCTTTTTCAATCACTTTCTGTTGAAGGAGAAAGCCTTTATATAGTCTTCCTCCATGGTAACCGGCTGATCCGGTTTCTAACAAACTTCTGACAGCTTTGATAGTTGCAGTAGACCGTTTAGAAATGGCAGTTGTCAAGTCATCCAGTCACTTCTTGAAATACTGTCTCTGTCTGAAAGTGTCGAGACTGAACTTCATCATGTGTCGACACAAGTAGACTAAGTGTCGACACAAGCCTTGGTGATGTCGACACATCTCTTCTGTTGTTGATACTGCTTCTCGACACAGCTTCTGTAGAATGTGTCGACACAAGCCTTTATGGTGTTGACACAGTCACTTCTTTTCTTCATACAAATTTACTTTGTTGAAATTCTGCCATGTGTCGACACAAGTCCTGTGTGTCGACACATTTGATGTCGACAAGATCTTCTGTGTGTCGACACTGCCTCTGTGTGTCGACACAAATACTTCTTCTCTTTAACTTTGTTGAAACTCTGTTGTGTGTCGACACAAGTCCTGTGTGTCGACACAGTTAATGTCGACAAAGTCTTCTGTGTGTCGACACTGCCACTGGGTGTCGACACAATTGATGTCGACAATGCTTCATTGTGTGTCGACACTGCCTCTGCATGTCGACATAGTTTCTTCTGGTGTCGACACAGCCTTTCCAAGTGTCGAGACAATTAGCTCCAAGTATCAACACAGCTTTTCTCTAATGTCGACACAAGCCTTCTTAAGTGTCGACACAGCTTCCTCTGGTGTCGACATATGGACTTAGAAATTTTTCTGCATTCCTGCATTTACTTAACCTGCACATATAAACTCAAAACAACATCAAATACACCTTGATGCATATCATTGAGTAGGGTGAGGCTTCTTCAAATCTGGTACACATTTTCCAATGTATCCAACTGAAAGTCCACTTAGTGTCAACTACCTTCACCTATGGGGGGAGAATAGGTGTCTTGCAGTGTTTTTGGGAATTAAAATCGTACCTGCACAAGAAAACAAAACAACACAGCACAGAAAGGACACAAGCAAATTATAGTGGTTCCCCGATTTGGGTACATCCACTTTCCCCCTTCGACCTATCTCCCAACCAGGGACGACTCGGTCACTTCACCAACAGGATTGAAATCCAATCCTTGCACTAACAGAAGGAACCCTTTCACACGTAGGAGTCACCACTCCCACAACACGGGTTGCACCCAACCATTACAACTAGGAACCAACGTTCCTTTACAAAGAAATTGAAAATAGAATGTATAAGAAATACAAACAACTTATGGATACTAAGGTGTCCCTCTTCGTTCGATGACGTATTCTTGAAGTCAACGAAGAGTCCACAACCCTAGATCTCACTTGGAGAGAATCTCTCCCGAAACCGGCGGCGGCAAGAAGGGCGGTGGCTTGGTTCTCGGGATCGGCGGCGACAACGGTGTGCGGCTGCTGTACTTTGGAGATTCAATCTTCGTAGCAAAGCTAGCAAGGTCTTCCAACGGTCACACTAGGATCGATCATCTCGATCGATTTGGAAGGGGAAGGTTTTCCCGATCAACAAATCAAGAGACAAGGGATCTCTGGTTAGACGCGTGAGACACTGTGCTTGGCTGAGATTTTGTCGTCGGGAGATCTGGAAGAAACCACGATCAAAGCCGGTGATCTACTAGCACGAGCGGTGACGGCGGCGGAGCAGGTTTCGCGATCTAGGTAACGCGTCGGCGGCTCGGCTTCGATTTGTTTTTCTGTATATCGGTACTGTTCAAAAATACGCGTGTATTTATACGGTAGAATACTCCTTTATGATCGTTGTGGGTCCCACCAGAAGAAACCCTAAAACCGGTTCAAAACAGTGCCAGCGGCTGAGTCCGGTCCAGCGGGATCCAGAAAATTCTCCTAAGGCAAAATCGGCGAGAATCGAAGGTCATTCTCGACGATTCGGCGAGAATTACTAGTGATTCTCGCCGAATCACTTGGTGATTCTCGACGATTTTGACTTAGCGACAGATTTGCACGCTTTGATGTAGCCGGAAAGAGTCGGCGAGAATCAGCCAGTGATTCTCGATGATTCGGCGAGAATCACTTGGTGATTCTCGTCGATTATTACTTAGACGATTTTTCGTCTTTCTACCCATGAGCTGCTCTTTGACCCATCCTTGCTCCTTGTCTGCTCTTGCATCATCACAGCCCTGTACTTGAAAATAAGTACACTCCAATAGAGAGAGCACACGTAGGCCAACACACTAATCTGCTCAACGAGGGATTACGTCGTGCAGACCCGTGTATATTGACCTACTGCACCCTGACATTGGTGTGTAGTTAGCATGTAATAACTGCAAGCACAACTTAAAAGATTTTATCAAATACATTGTGAATTCATCTTAGCTTGACAGGTGGCTTCCTCAAATCCAGGTAATTGTGGATACAATACCCAACAATCTCCCCCTATTTGACGAAGCCAAAATCCTACTAGCTAAGATGAATACCACCATCCAGATAATATATACAGTATATAGAATTTAAAGATACGGCACAAGGAAATAAAGGCAAACAGATCAAAGCTTGAGTCAATCATAAATTCATATACATATATATATATATATATATATATATATATATATATATATATATATATATATATATATATATATATATTCCCAAAAATTGTTCATATAACAATAAGAAAAGATAAATGTGTTCTTGAGAAAATGACAAGCTATAAACTTATGTCTATTTCTCTTTGTCTAGGTCATCCTTGTGTTTTTGAGCCAGGAACTTCTTTCTTTGCCTCTCAACGTACTCCTTGGGCTTTGGATAGTATCTGGGAGGAGGAGCTTTGTCTGCCACAGTGTTGGTCCTGAAAAAGATGTTCCGTTTAGCTTCATATGTCTTGTGCAGCTCCCACTCATGCTGGCTGTATACGTCGTTCCGATTGATTTCCCCTTTTTCTTGTAGCCAGAACGTGTCCAAGATAATACTCTTTGATACCGGACTCCACCTTTCGTTCCTCACTTCATCCTCCTTCAATCTGATTTTCTTTTCAGCTTGCGTTTCCTTAGATGTCCCTTCTTGAGATTTTCTCTTGTCCCTAGCTTTTGCTAGGGCTCCTTGGTCAAACATGGCCATCAGTTTTGCTTTGGAGGTGGCCCTAGCAGCCCTTTGAGCATCAGCTTCACTTAAAGGAACTTCTTCAGCACTTGCTCCCTCATCAGCCGCAGTATTATTTTCAGGAGCAGGATTACCCTCAGGATTTTCAGGAATATTGGTGCCTAGCACCTGTTTGAGCATCCACTAGCAACTGTCATAAACATATATGTTTGACTGTTCAAAATTTTTTATTATGATTTCCTATAGCTCGGCCATCTTAGCTGTATATTCTTGCTCCCCCTTTTTTGCTTCGACGGCAATGGAGTTTGCATAAGAATGCAGTGACTCATCAATGTGCTTTGTAGTCTTGGAGAACTCGGTAATCAAGTCTTGTTGATTGCTGTTAAGAGTCACCATGTTGGCATCAAATTTTTGGATGTTATTTGCCACGACATGAGCATTCTGATTAACGATTGCGAGTGTATCTGTGTTCTTTTTCAATCCATCCATAAGAAGAGTTACAGCTTTGCCGGCTGCTGTATACTTGTCTTCGAACTTCTTTTCCATCAAATCCAGTTTGTGATTAATTTCCACAACGTTCTTGAGCATTAGATTCTCAGATTTCTTAATTCTTTTTAACACTTTATTTTGAGCTTGCTCAAAGGACACTTTGAGCTCATCCACTATACCTTGAATAACATTCACTGTGAGATTAGCTAGATCAGCTCGTGGTGGATGACCCTGAGGCATTCCTTGGCCTTGCCCTTCAGCAGATTCACTTGTAGAGCTGGACACTTGCACAGTCTCTATCGGGGGAATATTTGCAGCCTCAGTAGATTTCTCAGAAGTACTTAGCAGCCTCTGCTGAGAGGACTCCCCCTCCACTGTTGCACTAGTTTTCTCAGGAACTATCTCAGGAGCTTGCTTTTCAGATGGAACTTCAGTGTCGTCATGAGGCTCCAGTACTTCCTGTCTCTCATTTCCTTATTCCTCATCCTCATCATCCATGATGTCATTCTCAACTGCATCATCTTCCAAACCTTCCTCATCATCCTCCTCTACATCACCTCCGGCTCCTAGATCATTCACGGTCAGGGCTGCCTCATTTTCCACCACATCTTCACTTTCTTCTTGCAGATCTGCAACTGCATCTCTAGCTATCTGTGAGATGCCAGATATGACATTAGCAGAAGCGGGTAGAGGCTCCCCCTCAATTCCTGCAGTCAGTGCATCAGGAACTTCACAGGGAATAGCCACAGAATCTGCTACAGTTCTATCCTCGGCAGGAGATTCTTCTTGTTCCACTACCACTGCAGCATGCCCAATGCGTCGCTCCCATCTGTCAAATACGCTGGAGTCCATTTTCTTCAAATAATGCAATGGAACTCCTTTACTCATGTCGAACCTATCTCCATTCAACTGATTAAGATATAGGCTGATGATTCTTTCCAAAACTTGGAGATCTGAGAGTGTCCTTAATCTTCTCAAAAAGCATAGCCCCCCAGTTGAATCTCTTTCTGCAGACAATCGCCACAAGGATCTTGAACATGTCAGCTGAGATGTGGTCATGTGAGCCGGGTTTGCATATCAGTACTTTCCCAATGATGTCGGACAAAAGTTTCCCCTCCTCATTCATTTCCTTTCGCTTTATCGATCTGGTTCCTCTAGCTAGTCCACAGAATAATAATGTCCTGGCTTTATCATGTTCCTCCAGATAATCCTCGTGCTCAGAACTAGTGAGCTGCAAGTATTGGGTCAGTTTGCTTGCAGACATCTTGATCCTTGCACCTGCAACCTTACTCTTGATGATAGAGTCTTCATTCCGAAGTTTGGCGGTTGCGAAGAACTCCATCACTTCCTTGTCCAAAATTTTGCAGGGGTGCTCCAGTATAAAAGAAAGTCCAGCCTCTTCAAGCATGATGATGATGTTTCTGAACTCATCCGAGGCATGTGAGAACCCGGTTCGAACCAACTCACATCCAGTGACCAGGCCGGCGGTTGTCCTTGGAGCCATTGCCAACCTAGGGAGGGAATTCCAAGTCTACGCCTAATCAGAAATCAAGAGGGAAGCTACACTGACAGTAAGTCACTGTAAGGGTGAGGAGGTGGTTACCCAAAAGCGGAGGAGGTGAGAGTCGACGGAGACGACGGAGAACCTGGAGGCACTCGTGACTTTGTTTGATCGAAAACGCGAAATACCTGGACGAGCACCCTGGACGCGGGAAGAGAGGTCTACGGAAGGAAGAGTCGGCGAGATTCCTGCGGGATATCGACGGAAGAGGCGGCAGGATTCCTGCGGGATATCGATGGAAGAGGCGGCGGGATTCCTGCGGGATATCGATGGAATTGCGGAATATCGACGGAAATAAGGAGGGAAGGAGGGGTCGGCGGGATTCCTGCGGGATATCGACGGAAAGGCGGAATATGAAGAGTCGGCGGGAGTTTTTTTAAATAGAAATCGATGGGATTCTTCAATAGAAATCTACAGGTTAAGAGGCATGCTGGATTCTCGAAATCTTCGGATATTAAAGGGTTTAGAAATTTTCTAAATAAATATTTCTTAATACCAATCTATTTAGGGTTTGAAAGGGGTTTTCCACACATTTCTCGATGTCATATTGTAAGTTTTAGTGACTTCCAATGACGTATCTCCTTTAATTTTCAGTGGACTGATTTATGCCTGTAGAGGTTCATTCTCGATCTACCAGTGAATTTACAGATAAATCTTTAAATATTTATCTAAGGATTATTTTTACAGAGTACCCTTCCTTAGGAGTACACACATAATGTGTATATATTAATATATATATATATATGTAATGTCGACACAAATATGACTCAGTATGGAGTGTCAAAAATAACTGGGTTATAAGCTTTATCATTTAGCCCATCTGGTTACAAGCATACCTCGCGTTCAATTTGATATACCATTGTAGATAGCACTTTCTGTTATTCCAGATACTTTGTTCCAATGCATTCTTGAAACTCTTCTGTCTAGTTTCCCATTATATTTACGGGAAACATAGACTACCCTGTCAAAGGAGTGTTACTTTACCTTAGGAACCAACATTATTGGGTCCTAGGTTCTTATTAGCATAAAAACTCGAATGCCTTCCCTCAGAAATCCTGTTAGGAAGACTACCTCGCCCCAGAAGATGTAGATAAGCCCTTGCCCTTGACACAGAGGGGTTGTGCCAACAGTCTATGGCAAAGTGTCCCACCTTGCCACAGCACCAAACACGTGTGAATGTTGTACCTCCATTTCTGACCTGATCCAGTGACTGAGGTAGTCGTGGTCCTAGGTCCAAACGGGATAGAGCCGGATCTGCTCACAAAATTTCTTCTTCCACCATGACACTTGGAAGGTGGAAGGAATGCATGTAGCGCGCGTCATGAGGCCTGGGAGGTGGTGCCTTCCTTTCAGTCAGCACCCTTCCAGAGGCCCCATGAGAACTAACTGCATGACTTCTAACCTCCCTTTCTGTATCCTAGGGTGGTGAGAAGCGCACTGAGAGCTGATACCAGCAGATTCATGCCGAGTTGGGGCAGTGGCCGAGAATACAAAGGGTTCAGAATGAGCCTTAGGTATTCTTTCAAGGGACAAGATGGCCATGAAAGCCATGCACAGGGTGTCTCAACATTAAGAGATCAAACCTTGCAGTGAACCACGGTTGTTCTTGATCATTACCTGAAAGAATGATGAGATACCCTTCTCTG